>SWDC01000147.1:15920660-16335038 GCA_004919715.1 Linderniella brevidens | reverse complement strand
AGGAAGCTCTACTGAGCAGTGTATTCAGTTATTGAATCGAATATTTGTATTCGTATTCAATTTCTATTCGAATCCTAAAATTGATTCCAAAATTCGGATATTTGAATATTGGTTTATTGTTTTCTATGTTTCCCATAAAATCTATTTAATAAAATAATATAAATAACAATAAATATTTGAATCGGAAAAATTGTGATACTTGTATTCATATTCGATTATTATTCAAATCCGATTACTATTTTTATTCGAATATTTCAAATTCGAATCTTAAATTTTGATTCGAATCTCGAATCAAACAAAAACAAAATTCGATTCTTTTGCAACCCCAGCTAGACATGGCTGAAAGCCAAAAACCCGCCATTGTGACCAATGACATGGCGGAAATTGGCGGATGACGGATTTTTATTTTTTTTCAAATTCGATTCCCGCTACGCTATACCGCCATGTCGGATTTTTATTTTTTAACAACATTGCTAATGAACAAGATAGTCGAATATAAATTCTTACCTTTGTGTGGTCACTGTTAGAAGCTGCAAGCACCATGGCTTGGGACTTTATGCCCCTCATGGTTGCTGGTTTCAGGTTACAAAGAACGCATACCTTCCGGTTCTGAAACCAAAAGAAAAGGTAATTCACGAAAAATATTTTGTTATGTAATTCCGCAATCAATACAGAAGAATTAGTGATTTTTTTTTTTGAGTGAGTAAAAAAAAAACCTGCATTTCTTCGATGGGAATGTACTTGACAAGGCCGCTGACGACAGAGCGAGGCTGAGGCTCACCGACGTCAATCTCTTCCACATACAGCGAGTCGGCATCAGGATGTTTCTGAACCTTAGTTATAAGGCCAACGCGAATGTCGAGCCTATCAATCGAAATTTCGGTTGGAGCAGAAGCGGTGGCTTTCGATTTGGCTTCAGCAGATTTTTTAGGCTTATCCTTCTGTGCCTTGGTGTCTGGAGAAAGGAACAAGCATCAGCTTACGAGGAGCTAATGATAGGCTCGTAATTTCAGTAACCCTTTCAATTTATCGATTCAGACATGATTTAGCGAGTTATTATGAGTCCACGCATGGGGCACGTACGAGATTCTGGATAAAATTGACGTTAATCATGACAAAAAGGACCAAATTGGTCCAAAATCGACAACATCAGGGACTAAAGTGGTTCAGGCGAGAAACGTTGAGGACTAAATTGGTCCACAGTATAAACATTGAGGACCGTTTTGGGTTTTCTCCCACAGGGATGCAATAAAACTATCAACCGAACCGGTTTTCAAAAAAAATAAATCAGAAAGTAGCAAAGCAAGAGCATAACCTGATACTTTGGCATCTTTAAGTTTAGCAGCAACATTTTTCAGTTCTTCTGCCTTCCTCTCAGCTTGGCTTCCAGCAAACTTTAGTCTATAGAATTCAACTTCTTCATCTTTCTGCAAAATACGTAGGAGAGGGAGAAGGAGAGGGAGAGAGAGAGAGAGAGAAAGAAAGAGAGAGAGAGAGAGAGATTAAGAAAATAAAGGAACATCAAGAAACTAATATTGCAGCTGTGGGCCCAAGAATATACCAATTCTTGGAACAAAGGTGCTGGGGTCCCAATTTTATGACCAGCGGGTAGAATCACCCAAGGTTTCTTAGCCCTCTCAACATCGCCTTTTTCATCGGACAGCGAAACATGTCCTTCAAGAGGCAGATTAAGCTGCTTGAATACCTACATGTTTCGAATGCTTTATAAAGGTTAATAATAATGTTAAATGAGTAACATAATTTCTAAGCTTTACTGTGTTAAATCACCTCAACGGAGAAAGAAGGCATGTAAGGTTCTAGGAGGCACGCAAGAAGATGCACTAGCCCCGCAGCAGTTCTCATAACAATAGAACAAGCAGCAATGTCCTCCTTATAAAGCTTCCAGAATTGACTTTCCTGCAAGAAGAAACGTGCACAGTAAGATATCTGTGGTTCATGTTTTTAAGAAAGGACTTAACTCGAAAGGCTAAGGAGTCAATTTTGCCACGATAACAGAGAGCAACACAATGATAAGACAAAACGCAGTAAGAGCTCACTTGCAAATATGCATTTCCTTCACCAGAGATAGCCATAGCAAGCTTCAAGCCTTGTTTTAATTTGACCTGTAAAGGATGATTTGAGATACTGTAGTTACCCACAGTACTGGAGACGAATTCACGAATAAAATAATGGGGCATAATTACCTTCTCCAAGGCCTCTACATACTGCTCTACATAATTGCCAACTTTTTCTGCAAGTGCCTTGGTCAAAGCATGACTATCTGCCCCTGGTGCATCAGGTATAATGGAACCATATCCTGAACCTGAAAATTTACAAAATTTTAACACTCTCTTCTAAACTGGAGGTGAATAAGAAAGGTGCCACTTATAGGAAGTGTGTGGATGCTTTTGTTTAGTTTAATAAGGAAATATTTTATGCCTATCAGCTTCTACAACCAGCCATTTCACTTTAAAATTTAAATTACGCCAATGGACTATAAAATAAGATGTGTGCATCTAGTGAAGAATCAGCTATTTATCCCAGTGCATCATAGTTTCATCAGATGCATAAGGTTCACTGTAAGACATTTCAGCACCTAGAATAATTAAAAAAAATTCATACACTAACTATATTGACCTACCTGTCTCTTTAACGATGAAGCTTAGCACTCGATTAATAAAATTCCCAAGGTTGCTCAGCAGTTCACTGTTCAGCTTTGCTTGCAAGTCAGTCCAAGTGAACAGTGTATCTGATACCTGAAAATCGGGAAAACAGGAGGCAAATTAAGCTTGAAGATGATGTATTTGGCATTACTATAGTGAAATAGTATCACGAAAACACTCATCATTATATAAAAGTGAGGCACACCTCTGGCCTATTCGTCAGCAGATAGTATCTCCAAACCTCAACAGGGATGCATGTGTCTTTCACATCATTCCCAAATACTCCTATACCCTTACTCTTTGAGAATTTCCCTGTATGTGGAAGCAATTTTAGGAGCCGTAATCAATCCTAGAATTTAACATACTTGAGGCATTTGCCGGTATTTTCGCACTGATAGCACTATGCATAATGTTATAAGGCTTAGCTAACCTGATTCGTAGTTTAAATACTCCGTCACACTGATGGTCTTCATCAATGTCCAATTTTCATCTGTTCCAAGAAGAGTGGAAGGGAAAATCACCTGCAAATAACATCCAGTTACTAAGTGAAACTGTGCAGGACATGGAAAAATATTCTGAATTTCTGATAATTAGCCTGTCATAAGAATGCAAGGACAGGATACTATAATTAACACAAAACTTGGTCACTTACAGTATGAAATGGAACATTATCCTTTCCCATAAATTGGTAAAGCTCCACATTCTCAGGATTTTTCCACCATTTCTCCCATTCTTTAGTGTGGCATGAAGTGATTGAGACGTAACCAATGGGTGCATCGAACCATACATAGAAAACCTAGTATTCACAAAATGATCATTATGAGTAGCAAGTGAACAATAACAATAGTCAGCAATTTCAATTCTGCAGCCATTGAAACATTTAATCTAAGTACAGATGAATTATGCATCACAAGAAATACATAATCCACACATTTTATTAGCCCAATTTACCTTATCTCTAAAACCCTCGTGTGGAACAGGGACTCCCCATTTCAAATCTCGAGTGATGCACCGTGGTTTCAGCCCTTCTTTGAGCCATGCATTCGTTACGTGGATCGCATTCTGACTCCACCCTCCAGCTACGGATGTGTGCTTAACATATTCTTCTAATTTTTCCTTCAGAGAAGGAAGGTCCAGAAAAAGATGGTTTGTGTCCCGAATCCGTGGAGTGTTACGGCAAACCTGCTCAAGTGAATGATTCGTCATGTCTCAAAGCGTGTTCAATCCAAACAATTTTCCTCAATAAAAGGTGAAGTATCCGTGATTTCAATGGCCTAATCAGTTCGAGCAAGATGGTTTTAGGACTATGAAATCAGCATACCTTGCACTTTGGCTCCAGTAGTTCAGTGGGATTTAGGAGCTTTCCACACTTTTCACACTGATCTCCACGTGCAGAATCATAATTACAACCTGGTGTTGGACAAACACCCTCAACGAGACGATCCGCCAAAAATCGCTTGCATGTATCACAGTAAAGCTGCGCGAAAAGAATCCCAATTTGGATAAGCAGAAACAAAATGAAAGTAAGAGAAATCATCAACCCTCAATTACTTTTTTTATTGAAAAATACAATGCTTCACCTGTTGCATAGTGTCTTCAGACAACTGGTTATTGTCTAGCAGTTTCCTGAAAATTGCTTGGCAAACTTCAGTTTGCTGGGGACTTGAAGTGCGGCCAAACTCATCAAAGCTTATATCAAACCACTTATACACCTCTTTGTGAATGGCATGATACCTACAACAAGATAGACAAGCATTCCATTCTTAAGTCCAATGCCCAACCATTTATACTCGAAACATGTTCGCAAATCATAAATATTTTCCTTATCCTACTTTTGCATAATAAGTATAACAATCCACCATGAAACCGGTCAAAATTAACTTTATAATATGAAAATTTGATTTAACTCAAACAAGATCATGTTGATATTGATATTAGACAGCCAGGATGGGAAATGCAGCTGCAAAAAGTTAATATTCAGTTTATAATTGTTCAGTCATCTTCAAGACATACCACGCTTCTTCACATGATGAAAAATGCACCTATTTGATTATATTAGAAGCAATATTAAAATTAAAAAGCCTTCAAATAATGTTACAGCATTACAGAATTGCTTTTATTGTAAGTACAAATGTGTCATATGGGAGTGACATCTATTGCATCCAAACAACTAAGAGATGTCATTCAAAAATACCTGCCCCTTCCATTTTCATTTCTAAGCAGACATACAACAATATTCTAAAGCACAGTCTGTCTACTCAAGAATTTATTCCAAGAAAAAGAATACATGATGTGTTCGATCAAAAGATGATAAGAATCTGTACACCATCAACCACTATGTTTACTCTCATAGGTGGCAAACTAAAAAGATTGCACAAAAGATTCCAAAATTTCTATTATTACATATCCTCAACTAAAGAATAAGTAGTAGATCACGCACTTAAACAGATGGTTCAAACCAGTTTCTACCCAGCCGTAGCCAAGACATTGAAACAACAGAATTTTAGTCCATGGTAACAAACCAATAGAAGTCACCACGCAAAATTAAATTAACTTCGAAATTAATGAAGAAAAGGATTATATTACTTATCACAAATTTCCTTGGGGGAAACACCCTCCTCAAGAGCCTTAGTCTCAGTCGCCGTCCCGTACTCGTCAGTTCCACAAATATACAGAGCATTATACCCTCTCATGCGGCAGAATCTCGCGTACACGTCGGCACTCAGCACGCCTACAGCAACAAAAAATACAGACGACCAAAGTAAAATCAGTAATCAACCTATTCGAAAGCTATACACGATCGAAATGGAAAGATGGAGATTGTGATATTTACATCCGATGATATTCCCGAGGTGAGGCACGTTGTTAACGTAAGGCAACGCGCTGGTGATGAGGATATTCCTCTGTCCTTCGATCGGCAGCTTGGCGGAGGATATTCCTCTTTCCTTCGATTGGAAGCTTTCCTCATGATGATCTCCCATTTCTCTACCAATCTCTGTAAAATAAGGGTTGCGCTGATGACAAAATCGTGGGCGGACGCCGATGATAATTTTATGTATCCGCCGTCGGGGAAATAAAGAGTTCGAGGTAAGATAGCTAACGCGTTCTGAGGGTTTTTAACAAAAGACTAGGAACAAAACAAATGCTGATGACATCAAATGCCACTTCACTAACCCCTTATGACTGAATTACAAATATAACCCTCAAACTAATATAAAAGGAATTCATTAATTTTTTTTTTAAATTCCACTCTTTTAAGTTTCAACTTCCTGATCAATACCCCTCCAAGTATTTCTTCCTATTCATTACCTATTTGCAAAAAATTGTATGTTTAATACCATCAAACATTGAAAAGAAAAAAATAATCTTTCTTTATAGATTCAGTTATACCGGTTGTTCTCATTATTATACCAATATATTCAATTATTATACCAATTGTTATCACTGTTATACCAAGTCAAATTTAAGAGTATTATATCACTATTATACCAAGTGTTCCCATTATTATATCAGTATTCAATTATTATACTAATTGTTAGCACTCTAATACAAAAAATAATGTCACTATAATATCCAAATTGTTGATATATTCGAATTTCTTGGTAGAATAATTAATTTTATTGGTATAATAAGCAGTTTTGTCGGTATAATAATCGTGTTTTATGATATAATATGCAAAAAATCACTTTCGTAAATAAAATTATAATAACATTATCTTTTGTACAACAGTGATAACAGTTAGTATAATAATTGAATATATTGATATAATAATAAGAACAATTGGTATAAGGTGATAACAGTGATATAATATTCTTAAATTTGACTTCGTATAAAACTGGAGAGAGTTAGATTAATATCTATGTATGAAGCAAGTTATTTTTGTCTTTTTAATGCTTTTGGGGTATCAAGCACACAATTTTTTACAGATGGGTATCTAACAGGAAAAAATTATTCGAGGGGTATTTAAGAGGAAGTTGAAACTTAAAAGGGTAATGAAAGAGAATTTACCCAAATGTTTTCCCTTTAATGTAGAACTAATATTTCATTATTTTCGTTTGCAACAATTTTACCTATTTCAAATCAAAACTAAATATTTCCGGAAAAAAAATCAAAACTAAATATAAATGAGGGTTCTTCTGTAAATCGAACCGTGACATAATGAAATATTAGTAAACATCGGTGCTCGATGTTTACCCAATAGACTAATTTAGTCTGTGATATTTTGCGTGGACCAATTTAGTCTGTGATATTTTGCTTGAACCAATTTAGTCCACGACGTTGGATAAATGAACCAAATTGATCCTCCCGTCAAGGTGTCCGTCAACCTAGCCGTGAGACGTGTCTGCACACGATAAAAATTAAATAAATTCGCGCTTTCATCGTGTGCTGACACGTGTCATTTTTCGTCTAAATTGACGGACAATTTCACGAAAGGACTAATTTGGTTCACTTCGACAACGCCGGGGATTAAATTGATTCGCACGAAACATCGAAGATTACATTTATCCGTAGGACGGAGACCAATTTAGGTATTCGCCCGAAAAAATCTGACTCCATTCCCAAACAATTACCGTTGCTCGAAAATCTGCTCCACCTCACTCCCTATAATAAGCTGTTCAAGTACATCTCTAACCGAAATTACTCATTTTCATGCCTAAAATGCAGTAATTGTCATATCAAACAGTAGTTCTTCAATCAAACTCATTCTCAAACTCTAACGAATATTCTCAAAATATTCTCCGCACACAAACTTTTACAAACTTTCAATATTATCTACAATCACAAATTAGACCATTATATTATTTTAAATTCGATTGAGGAAGCATCTAATAAAATTAGTTATAAAATACCCGTACATGTAAAAAGCATCGAAATAAATATTTACTAAAAATCATTTGCAGAGAATTATCACTTCCCAACATTCCAACTTTGCGTAATAAACCTCTAGTAGAAGAAGATGAGGTCCATACTAGAAAAGAAGATAAGGTGTTATAATAAGATCTACCACATCCCAACATTCTAACTCTGCGTCATAAACCTCTAGTAAAATATATTTCTTGTAATCAACTTCCTATAACCACGATGACAATGTATTGTAAGTTGATGAACATTAAAAATCCAATGTGTTCCTCATGGGAGAAATTGATAACCTATTTTGGGTATCGGTTGGATTAGTTTTGGGCGTTTGCATCGGACAATAGATATCGATTTTGGGTAACTTGTTTTTCAAAATTCTAATTTTTTTTGAATTTTTTTAAACGGTAACGCAACATTTCATTCCACAAATGACAAAATACAATGCTAACATTACAAGAAGATTTCTATTGCAAGCAACAGAAGTCAACGATCCAGCAGAGATCAACGATCTAACAATGAACAATAACTCAAACCAAAGGCAAAACAAAATATAAGTTCGCAAAAGATACAAAAGTTAAAACTTACAAACTTTTACCACAATCAGAGCTTAAAACTTCATGACATCGATGGCTAGTAAAAACAGAAATACCATTGATTATGAGCAACAATGAGTGAAGATATAAAAACCAAAACTACTCCATTTCATTTTTGTGCATCCATCTTATACCGAGAGCTCACATCAATTTAAATATCTCTTTTGGTCATATTTGAGTCATTCGAAATTTTTAGGTAATCAAAACAAAAAAAATTCACAAACCTTAATCAGCGATGATAACTCTTTGAAATGAGAAACTCGAGCCACCCAGGGAAAGAAAGTACCCTATTATGAGTGTAAAAGTTACAGATTTTTGGAAATGAAATTCCTACTGAGAAGACTAAAAGCTCTCTCACAATGGGAAGAAGAAACCACAAAATAAATAAAGCAAGATAAGCTCCCCTCCCCTAACTCCATAGAATGGAGAAAAGGGAGGAACTACCTTTATTCTAGCGACAATCATGTTATATGATTCAAATACATAATCATACATACCCTTATTGAATTTATCCTTAATCATAACATAATCATAGGACTCAGGCTCTTGCAAGTAAGATAAAAGGTAGCAAATATGTTTTCGACATACCAAAGATGCAAAATGTGAGATGAAACGGAAAATTTACAGAACTCCAAAGAAGGGATTGTTTATGGCGCTGTTCAACTCGTTCCCAGCGGAGTTTATCACAGCCATATCAACTTTGTCTCTCGGCAGATATAGAAATTCGCCGCCTTCGATTTTTTCGAACCCGCAGAGTTCAAGAAATTCGATCCCCCCTTGCAACTTTCCAACTCTATCCTGTTGGGAATAGTGAGTGAATGGCAAAAGAGTTTTTAAAATCTAATTAAAAAACTAGTTAACTTTTTAAAACAATTGCAAAACTAATTAAGTTTTAGAATTTTTTGAAGTATTACTATGTTCATTTTAACCACAAAACTCTTTACAATTACAAATTTTCACTATCATTATTTCAAATAATTATCAGTAATATTTTGCGTATTTGAAATAATGATCGTGAAAAATTGTAATTTTAAAGAATTTTATGATTCAAACGAACATAATAATACTTAAAATTCTAAAACTTGATTAGTTTTGCAATTGTTTTAAAAAGTTAACTAGTTTTTTAATTATGTTTTAAAAACTCATCTATTTTTGCCATTCTCTCGATAGTGAGTGGTCGTGTAAAACGAGGCATCTCGACAAAAAATTAAAGTATCCAAACATCAGTTTTAACAATCTAATGTATCTTAAACAAATCTAAGTTTGCATGAAGAAATAAATGTTACGTTGAACATTTATACCCATTTTTCGGGTAATTCTCTGGCTTTCTCTACACTACTCTCTCATATATGATATATCATTGTATTATCAAGGAAGGAAGAAAGCGGAACATCGGAAGTGTACTTCAGGAGGACAAAACAATTCGGTCATGACACGATGAAAGAAGAAAGAGCAAAAAGTTCGAAAAATAATTTGATACTCTACGAATTGAATGATTTATTATACCTGAAAAGCAGCGTTAGTTAGCCTGATTTTACAGAATTTCTCCTCGTTCGGATTTGTTGCCACGTTCTTTGCGAAAGTCAAACGAGTGTTGAAAGCCGTCTTCACTTTGGCTTCATCGTCCTAGCAAACAAATATAGTTCCGGAGGTAAAAACTCAACAAAGATCGTGTCGGTGAATGATTAATTACATGGTCATGAAAATATGCCCCACAAAAGTCAATAATGTTCCATAAAAAATGTCAATAGAAAAACTGTCATAAGCAGAGGGCAAGTAAAATATCTTAACCAAGATCCTTTTTTATAAACAAAATTCTACAAAAAGTGAAGAACAATATATGGTGAAGAAACAATAGAAGGATGAACAAACATCTTCGTTCAGAAAGTTGCCTGTTTCAGCTTTGACATTATCCACTAAGAGCCATAAGAACCGCAAAAGTATTACCTTGTGACTCTGTTTAAGGGTTCTTAGGCACTCTCTCATTCGCTCTGCCTTTGTCGCAGGTCTCACAGGCAATTGGCTCTGGGATTAGAGTTCGTCAGCCTCAGAGTAATATATAAATGGTTTCATATAGAAGGCAAATTACGTGTTTGAAAACCCAGAAAATAAGTTATCATCAAATTCGAGTGACCAAAATTTTAGCATTTTACGAAATCTGCTTATCAACTAATTACCAGTGGAGCAGAAGGTTTGGCCGTGGTGGGATCTTCCGGGGGCAAACCAAGCTTTCTTCGTCTTTCAGCCTGATAACCAGATGAGTAACTATACTTAGAGACAAATCGACACAAAAACTGAGTTATTGTGGGGATTCTTGAATATTTAGTAAACTTTCTTCTACAAAATAAATCAATAAGTTCATATTTGGTCAGCCTGAGAAGATAGTTGCTGGATGATTGGAGGCAACCATAAGATGTACCTATTCTAAGGAAATCCAACACCCACCATGATGCCAGAAAATTAGGATTGGTTAGTATTCAGTCACATTGACATTATTGTATTAGGAAATAACTATAGTGACCTGAACCTGATGCAATAAGCAGAGTAATTTGTGGTCATAATCTACCTCCTTTTGGAATTTAGACGAAAATGGCATGTAATGATAAAAAAACATCAGTGTCACACTTGCAACTAAAGTAGATATTCCCGGGATATTTCTGAATTGTCAGGGTTGCCGCTTCAACTATCATTTTCTAGGCAAATATTAGCGTATGGTTGAGCAAATTAATTGCAAACAGATACCCAACATATTAGTAGTTTTAAATTTTGAGGACCTTATCTTCCTCCAACTTTTGACGAATCTTCTCTCGTGCTCTTTTCTCTTCTTCTTTTTCTGCTTTTCGCAACACCAATAAGCTGCACGAAAAAATCCAATTCAATATGGTAATAAAACTGCACTTTCACGATACATGGAATACTACAGCGAGGACAGACCGTTTTCTTTCATTTTCTTCCTCAATGCGTTTTGCTTCAAGCAATTCCCTTCCTACTCGAATTCTTTCCTGTTGAAGTTATGCTGGAAGCCACGTTTATTCACAATTTGACAGAAAATTCTGTGGTATAAACGAAATCAAAAGAACAAATTAATCAACAAAGACCAATTAAAACACACCTTCTCTCTCTCCCTTTCCATTCTTTTCTCTTCCACTTCTTTCTTTTTGCGAGCCCTCTCCCTGAGATTCATAAAGTATAGGTGAAAAGGAAGGAACTAAGAAGATACCTTTTGATACATCACTATGCACAGATACATGCAGGGATATCATAATGTACAATAGCACAACGGGTGGCCCAACAAATAAATGAAGTACAAAGCATGTCAGCTTAATTAACATCAAATCAATTTAAGAAAATGACCACAATTTAAATATCATTCACAAAAGGGTGCGCTGCAGTTCAGCTAATGATACAAAGAACACGAAAGCAAAACCAACAAGTAAAACTTTCAGGTTAACCCAGTTCAGCAACTGAGGTATAAAACGCACCATTGACATTGAATTTTTAGAGGGAAACCAAAACATCGACAAAAAAAATTGAAGAGATAAACCTCAGTTCTTGCTGTTTCTGCTTAATTTCTTCTGGGGTGAGAGTCTTTTTTGGAGCCTCATTCTTGGAACTAACAGGCACCTAAGAAAAGCAGTCGGGATAACACGATTTCACACTCAAATGAATCGAGAACTCCACGGCATTAACAAGTAAACGAATAAAATGAGCACACACTTAAATGGCAAAAATCGTTACAATGATGAATGATGGTAAGTTTGATGCAGTATGAGAGAGATTTTACGAAGCATATAATCTACATTGAATATTTGAATTGCACATACAAGCGTCCCTAGAAAAGCCAAAGAACAGCCTAATAATCATCATAACAACCATTCCAGGTTCCAATTAAAATATTAAGAACATAATAATCATACTAGGTCGACCTAATCTGTAATTATCGGCATAAACATATTCAGTAATCGGTGAAAAATCATAAATAAACACTGCAGTCAAATCAATCATATGTTGACAAGTAATTAGCTGCATTGGATTATGACATGCATGGCTCAATCTTCAATGAGTGTATGCCTGATTACGTACACATGCCTTCATAGCATGGCAGCAAAAAATTCTAATTTCCTTTTCGAGATGAAAACTATGAACAATGAACAGTAGATGGTTCTCTATGGATTTTAATAATTATAACAAACCAGCGATATAATTAGCTAATCTGAAATGCAAAGGGATCTGTTTAAAGCAGACATAAGATCCACTTTTCCTTCTTCTGAACTTTGTCAGAGAACTACATACGTCAACCCGGGACGCATAAAATTATTTCTTAAAGAATATAGAGATACATAAGGTGCAATTGGCATATGAGCATGACTACATATATCAACGTGTGAGGCAAATATAATAAGCTCATACCAATGGCATCTGATCAATATCTGCGTCATTTTCGTGTTCTACTATCCAATTTGCAGCACCCTCAAGATTAACATTGCCTGGAACAAATATAAACATGAAATAACATTAACAGTTAAATGGTTTTGGAATATAAGTTTTAATTTTTTGGGAAATTCATAAGAAGGACATAATCTACTAATGTATCTGCCATAAGCTAAGCTAAAACGTAAGCGGGCGCTCTGTCACTTTCTGAATTGAGGAAATATTCATTGTCCTTGTTTTGGATATACCAAAGAATAGTTAATTTGTATGTTTTTCCATTCTTTTAACATTATTAACAGCCTGTAAAAGTTAACAGACCTTTTCTTAACTTCACACTCAACAATCAGCTCCTTCTTATCATCGTGAGACATGTCTTATATAACATTCTTTAATGTAAAAAAGTAGACTCCGACCATTTGCAACTCACACAGAAAAACTAAAAACAGCACTAGAGAACGTCTCAAACAGTTTGTCCCCCACTAAAAAGTGCCTTCACTGAACAGATATCCTCCACTTAAAATATTAATCTCCTGAGCAGTGCTCCTCAATGGAGAGAATTTCCAACAGCTAAGAATCTATTGCATTAATTTACTTTTGCTCTTGTAAGAAGCTAGAAAGACAATAAACATTTGAAATAAAATAGAATTCACGTCTCAGTACAATTCCATTTCCCCCCATTGGGATCATTTATGAAATATTGTCACTAGACTAAAAAAATCACCCTAGGAAATTAAGCATAACCTTATCTCCAATGTAACATTATAGCAATAGTTACGTTAACAAAATTCACTGTCAACTGTATTCTTAGTTTACAGACAGGGTAAATAAATTTTATAATATTAAAAGATCTTCATCAATTGATATGGCATTATTTATGTACTTCTAATCCTATTGTCTTCCTCATTATAAGGTTTAACTTTTTGCATATTTCACAATCAGATACAATATTTCATTATTCATCATGGTTTCTGCCTACACGTGTAAGAAATTCGTAAGAGTTCAAGCTCAGACGCAGTATAAAATTTCATCTACTTATCCAACACTAAAGACTAAAGCCACATGCATACAACAAATGGATGTTAATATCGCTAAGGTCTGGCAGAAGTAAAGAGGCCACATCAGATATAACTTCATTATTGTTGAAAGCACAGACCAGAAAAGTGAAGCGCACGAGTTGCCCTTTCTTTAGGAAAACCCATGTCCAAGAGTTCCTTTAGCAGCTGCTCACTGACTTCTGGGACTACCATTTCTATACAAAAGAAAAACATCAGGAAGGTGAACCACGGGATATTAAGCTGCATTGTGAAATTCAAAAGAAGAGATTAAATAGTACACAACGATGTACAAGAACTATAGCTTAATGATGTCATCCTCAAATAGAAAACGTCATTTCCCTGAAATTGTAACATTGGAATGAAAAGGAATACAAAAATTTATAAAAATTATAAGAATATATATACAAAACATCGTGCAAACTGGGAAACGTGAAGCTGGGGCAGAATTAAATGACTTCATCATACACGGACCAAAAGTCATGGTAAAAAAACAGTAAATAGTTTGACAAAAACATACAACAGAGAAGCTAATAAGCAATTTTTCGTCAGAAAAATAAATTCCATCAAGTTCAATATGGATACAACTCCTTGATGAAGAATAAAAGAAATGTATCAGTTTCCTAAGGGAGAATTGAATGGTCATTTCATCATTATTTTGGTAATCTCACTCACTATAATTTCTACCAAAACCTCAGCATGATTTTCATCTAGAGCACTGAGATTATATGCCAGCCCATGAAATTACACTTCAAAATTAATGAAACATAATTCCGCAAGAGAGCAAAGAAAATGAACTCAACACTACTTTACATAGATAACACAAAATTCATATACACCTGAAAAACATAAATGGGCAAACAAACAATGATAAAATGATACCTTTCTGACTCGGATTACTGATATCTCCAACATCACCAGCCTCCTCCATATCAACATCATCATTCTTCGGTTTTGTAGGATCCAAACTGATCGGTTTCACAGCCTCAGAAGTCTTGTCCACGAACTCCACGTGTCCCGTCCTCTTTGTATGAAGATCACTCTCCTAATATCACATAAAACAAATAACGACAAACATGCACAAACAAAAAATTGGAATAGAGAATAAGAAGTATTTATCCGAAGACGAAAATTACAGTTTTAGATCGACAAGGCTTGCCACATTCAGAGCAGACTAAATTGAGCACAGGTTCAGTTGACTCAACAAAATTGGCGTGCTTAGTGAGATCGGCGTGTTCCTGAGCTTCTTCTACAGACTTGAAAAGAGTTCCACAGTCTCCGCATTTCAGTGACACACCAGCCATAGCACAAACCGATCGCTGAGAAAATTGATCGTGTCTCCAAGTTCGGGTTTTTCGTGCCCGTGAATTTGAAGGGGCGCGTTTCGTAATTCGAAGTTTCTTTTTATTTCCTTTTTTAATTTCTGGTCCTTCATTATCTGATTATTTTCAATTGGATACCAAATGTATATGTACTTCTCTCTCTATTACATATCCTCTCACATCCCCCCTAAAAAACACAAATCCTAAATTTATAAAAAACACCCTATCTCCCATTATCCATTTATGGAATTAAGAAGAGCTCATCTTCTTTAATTTACTTTTAGTTTGTTTTTTCTTTTTGTGATGTCACCTTCTCTATTTTTGGGAGCTTTTTTCTCCCATGGAGGGAGCTTTTTTCTCCCCTAGAAGTTCGTAGTTTTTAACGGTTGTTTCTTTGAGTAGTTTTATAGTTTATTTGCTTGCTTTTGACTTTGCCGATACAATGTAGCTCATTAATGGATACTTTGTCTTTACCACTTCGTCCATTATCACCGGAAATGACCTTTTGGTTGTTTAATCATTTTACATTTTTTTTCTTTTTGATAATGAGACAACAAGCTATATTTTGAAAAAAATAAAATTGGATACCAAATGGTTTCATGAGCTTTGATTTCTCTGTCTCTTTTCTTATATATCTATACAATGTATAAAATCGTAAGCACCTCATAATAACTACCTTCAATTTATCATTGGTATGCCATGTGAAGTTTTAGTATTTAGCTTTCAATATATTATTTATTCCAATTATATCCTCATAAATCATTTACCCTTTTAAATAAAACATAAATAACATTAAATTATAATATCAAATATTAAACATATTAAATTAAGATAAATCTTACAATATAAATTAATTGTATATATTTGTGTACGACGCTTCGAATGTGCTTAAAATACTAGTGTACGTCAACACGTTTGAAATTATTACCTATTTTAATTTGGTATGCCAAGTAGATGTACAATTTCTTGTTTATTTATTTTAGTTAAAGTAATTCCTCTTAAATATAATTATTAGAACTATATCCTCAATGTTAAATTATAATTTTATCAATTAAATATTGAAAATATAAATAAAAATATATAATTATATCTTCGAGCATACGAACAAATATAAAATACTAGTCATAAAGTAAGGACCTGTATGATGTAAAGCCGAAAATCGATTGAAACATTGCAAAGTGTCACGCTTTCCTAATTTTCGATTTCTTGAATTTATTCAATCATTTTCTTCTACAGACCGGCGATCAAATTCCATAACCCAACGGAATGGTGTCAAGCCTACGTAATCCGTAGATCGACCTCGCCGCGAAGAAATCATCAACAGTAAGATGGTGGAGAGCTGTTCAAGCAGCAATCGTACAATTCTTTTGAATTCCGAATACTTCGTCGGCCGCAATTTCAGAAGAAGCGCGTGTTTCGAATGGAACGATCGAAGAAAAAGTCAACCGTGAAGTTACGAGAGGAGAAGCAGAGCGCACGGCAAGCAGAGGAAGAGAGGGTTGCAGTGATTGAATGGGAGGATTATCAGCACGACCTTGCTCGTTTGTGCAGCTTGACATCTGCGCTTGAAGAGGCTAAGAAGAAAAAACAATCGCTTCAGGAGAAACTCAACACTCTAGTGCAAGTAAGGGGCTCTTCTCCGTGAACTGTTTTAGTTTTCAACTTATTTGTCCTTTTCGCCATGGGAAATTCGTATCCCTTCGATGGTATGGCATGAACTTTCGATTAGCATGAAAATCAGGACATTTGGTGTTGGGATTATTAGCCCAATATCGGGAAACTAATTTCTCACCAGACTCAATATACAAACTAAAGAGACATCTCCTCCTATCACCAATTGATTTTAGGATGAAAACCATTGATTTAACATGGCATCATAGCGGATTCGATCTGCGTTTTTGCGCACTTGTTTGATTAACTGCCACCCAATTTGATATGTCCACGTGTTAGGCTTTGAGTCGTGCCACACGTGAGGGAGCGCGTTTAGATTATTAATCCAACATCGGGAAACCAAATTCACCCGACTCAATACATAAATCAGAGGCGTCTCCCCCTATCACCAATTGGTTTTTGGATGAAATCTTTTCAACAGTTTTCCAAGAGGTTTCATGGAAATTAGGCCCTTGATATATTTTGCCGACATCAGCAGACAGTGGTAATCTGTTAATGACAAGGTTCTTTATCCTCTGCTGTCTTGTTGAGTAGTGTTTCTAAAATAGGAGTATCTATGCGTGCAAAGAGTTAAGTTATATTTGTGCAACCACGTTATGATTGACAGATAGATGCCGAGTCATTGAGCCGGTCTAATGAGCTCTATCAGATGCGTGAAAAATTGGAATCTCGGAAGTTGGTGATGGGAAACATGTCGATGCAGTCCAAGGTTGTGAAGGAAAAAGTAAGAAAGCAGGAGGAGCAACTTAGTGCTGAAATTAGGTCTCTATTGACCGGTGGTAGTTCCCTTTCCGTTGCCAACAAGCATTTGCAGGTGATCTTTGTCATGATTGTGCTTCATAGATTTCGCATCGTGATTGAAATCGATGTTTTCTGCAAATATTTAAAATAAAAAAAGGATAATAGGAAATAACTAAAAAGGTATGGGTCAAAGTACTTATTTTATAGTTCTTCACCACTTATGATCCATGATGAAACATGCCATTCTACATAGTTGATGATTTTACGTATATTGACTTAAGTAGATAATCATCCCCCCTCCCCCCATGAGTACTCGTCAACTGAATCCTTCGAAGGCGTGTCATTTTGGGAGATGCTGTGCTATTGTTCAAAGATGAACTTTCACATTTAAAGTCAATTAAGGAACGTATAAGGAAAGGGACTTGTCTGTGCATAATTATAAATTATTTCATATCCATAAAGTTCCTTAGTATAAGAACATCTCATGCACCTGCGGTGATATAGGTTGATGGATGTTTTTCGTGTAGACTCGGAAGAAAGAATTTTGGTGTTACTGGTGGGTTGTGAGCATCCAAGGATTCTAGCTCATTAAAGGACAATCCAAAGATTATTAAAATTTCTTAGTGTTTCTGATATGATTGTTTTCGCACCTCACCACAATTGGCCCTCTGTAAACACGTGCACAATGTTAAAGGTTAATGACTTGAGGATTGTTTCTTTTTCCATGCTTATGTATATTTATAATATCACAATCATCTTTTTTTTTTTGTTTATTTTTCATTTAGGCATAAAAAAATTCAGTCTTCAATAAAACTAACTCTTCCTGTGGCTTTTTTCTTTTTTATGATGAAGGATTCAAGTAAATCGCTTGCTGGTGAAAAAGGTTACGGCCGTCTGCAGAAGTTGCACAAGTTATTGAGATTAAGGCAACAGCACATGGTATCGCAAGTTTCGTTTTTGTATCCCGTGAAGGTTACATTGAGAAGAACTCCTGAGCAGGAACTTGAATCATTCGCCAGCGCCATCAAACTAGGCAATGACTTCTACTCTGAATCAATAACTACTCATTGTTCCAAATTCGTTAACAATTGCTATCTATCTTTTCAAATGGAATTTTTTTTTCCACATTTTATTTTTCATATTCACGCTATTTATATAACTGCCAACAGTGAAGTCATATTAGGTGATGTGTAAGGTCTACTCGTGCTATGCAGCATATGATGTGCTTAGCCTTCACTTTAGCTCCAATAATACTTCATCATCTTTAGTTTTGCTGTATTATATAACAAGTGCTTGTGCTTTAACGTATATTTTACGTGCTATTTATTTCTTCACGAATATGTTTTTGCAGCTGTTTGAGCGTTTTTCCTTGTGTTGCTATTACAGGTAATCCAGGTGGTTCGAAACCCGTTGTCCAGGGGACGATGACAATCTCCGGTCTTCACCTCACCGTGAGTCCTTTGGCAAAGATGAGCTTTTTCACGGACAAGAAGGACGTTCAGCAGTCTTCGGCTGCCCTGGGATACGTGGCTCACGTGCGTGTTCTTTTTACTTTGCTTGCATGGCCTTATAACAACTCATATCCCGATTTACGAACTGTTTAAACAACATTATTGTGCAGTAGCATGGCTCTATGTGTACTACAAAAAGCCAAATAAGCTCTGGCTATAGCTTTTTTTAGGGCGATTTTTTAATAAATGGCCTTTGACCAAGTCAATTATTTTTACACAAAAGCCTCTTTGACCAGTTTTATTAGTCCGTCTTAATTTTAAGGGTCTTTGTGTCATTTTACAATCGGGTTATCATCTTTATATTGGGTTCTCTGCTCCAATTATGGTGCTGAGAACCCAGTATAAAGGTAAGAACTCACACTGGGTTCTCGGCACCATGGGGTTCTAAACGCCATAATTGGAGCTGAGAACCCAGTATATTGCTGAGAACCCACATTGGGTTCTCTGCATTATCGAGTTCTCAGCCTTATACTGGGTTCTCAGCACCATAATTGGAGCTGAGAACCCATTGTATAACTGAAAAACCGTTAAAAAATTATTCTATAAAGGATTTAAACTCATGACCTAGTACATAGGCTAACTACACAACCACTGTTCTGTAACCCTCGCACCTGCCTATAAATGCTTCGCATTTAACATAACAACAATGGACCCCATTTAGTAACGGTATAACAGCATTTACACATTTAGAGGCATTTTTTTTTAAATCTCCATCTCCAGAGGCTATTTTCTTAAATTATCCTTTTTTTTTTTGCTTTAGGGAATCAACTAGTGCAATATAAGCTATTATCTCAAGATCCCAATCTACAATGCAGGCTATCTCACTCATTGCATCTTATTTGCGAGTTCCTCTGCGTTACCCAGTAAGGCTAGGAGGCTCTCGATCTTACATACGAGATTATGCGCCTTTGCTGGAGAATTCGCCTTCCACCTCGACATCAGATCCCGCGCTTTCGACGAGCGTTAAATACGTAGAGTTTCCTCTCTTCCTCGAAGGTCAAGACTCAACTAGAGCTGCATACGCGGTTTTCTTGCTCAACAAGGTGAGATCGTATTTGCTAGTAATAATACTTTTTCGCCAACACAAGATTTTTTTGTTATTATAAAGGAGAAAACCCAAAATGGTACCCAATGTTTAACACTGGACCAATTTTGTCCGTATGCTTCGTCCGAACCAATTTAGCCCCCGATGTTGTCGATCTCATCATTCTGTCGTGATTGACGTCGACTTTATCAGTAAATTAAGCTCAAATCCACATTGGCAAATAGAGGGTTTGCGAGAACATTCACAGGATTTGGGGGTTCGTCTTCTGCTCTTCTACTGTTAATGGAGCTCGATGAAGCAGACGATCTAGAGCTCATGTTCGAATTTTAGTGGAAAAAAATTTCAGTTTTGTGCCCTCCTTTAGTTAGTTCTTAACGGAAAAGGAGACCGCATGTGGGGTAGTGCCAGATTCCCGTTAAAATTGACGTTAATCATGGCAGAAGGACCAAATTGGTCCCAAATCGACAACATCGGAGACTAAATTGGTTCAGGCGAAACATTGAGGACTAAATTGGTCCACATGGTAAACATTGGGGACCATTTTAGGTTTTCTCCCTTATTATAACAGAAAATGAACATGTTAACATTTTGAACTCATCAATCTAGTCTCGTATATCTACCGAGGATCATTTTTCGATTTTTATTCAGTTTTTCGTGTCCGTTATCTCGATCGAAGTAGAGGCCCGTCTCTTAGGACAGAGATCGATTATGCCATTGCTCGCTTCTATCGCAGGATTTGGAGCAGCTGTTGAATTTCATCGGCGTTAAGAGCTTAGGACCACGCCATGTGCTAGAGAATATAAAGGAGCTTGTAAGAGCTATTCTTTCTCAGGAGTACATAATACTACATGTAAAAATTTGAGACTCAAAGTTTCTGTAAATTGAATGAATACCTTTTGTATTCGTTAGCAGCGGTGCCCAAATTTTAACCGGAGCATCTTACCATCATATCGGTTGGGGTTTTTTTCTTTGTAAAACTATTTAGTTTATTAAATTTTAGAAGGAGAAACCACATTTGGTCCCCGATGGGCAATTTTGATCCCCCGATGTTTTCACTTGCCACATTTAATCACCATAGTTGTTCAATTTGAACCAATTTGGTTCCTCGATTAGATTAAACGTCAATTTGGAAGGAATCTAACATGCGAGTCGCATGTGATATGCTACAATCCCCCAAAGACTGTTTATATGTCTTTTCGTCTTCAAATCTCCTTAATTCGCATCTTTCATCGCACAATTGAACTCTAAAAATCAAAACCATAAAAACTTAGATTGTGGGATGAATGAGATAAATTTAGGGGATTTTTAGATTAACGGAAACTATATTTTGGCGGGTTTTATAGAATATGACGTGCAACTAACATGAAAAATTTCCGTCCAAATTGACATTTAATCTAACCGAATGACCAAAATTGGTTCAAAATGGATAACTATAGAGGCTAAATGTGGCAAATGAAAACATCAAGGACCAAAATTACCTATCAGGTAAACATTGGGAGCCAAAAAAGGTTTTCTCCCATTTTTTGAAGTATATGCTTAGTATAAATGGATGAACAACATTTCGTATAATCAGTTAGATTCTAAATAGAACCCTAAATTAAACATGGTGTTGACTTCGATTATGTAGCACATGATTCGTCCAGTAGCACGTGGATTGGGCAGTAATCACATATCATGAAGATGAGTTCCATGAAGTTGGAGTTGTACCGCAACCAACCGTGAGGTTTAGATTTTATTCATATTTAACTTAGTTATAGTGTAAGGATTACATTGACTTTATATTTAACATACACACGGATCATGAAGAAGAATTATGTTGAACGTTGGGCTTCTATCGTAATCGTCAATGATGTTTGATTTTATTTAAACTAAATTTAGTCGCTGTAAAGGGTGGAGACTACACGGGCTTGACTTGGAATCTTGACAGCTATAAGAAACAATAAATATAATCTGTTTATTGGGTTTTCAACTTCTCATTAGTTATTCATTAAAAAAAATCTCATTAATTAGCATTATACTCAAACAACAATATAATATGAAATGCCTGCATGTCTAGTTGACTTTTGCGCTTATCAACAACTAGCACAAGTTTCAAGTAGCAATAATTATATACTATACATTATACTATTATCTTGACTTTTAGTGTTCTTATATTAATTAACATATGATTCAAAATCGGTCATAAAACATTTTCTCTGGTCCACGAAGTTTGTAAATATAGTCTGATTTTTAGCATAATGACTAATGATAAATTAATTACCGCAGATATTTCTTTGTAATAGCTATATCTTTGTAAAAATTACGAGATCACATCATATTTAAACTCCATGGGCTGTGAATTACACAATCAGTTACTAGTGACCTATATAAATAAATACTTCAGGATAGCTTTTAGAGAAGTAATAGTTTTTCATTCATATTCATATATCGACATATCCTCAACAAAAGACTTTCATATCATGATTAAATCTGGCGTATCATGTTTTTTTGTTGCCTTCATTTTGATGCTCTCTATTTCAACCTGCGAAGGGCGCAAGGCCGTAAGTGTCCATTAAACTATATAATTTTAAGGCTCATCCCATTTGATTAATTAGATTAAGGCTCTGTTTGGAACGTAGAAAGTAATGTAAAAAGAAAATCGGAGAGAAAACGATTTTCATAAGTTTTTCTTTCATTTTTTTCACCAATTGGCGAAGAAATAAATATTTCTTAGTTTTAAGTATAAAATTAACTGAATTTACATTTCTTTTCTTTTCCTTATCTATTTCTCCAATTAACCAAACATAACAACTAAGTATGAATTCTTTAACGTTGTAGGAAAAGCTATGGTGCGTAGCCAAACCGAATGCTCCGGACAGCAAATTTCAAGAATTTCTTGATTTTGCTTGCTCGAAAAGAAATATAGACTGCTCCCCGATAAATCCCGGGGGCTTGTGTTTTGAGCCGAGCACTTTAATAAATCATGCGAGTTATGCGTTCAACGAGTTTTTCGTTGTTAATGGCGATTGCAACCTTAACATCGCCATCCTCGTCGAGCTCGATCCTTGTAAGTACATTTCACTTTGATTTTCTCCCTTTTTACTGTTTATTTGGGGGTTTATTATAATGATACTTGTTTGAATCAGATTTGATTATATTCACTGATTTCCATTTCATTTTGCTCGATGATTCTTTATTGCTTTTTCTATGCGATGTTGCAGCGTATGGTTCATGCAAGTACCATTGAGCTCGGAGTGGGAAAAAAAAAATCAGAAGGGGAGAGTAGTACTTGATTGCAATTTTATTTTTTTGAATTGATGTGAAAAAAAAGATCGTGATTGAGAATTAAAATAAAGAGAACTTTACGACTTAATGAAGATCAGATTGTGGGGTTTTCATATATTTTAATGAAGATTTGCGGACGAATTTAAAGAACAATTATGGTCCAAAACATTGCGATCTTTATATATATTCAAGATAATTTAAGTTAATGTGTACTGTGTGTGTATGCGTATTTATGTGTATGAAACTGATATTTCTTTGTTCGTATATCTAATCATGGCCGAAAGCACTTTTTTTTGCACAAACGCATTTCATTACATAATCCAAAATCGAATTGTAAAATTCCAAAATAAGATTACTCAAAGGCATTATTCATATACAAAATCTGGTCGGTGAAGAAACTGAATTGCATTTCATAGATTACTTAAATCCAATAACATCAAACACATAATTTATAATTTGTAACATTAGATAAAACGTGTGTGTGTGTATATATATATATATATATATAAATAGAAAATAACCCAACGGCTCCTCACTTATCGCTCGCTAATTTGCAAACCAATGTCGAACTACACTCGACCTTTGTTTCTTATTTTCTTCATCGTAGGGTTTTCTTTATCAAATGGCAACGAAGGCTTCCTTCAAAATCAGGTCTTCTAAAAACATTAGAGTACTAACATTGTCTTTTTTTCTTTTTTTTTTTTTTGTAATTAGACATAAATAAACAGCTTTAAATTATGCATAAGAAATAAATAAATATCACACCCTACTAATTTCTTCTTCTCACAATAATCATTGCAGTCCAAAGACTGGTGCGTGGCGAAACCGCATGCCCCGAACGACAAGTTGCAAGTATTTCTCGACTTCGCTTGCTCGAAAGTCGACTGCTCGCCTATTCAACCGGGCGCCTCGTGTTTTCAGCCCGATACGGTTCTGAGCCACACTTCTTTCGCGCTCGATTCTTACTACCGGTACTTTGGCTCTTGCAACCTAGACGTCGGCATCATTGTAATTGAAGATCCATGTAAGCTTTTTTCATATTTTCATGCATATCGATTACAAAAAATAAAATGTTGATTTTTTTTTTTTTTTTTTTATTGCAGCTCATGGCACATGCTACTACCCATGAACAAATAATATGGGGGAGAAAATAGAAGAGGAGATATGGATTGGAATGCAAACTCTTTGGTTGTATTCATTGGAATATATTGAATAGTTAAGAAAGCCTCATATTACCTTAGGGACTTGTTTGGTTCATGGGTTTAGACCTTTTAAAAGTTAGTTTATATCATACTGAAGTGTTTGGTCATATGTTTATACAAACTATGAGTTTACATATACCAACTTTAAACCATTGTACAAGGGTTTAACTAGGTGTGTTTATTTAAACCCGTTAACCAAACACACATTTTATTTTATACCCACTAATTAGTTTTATATAAACCTTACTAATTTAAATCCTCCTAAATATAAATCGACCAACCAAACAAGCCCTTATACAATTATATTTACAAATTAATGTAAAAAAAAGAGTAAATATACAGCCGACGAGACACTACTTCGACGTTTTGATGAGATTCAGTGCATTAATAATGGTATGACTACACCCGTTTAACTAAAAGCTCAAAACGTTTTTTTTATCTTCATAGTGAAATTATGAGAGCTCTTAGATTGAAGCTTAAATGTGCGTAATAATTTCTAAGCTACGAGTCAGACATGAGTAGTAATAGGATGTGTGATCCTCTACGAAGTCCGCGTCTTGCACCACTTTTTACGTGTAGTAATGTGGTTATCTTGTTTCAATTATTTGCATAATACCAACAATCAATGGATCGGGTCAAGCGATGACGTCGTGATGTCCAAAAGGAAGTCACCCGTTCGCTTCCACTAAGTATCCTTATTAATTATTGATGCTTGTTGTGGCATGAGACAATACAATACGTCATAAGCTTAGTTATTTAGAAGTTGGGATCATTATATATATATATATATATATATATATATATACACACACGAGTTTAGTTGAATGTGGCCACTAGCGATTTACGTAGTCACCTATGAAAGCTTAAAAAAAAAGAGTCGACCTATAATAATATAATCACGAGTCTTGTCTAGATAGAATAGAATATGTAGTATTTATCGACGCAAAACTCAAATGTTGGTATCTACCGTTCAACTATTTAATACATTATCACCTAACCCGTCGCTCTCTTCTTTTCCTCCGACGTGAAGAAATTTCTAGCAAAAGGATAATAAATGATGATTGGTTTCTTCAACAAAGTTGATCAATAGTAGCGGTGACCACAGTGTGCGTGCTCCTCACCTTCCGTTGATATTATCACCCCATTATTAAGAATGATATTATTATATTGAGAGCAAAGCTTTGATATCTTTACCTACTAAAACTTAAGCTTATAGAATGTTTTGTTTTTTCCAACTCATACACTTTGATAAATTTCTCATAAAAGTGATAACACATTAAGTAACAGAATACAATTAGCAAATTGTTAATGAATAATTGATTTTTATTATTTCAATCACTTCTATGAATTTAAAAGTGAAAGAAAAAAAATGATGTATTCAATTTTGCGTTATTGGAAAAAGACGTTGCATTTTCAACTACATCAATCATTCTATCTATGATCATATTAAGGTCAGACTCATGGGCATATAGTAACCATCATCCAATTAATATTGGTTTGACATTCGTAATTACTATTCTATTTTTTATTTATTTTTAGTTTATTAGAATACTAACTTTACAAATTAATTTTTTATATTACATACGACCAGATATAATTATAATTAAATTTATGATTTTATCTATCAAATGTTTTGAATTATAAATTACAAGTAAAATAGAAAGTAATGATGAATATCACGGTTAGATAATTAGCGTAGAGGGTTAGGGTGTGTTTGCGTATATAACTGAGTAATGATGAATGTCACTGTGCTTAACTCCGTGAATGTTTTTTTGGTACAATTGACGCCACATAAACATGTCTATGTCAACCTAAATATGATGTGTTATTAATGACATTTTCTACGTGAGTGTTGACGTGAGATTATTATACGGCACCAATTAGTATCAATTAAGAGGTATTCTCATGATGGCAAACAAGTTGATCACCGTATCATTCATCATTGAGTAATAATAAATAGATTAATTATTATAATATAAATTTGTTCTACTTCCACGCGCCAGGTTGCGAGTAGTCATCAATCTCACTCTCTCTCTCGTATAATTCAAGAATCTACGCTAGTCGATCGTGGATAAATATCTGAGCACTTGTCTGCATTCGTATATTGTGGACCTTGCGGAGCAATCAATAAATTGACTTCCAACTTTAGTTGGTATTCCTCATTTCTACTCTAGGAACTCCGAGATCACAAAGGTCTCCTGTTTAATCTTCTTCTGTTCACGGGTCTCCTTAATCTACTTACTTCGATTTTCTTGATAATCCCTGAAGTATCGTCTCCTTAATCTACTTTTGTGCTTTTGTTTTCTTACAAGAGTTTTGATACTTCGCTGATAAAGTATGATCTTTCTTTTATTTTGGTAATTGTTGAATTTTTTTCTCTTTATCAGTGTCGGCTAGCTTGTTGTTGCTCCGTTGACCTTTCTTTGTTCTTGTGTAGTTTTGATTTCTGCTATAGTACTGAGATTAGGGTTCTCTTCAATTTTTCATGAAACTCCCCCGAAAAATTCGTACCTTTTCCCCCAAAACCTGCGTCTCTGTAATTCTTGTGATATTTGTTGTTTTATCAAAGATTCACCCACTTTTAAACCCTAGCGTTATCTTTTACTATTTATTGGTAATGATTTGAACCAATTTTTTTAACATCCGAAGCAGAATACAGCGAAAGATGAAGTTCCACTACCTTCTTGCTTTCGTCTACCTCTGGGCCATCACCGCATGTTCCTTAATTCCCACTTCCGAAGCTGTAAAGAGAATCAGCTTAAAGAAGAAGGCTTTGGACATCGCCACCGTTAAAGCTTCTCGACAAATCGGGATCGTAGGCAAATACAGTGGCCTTCATTTAAAAGATAGAAAAATCAAGCTAAGCGATTCTGAGGAAGATGCTGTGTATTTAAAGAACTACTTAGATGCTCAGTACTACGGTGAAATCGGTATCGGTTCGCCTCCTCAGAAATTCACCGTCATATTCGACACCGGAAGCTCGAATCTATGGGTTCCCTCTTCGAAATGTTATTTCTCCGTGAGTGTTTTTTTTTTCATATATGATTGAATTTTTTGAACTGCTTATTCTCATGAAGTTGTTGTTTACTGATCTTAATTTGTATTTGTATGCAGATTGCTTGTTACTTCCATTCCAAATACAAGGCTACCAAGTCCAGCACCTATAAGAAGATTGGTATAAAAACGATTCGATGCGTTGCTTAGTATTTATTTATTGCTTCCTTGGTTGTGTTTTCTGATATTTTTATTTGATATTAATGATTTTCAGGAAAGCCCTGTTCGATTACCTACGGCTCTGGCTCGGTTTCTGGGTTCTTTAGCCAAGATAACGTCGAAGTTGGTGATGTCGTTGTCGAAGATCAAGTATGCCCCTCGATTTCCTCACAAGTTTCTTTGTGATTTTGCCTTAATTTTCACATAATTTGTATTGCACTTAGGAATTTATCGAAGCCACAAGAGAGGGAAGCCTCACCTTCGTCATTGCTAAATTCGATGGCATACTCGGGCTCGGTTTCCAGGAAATTTCTGTGGGTGATCAAGTCCCAGTTTGGTATGCTATTTTTTTTAATATCACCGTAGATATGTATATTTCCCCTATTATTATTATGCTGAAAGTACTGAATTCTGATGTGAAATTCATTGATAGGTACAATATGGTAGATCAAGGCCTTGTTGAGGAGAAAGTATTCTCTTTCTGGCTTAACCGTGACCCCGAAGCCGAAGTGGGGGGAGAGATAGTCTTCGGTGGAGTCGATCCCAAGCACTACAAAGGGAATCACTCCTATGTTCCCGTGACTCAAAAGGGTTATTGGCAGGTACTTCATTTTCTTTTTCCAGATTTTTTGTTCGAAGATGGAATTTATCCTTAAAATGTCTGATTAAATTATTTTGTAAACCTTTCTATTTCCAGTTTGAAATGGGCGAGCTCCTGATCGGTAATGCTTCGACTGGTAAGTTATCTTTGAACCGGTTTTAAAAGTCCCCGTCCTTTTGGTTTATTACACCTTAATAGTTAATAAACTGTGGCTTAGTAGGTTAAATGTGATTTGGTTGTTATCTATGTATGTCTATACTCTTACACTATTATATATAAAGGCTCAGCACCCTTTAATAACTGCTTAATTTGGTGTGTCACCTTAACTTACTATTTTACCTTCCTTCCTTTATTTAATTTCAATTATATCCTCATATATTAAATGATATTTATATATTAATGCACACACATCGAGTGTGCGTAAAATACTAGTCTTAGAAGGGATCGATCATTAATGCAGGTTTATGTGAGGGTGGTTGTGCTGCTATTGTGGATTCTGGGACTTCATTGCTTGCTGGGCCAACGGTACGTTCTTGGTTTTACTACTCTGTTATTAAATTTAGAATGATTTATGCTTTCTAGTTTCTTTTCTTTTTTTTTTTTAAATTTTTGGCATTATTTTGTTGAAATTTTCTAATGGAGGCGTGGAATTTTGCAGACCGTTGTGACCCAAATCAACCATGCGATTGGAGCGGAAGGAGTCGTG
Source organism: Linderniella brevidens (assembly GCA_004919715.1). Classification (NCBI taxonomy): domain Eukaryota; kingdom Viridiplantae; phylum Streptophyta; class Magnoliopsida; order Lamiales; family Linderniaceae; genus Linderniella; species Linderniella brevidens. Next base: position 16,306,166 of record SWDC01000147.1, on the reverse strand, counting down.
AGCACTGAGTGCAAACAGCTTGTCTCTCAGTATGGAGATATGATATGGGATCTCCTTGTTGCTGGGGTTAGTTTATGCTTAATTATTATCAATCTCTTTAATTCGATTCATAAGTTTGACTAATTAGTAATCTTCACTTAAACCGTTCTTGATTGTGATTGATTTTGGTAAAAAATTCCTTTTCGCAGGTACGACCCGATAAAATTTGTTCCCAGATTGGACTTTGCCTTTCCAATGGAAAACATTCTGCTAGGTTAGTCATCTCTCTTACCTCAGTTGTCTTAAAATTCTATATAGTGTGACTTTCTGACGCTTAATTCTCGTGCTTATTCTTCTCTTGCAATTGTTCTTTGTCCCCTAACAGTTTCTCGAAATATTTCTGTAAAAGGGTACTTGCTCGAAGCCTAACTCGTTCTTTTTGTTGGGAAAGCTAAGATTTTTTATTATCTCGATAACTAACAAGATTCGACCTTTTCCAATTGAAAAACAACGATAATTATATTGCTCGGAACAGGATAAATTTGCGGGTTTGATTTCTTTTTAAAAAATTCTGTCTATGTCAATATATCGTCTCTAGTCAGAGTCTAATTCTTGGAATTTAACTCGTTGCAGCTCAAATATCGAAATGGTAACTGAGAAGGAGAGCGAGGGAGAAAAGCTTGGCGAAAACCCGATGTGTGCTGCTTGTGAGATGGCCGTGATTTGGATGAAAAACCAACTGAACAACGACCAAGTGAAGGACAAAGTCATAGATTACGTGAATCAAGTAATTAAAAATAAAACTTTTATTCTTCGAATGGATAATAGGATACCAAACTTCAAGAACACATAATGCCATCTATTGATAATCTTCTTTTGTGTGTGTAGCTTTGTGGGAGCATCCCGAGCCCGGCAGGAGAGTCCACGATCGACTGCGATGCAATGTCGGACCTTCCAAACGTGACCTTCTCCATCGGTGGAAAAGCTTACGTCCTCACTCCGGAGCAGGTTTAATCATTTAAATAACTCTTATTACATATTGTCGTTGCCTTTTTTGCCAGACGACGTAACCCTTGAGGATGTATTTGGTTCGTGGAAATTAGTAGGGAAAATAAAATGAAATGGAAAAGAAAACCAGTTTTTATGTTTGGTTGGTTGAAGAAATAGATAAGGGAAAACAAAAGAAAGAAAAGAAAATCTAGTTAAGTTTATACGTAACTAGGGAAAACTTATTTTCTTCACCAAGTGGTGAGGAAAATTAAAGAAATTTTGTTTTCCACATTACTTTTTTCGTTCCAAACACAGTCTAAATATCGTGGCATATTGGGGAAGAATTGAGTTAAGACATTGCAAATTCAAATTCTTCCCCAATACACTGTTTACAATGGCTTTGTGAATCAATATTCTAACAGACGAAAGGGATGATTTTGTGATGTTGTTTGTAGTACATCCTTAAAACTGTCGAAGGCCCCGTGGCTATGTGCATCAGCGGCTTCATGGCATTGGACGTTCCGCCACCAAGAGGCCCTCTTTGGTAAGGCATCTCATACTCAGTCAGCCATTTCTCTGGCTTCATAAGCTGTGGAATAAGGAAAAAGAAAATAATTTGAAAATGACAGAATTAGACAACAGAAGTTGAAACATTATCGTAAAAAACGTCTCACCATATAGGAGCTTGCATTATCGTAAACTTTGCTGCGTTACAATACTCACATAATTTCCTTAAAACCTTGTCTTAAAATATCCTCGAATCTCGTTTTGCAGGATACTGGGGGACGTGTTTATGGGTGCTTACCACACCGTGTTCGACTACGGTAACCTTCGTCTGGGTTTTGCTGAAGCTGCGTGAAAAAAAGGTTGAAAGCTACGTAGAATGCAACTATTTCCCCATATACGTCTACTATTTGCTTTAAAGGTCTATGGGGAGTTAGTTTTCTTCTAACACTGTTTTAAGTTCCTAGTGGCTTTATATACATATGTGAATGGCCACTCAGTACTTTGCTATGCATGTTTTCTGAACGCTCCTTGTTATGTAGATATATGGTGAATTTCGTGGGCATTGTTCTTATCTATGACGAATTTCGATAGGACGATTTTATTCGAGCGCGCTTCAATAAATCAATATCAAGCGGGAACTATGATAATGCCATCAAGCTCCATGGAGTAGGCTCACAGTCAGAGTCGAACCACATAACTCTGTTCTTGATTTTCGTTTGTGTTTTTTCTTTCTTTGTTGTTTTCGTGTTTAAACACATTCAATATCGATCAATTCGATTCAATCATCACACAAACACATGAATCTACTTTGAGATACGAACCAAAGGCTGCCAGATTTCGCAACAATTGGTGCAACATTGCATTTGAGAGAGTAAGTTTGATACTTGTAATCTCTGGAAAAATATCAATAAAAGATTCATCTTTTCGCCTGTGGAGTAGGTTCATATTCCGAGCCGAACCACGTGAAGACTTTTATTCTTTTTTTTTTCTTTTTGGTTTTCGAGTTCAATCACATTCGAGATCGATCTAACTGATCCGATCAACACACATAAATCTACATTTGAGAAATGAATTAAAGGTTGATTTCCCAACAATTTTAGAGCTTCGTTTTTTTTCCATGTTGAGACGACAAGCAACACGAGACAAGATACTTCGGGACCATCGAAACCCTATTCAAGTAACGTACTTAGATCGATAAGGACGTACTAAAAAGACAATCTTTGCAATTATCGAACTAAGTTGCGGACGCATGTAGACATTCGTAATCGTAAACAACTACACTTCATCGGAATCCACTAACAAAATCTTGTTCAACAACGAGAGACAATTAATCAAACAGTTATATCTCATAAAAGACGAAAACAAGATACATCCAACTGCATCTCGACAACATCGTAAAAAAATTTATGGTTGACATAAATTAAATTATTCAAGAACGACGGATAATGCATATTTGGTGCAAAAGAGATTATGAAAACTAAATTAAATACAACATAGCGAACTACATGTCGACAAATCGCACGACATTGCCTCGATGCTTTCGAGAAGGAAACAATGCTTGCAAGCCATATATATAGCAGTTGGAATAATACATTCTAAGATCAGTCAAAGTAATTCGATTTTAAAGAAACAAGCAAAAAAAAAAAAGAATAAAATGGTCCAAATTTCGAATTCGAATAACGCCATCTTCTTGTCGCTGACGGTACTCTTCTTGGTCTCGAATATCGCGGAGAGCCGCAACGATCTCACGACCATCCAATGGATCCGTTGCAATGCACAGAAGGTGGATGTCGACGACCCTTTCATCGACGCTCTCGATGAATTGTTGGATATTTTGGTCGATACGATTCCAAGCGAAGACTTCTTAGAGCATTACCTGTCGAATGCTGCATATGGAAGCACTGCTTACGGCTACGGGTACTGTGACGGGGATAAGAGCAGCGAGGAGTGCGCCGAGTGCTTGAACGCCCTCTGTGGCTTATTCGAGGAAGAATGTGGTCTCGCAATCGGCGCGCAGATTGAGATGACGGCTTGTTATGTCAGATACGAGAATTTCGATTTCATGTGAACGTAAATCGTTTTCGTTGCTTTTGATCTCTCTATCATATATGTTCGAAATAACATATATAAAGAATTAAATTATGATACACTATCAAGCTTAAGTTTTGTCGGTGGAATGGGCCATTTAAATCAGAGCTTAGACTAGAAGGTAATTGATATGAATCCCCACGATCACCCATTGAAAAGAAAGTTGCACTCGAAGGCTAATAATAAACCAGCCTACCCATGGGAGTTGTGTTGGAAATATAATATATTAGATTCAAATATGATACAGTCTCATCAAGCTTAGGTTTTTAAGCGAAGTGAATCATTTAACAAAGCCCGAGTGCTGGTTCGAACTTTTAATGATCACTGATAAGTTAGGGTTTTGCATAACTTATTTACCCGTAAAAGTGAATTTTTTTTATCGTGATTGAAAACATCAACATTCTGTCGTCTGTGGGTTCATGCACATGTCCACGACCGTAGGCTCGGACATGGACTTCTATCGGCATAGTTTATGACCGTAGACGAAGACAAAGATGTTATACAGGTTCATGGATATAAAACTACGGCCGTGAAGGATAATATCTCTACGACCGCGAAAGATTCCAGAAGATCATAGAGCCAAAAACCCGTATTGTCAACGATCGTGGAAGTGGATACGTGCGACCGCTGAAGAACCGACTTACATGCTAATATTTCTTGTGTTTTTACTATTTATGATGCAATTTTTAGATCAAATTATGTTTATGCCATGTGTGAAGGTGTGAATTATTATGTGTAGGAATTTTTAGAATGTATATGCTTTCTCGTGGTAAGAAGAAAAAAAGGCGCAATTTTAAAAAAATAACATTCAATTATAAAAAAAATTCAAGTCTAAAATTTAAAAGCGGACGCAGATATCTGATTTTAGATATACGAATACATCGGATATCTAGTTTCGAATATCCGAATAAAACGAATTGGATGCGGTTTTTACTTTCAGATATCCGAAAATCCGCATATCCAATATCCAAAAAAATCCAAATATCCACATTTGCTCACAACCCGAAAGCTGAAATAACCGCAGATCAAATAACCGCTGAAAGATCTGCTCGAAAACCCGAAAGCCCTCAGACGATGACTCACCAAACCAAATGGTTGTTCATGGTAAACAATTGCAACAAATCGAAAAAAGTAAAAGTTACCTTAGTAGGCGTTTGAGCAGGAAGATTTGTTCAAAGACGCAACGCTATACATAAAAAGAGAAAAAGAAGTTTTCCCATATGATTGTTTCCTTTCAAATACTTGGGAGTGCCTTAAGCTTCTACCAAATGGACTGCCTTAACTTGTCAATTTCCGGCTGATAAAATTACTGCAAGAATCAATTGTTGGACAACCACATATCTATTTTATGTTGGGAGGGTACGTCTTTAACTCAGTAATGTTCTTAATCACTAAAAGCTATAATGAAGAAGATAGGCCAAAGACGTATAGAATTTTTTTTTGGGACCTGAAAAAATGGAAAAAAAAATTACAGCTTTAATTAGTTGGGATTGGGATGTTCTGACCTAAAAAACAAGGAGGTTCATTAACTCCGTTAAACACATTTTAATGTATTGATGACTACAAGCTAGATAGTGATGTAAGAATTAAACCTATCAGTACCTAAACGCTGGAAGTGATGATGCATGCATTTTCTTTAAAAAAAAAAAGGAAGAAAAAGAAAACGCCAATGGTTCTTTTTTTCGATATCTCCTCAACTCCGATCGTCCTTTACTAGCTATAACATAAATTGAATGATTGGTATGATGTAGTGGTCAACATATGAAGTACTACATACCTTTCTCTCAAGGAGTTCCACGATGAAATCCAAGCGGACGAAGGAAGCAAAGTCTCTACTTACAATATATAGGCGTTAAGAGCGAGTTCATTGACAAGCATTCGTGCAATCTAAGTCTCAATTAATAAAAAAGACACCTTCATGCAAAAAAAAAAAAAAAACATGAACGCCTTGTTGTTTATTTTAGTGGGACTTTTGTTAGCGGGAGACATCTCAAATGTAGAAAGTCGAAGCGATCTCACGACGATCAAAGACTTCATTTGCAGCACTAATACGCTGAACCCTAACGACCCTTTTCTTGATCTCGTATACAACAAACTCCTCAGCAGAGAGACCTCGTGTACGCTACTAGCAACAGCGACGGAGGACTTACTGCTTATGGCTACGGAGATTGCGACCCCGAAAACACCCTCGAGGACTGCACGGTGTGCTTGAATATATTCTATGAGCTCTGTGGCCCTGTGATTGGTGCACAGATTTCTATGACGGGCTGCTACATGAGATATGAGAATTATCGGTTCTGATGAATATTGATTGGGTTCTTCTAGAAGTTTCTTCTATTGAACTACATCCATTTCAAGGTTATCGTTTGGCCATGAACTATATTGGATAAATTGTGATGATAACAACTGAAAATGTATTTCTAGGAAACGAAGGAACATTATAGTTTTGGTCGAATAAATGTATGGCACTCTCATGATTCGTGTCATAACAAAAAGGAGAGATTAGAGAACTCTCGAAACATTACATATTAATAACAAATTATGAACATCAAAAGAATTTGCTCAAAATTTTCTCTATATAATACTCCCGTCCGTTTTGATATACAAGCCGTTTTGATTTTTTTTGTTTTCAATTAAAAGATATGGATAGTTAAGAGTATAAAAGAGATTTTAATGTATTTCTTAATTTATGTATAGAAATAATAAACGACATGTATTTCAAAACGGAGGGAGTAGTCTATTATAATTTAGATATTACCGTGAAAATATACATTGGCCAAATCGACATTTATGGTCATTGGAACTAACGGCTATATCATCAATAAATATCTTGGAAAACTTACATAACAGTCTTAGTTATCCTATTTCTTGATCCAGTGTCTGTCCGTACGAGTACATAAAAGTACAACTGATCGAACACTGAAACCTACGACAGTTACACTAAAAAAAGAAAATAAAAAAGAAAACCGACCTGAAAAGAACAAACGTAACGAACACCGAGATAAACAAGAAAAACAAGAAATAAAAGTGCAATCATAATAATACCAGCAAACCAAATGAGCGTGATTAAATCCAAATGGTGAGGCGAAGGAAACAAAGCTTATTACAGCTTGCACAAATTTATGTATATATATATATATATATATATATATATATATATATATATAAAGGTACACTAAGAGTTGATCAACAAGTAATTCACTTCTATTAAGAAACATAAGCCACCGGAGAAGAATAATAATAAAAGCAACACGACGACTGCTCTCATTGTGGATGTGGTGGTTCTTAATAGGAATTCTCTTAGCCTCCTCCACCACCGTCTTTGAGATACGAGAACTATCCGTTCATGTGAATAATGTGTGTCCTTACTACAATAAAACGAACACTTGTGACATTGCATTAGAAGTTACTGCAGTGATATGATCATCATTTTCACATTACTCGGAGATATGCATTGGTCGTTTCTTCGAAAAAAATAGAAATAATGATCAACGTCAAAAAGGATTCGATAAATCACAAAAAAAAAAAAAATAGTTTATTTCCACTCTGGTGATCATAGAACAATGTGTTGAACTAACTGGCGATGATCAGACGTTGTTTCCTCTGTTTTTTTTTTTTTTTCCCTACTATGCAATTTGTTATTGGGATGTTCTGCAGTACAAAAGCTTAACGTTTTTCTACAAATAAAATTTTAATTGCTCTAAAGATATTTCCATTTCGATAATTCATTTCAGATCACACGATTAAAACAAAGAGATATATGAGATACGAGACCTATCCGTTCATGTGAATAACGTGTCCTTACAACATACATAATAAACGAACATTTGTAACATTTGCATTAGAAGTTACTGCACTAATATTATGATCACCAATTTCAACTTTCGACGTTTTACACAATCTACATATATTTATTAAATTGAGGGTTCCTTCCTAAAATCAATTGATGATAGGAGGAGGAACATCTTTGAAAATTGATTTATACATTGAGTCGCGTTATCACGCTTGTTTGACTCACCGCAACCCGATTTGATATATGTTCACGTGTTAGGTTATGTATTGCCAGCGTGAGGGGGCGTGTTGAGATTATCTTTCCCACATCGGAAAATTAACTTCACCCGACTCAATATATAAATCAAAGAGGTTCATCCTCCTATCACCAATCGGTTTTAAGAACCCTCAATTCAACATGGTATCAGAGCGAGTTTAATTTGCGTGTTATCACGCTTATTTGATCATGTCAATCCGGTGCTCCGATTTCGTTGAAACTTCGGAGGGAGACTCATCTCAACGTGCTCTATGCATTTACATGCTCGGATTGTTCGGTACTTTCGGTGGTACCCCGCTTGACCTCTTCGTATATTCCGAGCTTGTAGCTCGAGGTTATTGTGTTGTTCCGAGTTTGTAGCTCGAGGTTATTGTGTTGTTCCGAGTTTGTAACTCAAAGTTGTTTCGGAGTGCTCACCTTGTCGATGTAGTGTTTCGATGTATTTTTGGGTTGTAGTTACGTCGAGACGTTCTCGGAAGGTGTTGTCCGTTGTATCCGTCGAACTCGGTATATAGTCGATTGTTCCTTGGACCGGGAGATCAATTCCATGGTTTTTTCAGTTCGGGTTTTCCACGTTAAAAGTCGCCGATGTTATTTTTGCTTTCGCTGTTTCTTTTTCCGTTTAATCGTCGCACATTGTTTCCGTAAATTTCGACAACCAAACATTATGATCATGCAAGTTATCTTATTTTTCGAGTCACATGAATCGCCGATAATAATAACTAGTATTCCAGCACACTCATAGTGTATTGTTTTATATTTAGATTTATTTCTTAAAGTAATTGAAAGTAACTTTCATATTTTTTAATAAATTATTAATTGTAGAAAAAAATTTGATTGGTTGTTGAATACACCAAATTGACAGTTTTTAGATTGCTTTGATCATTAATAAAAGAGTATAGATATATATGTGGATTGAGGATAATCCCTTTCGCTTTTGTATTAATAGTCGCATACGAAGGCCGACTACTCTTTCTATTTAATAAAAGGTGGGGTAAGATTGACTCTTCTGCGCCCACTTTGTGTTTCCATCACGTGTTTCATTTACCAAATTTTGACACGTGTTCAATTATTTAATAATGGGGAGATAGAATCATGGGAAAGAGACATGTCAACATCTGATGGATAAAACACGTGATGAGAAGACAAAATAAGCTCTCATAAGAGGGTGGGGCATCTTAAAAACTTCCAATTGGTTTTTGGCATGTTAAAATTAACATTTTTACCTTCCTTTCTTTCTTTCTTCCAATGATATCCCCACAAATCAAATTTTTCTTTGAATGCCTAAAAATAATACAACATTCAATTTAAATTATTCAAATTTAAAATAACTCTTAAAAAGAATAATACAAAATTAAAATTAAAATATTATTTCATATACTAAGCATTATAAATTAAAAATAACTCTTGAAGTATAACATAACAATATATATATTTATATATTACTGCACAACTATGCTTAAAATTCTAGTATATGTAATTCAACGACTAAAATGTTAGTCGCTACTGTTGTCGACGAATAAGTTTTAGTCGGTTATATTAAATCATTAGTCGGAATGGCGTCATTGTTCCAACTTGCTAGCGGGGATGAATAGTGTCATATATATACGTCTTGGCATGGCTTACGTTCACTAAAATTAAATAAGCAGTAACTTAAGTTAAGCTTATATTATCATCGATTACCATAACTTCGTATGAACACATGGAAACCACAAAAACACATCACCTTGAACATTCAAGCATATTACCGAAAGTCCGTACAAGTACATAAAATACTACTAATAATCTAACAATGAACTAAAATCCATCAACCGAAAAGAACTAAGATAAGGACGCCGTGACAAACAAGAAAAACAAAGAAACTAAGTACACAGCCCATGCAATCAAATCACGATGTGACCGTACATGTTCCACGATGGAATAGTAGCGAAGGATACAAAGTTTCTAATTTGCCACAATATATATATATGTGTGTGTGTAGTTAAGTGTGGGATAAAAGTTATTTCACACATATATTCCAAGTTTAATTAAGAAGCAGAAGCCGCCAGAGAAAATAATATGAGGCAATTCTTCGGCAAAAATGTCAACAACACGACGACTCTTGTGGCGATTTTATTAGTGGGAATTTTCTTGGTCCCGACCGTCGAAAGCCGTAACGATCTGACAACCATCGAATGGGGGCTTTGCAACATTCGCGTTTTGGGCGCTAACGACCCTTTCATCAATGCCGTATACTCCATAATTTCTGCGGGTACGCGGTTGGCGCGCAGTTTGAGTTAACTGGTTGTTTCATGAGATACGAGAACTATCCTTTTGTTTGAATTATTATGATAATATCATGGCCAAGAAAATAAAATGTAAAAAGATATTACTCATCTTGTCATAGCATAAAAATCTCATGTTCGGTTGTTTACTTTGATGATCATGTAATTGTACCATGCAATAATACAAATTAACTTAGTTGTGTCCGTATGAGCTTAATATTATGAATGCTTTAAAGACCGAAAAAACTCAGGAAAATAAAGTTCAAATTAGATTCATCATGCTTGAAACCATATCTTTTTTTTTTCCTGACATATTTTGGTTAGCCAATTTTATAACAAATCGGTGAAATTTTTAGTTCAGTATTAGTATTAGGTTTTGAAAATGGTTAATCGAAAAAAAAAAAACACATTAAAAATATCGGTAAATATGTGAGTTCGGTTTTGCAAACAATAGAGTCGTCTTCGGTTTCATTCCATGATATAACAAAAACCGAAGACGATTCTATTGTTTGCATTTTTTGTACAATATAATTTTCTCGAGTCTTCGGTTTCATACAATAGAATCGTTTTCGGTTCTATGAATCAAAACTTTCTTTTTTGTAGCTTTTTCACTTTCATCCATACCTTTTGTTTTGACCATGATATGAGTTTATTTTGATATGAAGGATTTTTTCTTGGGGGTATCAATCTGATTTTTTTGCATCTTCTTCTTCGGTTTGATCTTCATCTCTTACTCTGATATCATGTTAGAAATTGAACAAATGACATTGCTTAAGCATTTCTGAAAGGCACAATATATGGGAGTATAATATAGCTATTCTTTTGCGAACTAGCCATTATACAGAATCCCCTAAATTATGCCAAACTTATTTTACTTACCATAGCCGTTGATCGTTTTTCAACAAAATATAAACGACATTATTCCACATAATACCAATTAGTTTTAGGGGATGGGGTCATTTTCTACAATGATCTCGGCTAAGAGCCCTTAAAAGTATAATATTAACTGAAAATAACTAAGACTAGCACTCGGTTATTGTCATAATGTGATGTTATTCTTTCGAACCACTTCAATGGGTATCTAAGAGTTTTTAAAGAGAATGTATCATATTTTAATTTGATACATTTTAGTTTCAACATTATTATCCTCTATGTTGATAGTTTTTTCATTCTAGTATTAATCTTAGATTTCTTTAACGAGTGGTCGTCTCATGGCCCATGACTTGTGAGTTGTGAGTATTCGTATCCATGACACTTTGACATGAAGCCTTCAATACCGTGTATTAAATTATCATTTCACCTAAAAGTTTCATCTTGCATCATATTTTACTATTATATAATTTATTTCGAACAATAGCGATGTCGTCCTTCTGTTTCCTAGGATTACACATATATTCAAATCTGAGATGATCTATCGACATAGTGAGACTTTTTGCGCAAAAAAACCCTAAAATATTAACTGAAGGACATAACTAAGACAAGGACATCGTGACAAACAAGAAAAACAAGGGACAAAGTTCAGATGTGTTGTAAAAATGGAGACAGCCATGTCAATCATATTATCATCAAACGAACAAGAGCACATCTTCCACGGTGAAATCGAAGGAAACAAAGTTTCTAACTTATATATATGTATATATATATATATATATATTATGTAAGAGTTCATTAATTCAACAAAAAAATCAAAGATAATCTGCGTTCCATTGAAAAAGTATTATGAGCCGATTCTCGGGAACCCTCAACAACAAGACTCTCATGTGGTTCTTAATCTTACTGTTATTTTTGGTGGCTAATAATATATCAGTTGTGAAAAGCCGTGACGATTTCACAACCATCCAATACGTCCTTTGCGACACTAATCTGCTGAGCCCTTACGACCCTTTCATCGGCGACGTGTACGACATGTTCGACGAAATAGTAATAGAGACTCCCGAGCAGCCGGAGATGACGTACGACACCGTATTTAGTGAGCATGCGGTGACCGCTTACGGTATGGGAGATTGTGACCCCGACAACGATCGAGATGTTTGCAAGCGATTGCTGATGATTTTTACGAGTACTGTGGCCCTGCGACTGGTGGGAGAATTTCTATGACGGGTTGTTTCATGAGATACGAGAACTACAGGTTCTTTTGATGAATGATCGTGGAAGAAAAGGGCTGAGGCTACTTTTGTGTTTCTTGAGATATGCGATTGCTGTTTTTTTTTTTTTTTTTTTTTTTATCGGTATAACAATTCGGTCGAGAATAAGAATAACAATTATGATATCATGTACCAAAATCGTGTTTTGGTTAATAAATGTGAACTAGTTGAGTTTTCGTTTTTCGATCTGACATTTCCGATTGGAAATGTATCGAATGATTACGAAAATTGTGAAGATTTGAAGTTAGCAATTTGGAAATGTATCGAATGATTACGAAAATTGTGAAGATTTGAAGTTAACAATTGTTAGATTGAAGGTTACTTCCTAAAACCAATTGGTGTTAGGAGGAGGGGTCTCTTTGATTTATATATTGAGTCGGATGAAATTAGTTTTCCGATGTGGGACATATAATCTCAACACGCCCCCTCACGAGTGGCACGATTCAAGGTCTAACAGGTTGATATATCAAATAGGGTGGCGGTGAGTCAAACAAGCGTGATAACAAACAGATCAAACCCGCTCTGATACCATGTTAAATTGAGGGTTCCTTCCTAAAACCAATGGGTGCTAGGAGGAGGGGCCTCTTTGATTTATATATTGAGTCGAATGAAGTTAATTTCCTGATGTGGGACAAATAATCTCAACAACAATGTTAAAAGAGACAAAATTATAAGATTAGGTCACTAAGTATACAAGTTTTCGTTTTTGGGGCACTATGTTTGATAATTGCAAAAGTAGGTCACTAACTTTGTATGTCAAAACAATTTTGGGTCATGTTTTCAATTTTAGGTCATTAAGTATATATTTTTTTCGATTTTGGGTCACTAAATATACATGTTTCATTTTTGGGTCACTATGTTTACAAGGTTAATTACCACATGAGTGAACTGAAATTGAAAAATGTATATACTTAGTGACCCAAAATCGAAAAATATATACTCAGTGGCCAAAAATTGAAAAATATATACTTAGTGGCCAAAAATTGAAAACATGACCGAAATTTGTTTTGGCATACAAAGTTAGTGACATACTTTTGAAATTATCAAACATAGTGACCCAAAACCGAAAACATGTATACTTAATGACCTAATATTATAATTTTCCAATTAAAAGATGATACAGATTAAGCCTCCCTTTTTTAGACTTCTAACTACAGTTTCTACTTTAAGTATTATTCCGGTGGGCTCATTCATTGTGCTTGATCAGTACGTTATTGGTAATAAGAGCAAACCCTCAACCACATATATAACAAAAATATCGATGTAGATCATTTTTCTTAGTATGCCCACATCAATCAAGATTTAAGAGAATATCTAATAGAATGATCAGCATAGAGTTATGTAAAAGAACTTAGATGAACGAGAAGTAAACCACAACTGACATAAAGGATCTACGACTAGGATATCGTTGATACACTACACGTAAAACCAAGATACTATAGACAAGCACAAAATCAACCATTACTCGACGTTAAAGTTACTACTCAATTTAAGCTCGAGGCCATGATCGAAGCAAAGCGAAGGAAACTGAGTCCCTAGCTCTTCGATATGATGAATCAAATTATTCTTACAGCATCAGATCAACTGAGCACGAGATAACATTACATAGATAAGAAAGGAAAAGGCGATCGAGCCATTTTTCTATATGACTCAGCATCGTGCTGAAATTTGTTATCCCCATATTGACATTTTAAACCTGTGTGATTCAAGATGTTAATACATCTATCACCAATTGATTTTTCAACGTATTCATCGAATTGAACATACATATAACTCGATACGTAAATAATCGTGTGTTCAAAAGAAGAGATAATTTAATAATCAACCCTAACTTTCTCTGATGTTAGGCAATTATTGAAAAAACCCTGTTGTAATACAAAACTTATGGGTGAGAAATACAACTATATATATATATATATATATATAATCCACAATAAATAAATGGCCAAATTATTAAATTAGGTCACTAACTATACCAGTTTTTGTTTTTGTGTCACTATGATTGATAATTGCAAACTTAGGTCACTAAGTAACGTATCTGATTTTTTTTGGGTCACCGGAAAAATTATCCGGTGACCCAAAAAAAACCAGATACGTTACTTAGCGACCTTAATTTGCAATTATGAAACTTAGTGACCCAAAAAATACGAGAGGCATAATTAGTGACCTAATTTAGTAATTTGACCTAAATAAAGTGAATCATTTGATAAAAAAATGTATCAAAATTTGTAATTTGCAATGCTAATCTACTATGCATCTCTTTTAACCATATAGAGCAAGGACATTTGAAGTTCTCATCTTTTCCTATATCTTGAACTTTAATAGAATTAATTAATGATGCCGCATAGACGTCCACAACTATAAATACAAGTAGTTGAATACAAAACATCGACTTCAAGACGACGAGTTTGCTCTAAGAAAGAGCTGCAGCTACGTTGAAAATAACTATGCTGAGGAAACCTAAAGAAATATAGTGTGCAAAACAAGCTACAAGAGAACAAATAGAGTATGAACACGCCACACATTTAAGTACGAGAAACATCTGCAATAAGTCGCATTTTTGTCCTAACTCCCCCCTTATCTCTCGAGGTCCCCTGGCGGCTAAATCCAAGCGAGGTGAGGGAAACAAAGTTTCTACCTAGCTAGTATTTATATAGCGGACGAGCTCGACAACAAATAACTCTCACAACCTAAGATCGATTACAAGAAAACAGAAAGAACACAATGGGCCAGGCTTTTGAAGCTCCCCGCAAGAACTATTCTAACAAAATACGGATGTTGATGGGACTTATTCTCTTGGTAGCAAACGTAACGATAGTGGAGAGCCACGATGACCTCACAAACCTCCAATGGTTCGACTGCAACATTCAAACGGTGAGCACGAACGACCCTTACGTTGGCGTTGTTAGCGGTTTGTTGGCAAATATCGCTGCCAACGCTCCTCAACAGCCCAACTACCAATACCGCACGACCAATAGTGATAATCAAGGAGTGACTGCTTATGGCTATGGATACTGTGATGCTTCTAAGACCGCAGATCAGTGCACGGAGTGCTTGAGCACTTGCATTGGAATGTTCCTCAATCTTTGTGGGCCTGCAATTGGTGCACAGATTTCTTTGACCGCTTGCTACGTTAGATACGAGAACTACAATTTCCCTTGAATGCGCGTGGAAATGGCGAAGGCCGCAAGATTCGCTATAGTTATTGATTCGGGGAGATCAAAACGTTGGAACTGAAATCATACAATAAAAGGTGTGGCTTATTGACCCATCTTTGTTACGTGAGTGTATTATGTCTTATATGTAATAAATAATGATGGGAAATAAATGTAGTAGTATTGCTGATGTCATCGCTACGCGGTGCACTAGTGATGTGAAGTTCCGTGTGCGCAATTTGATATAAGTAATAATTAAAATGAATACTTAACAACTTATACGAACGTGCGATATGCAGTGTTCCTATCGTATGTAGCGTAGCCTAGTGAAAATACGAGTATCGATCTCATGGAATACACTTGATTACTAGTACTAGCCTATCGATTTGATCTCTAGCCTAAATAAATGTCTTGAGATTGATATATATTTTGAAACTAAATTCCAACAATGGTAAACCTAATACGATAAAAGACTAAAAGATACAACTTGAAATAAAGATGGGTGACTTCAGATAATAGATATGTGCTCGGAAATTTGAATCCAGCTAGGTGTCACCGACTAACCCGTAAACTATTGTTTCTCCGTGAATATCAATTAAATCGCAGTAATTCCTATTAATCCCGAATTTTCTGTCGCCCTAGACGTTCGTGAGAATTTAATTTAGCAATAACCATATACGAGCTCGATTATTTGTTGTCGTCCTATAATCGAGCCACATCGTTCATTAAAGGCCTAATCGACAATCGTTATTTATTTGTCGTCCTAAACGATACCACATCGAATCAACAGAGAGACGTATTGATACGAAGAATCAACTTCACACATATACATATTAAATTGAAGTATAAATTAATAAATGATAAACAATCAAAGACACGTGCTCACGAGTAATCTACGCCAAAACAATGTCTAGCGCTCACCTCATCTTAAACGGACTGGGATTTAGCTACGCATGCTAGAGAAAGATACAACGAAATAAATAGAGAACAAGGACTAAAAAAATATCTATTCGGATGTGTTCTGAGAATTTTTTATGCGTCCATTCGTTCAGTGTTCGATGTTGGGTTCGCTAGGCCGCTCGGGGCGATGCGCAACGGAAAATTCAAAACGAAAGTGCGCATTTATCGTATAAATGCAACCCCGCCGGTTCATCAAGCGAGTACACGGATCGGCACCATTTTAAAATCACGTACGTTGTACGAATTTCACATAGTTAGGGTTTTTAGAATATACCTATTCCTTAGCTTCTTTAGCGATGAGTGAGAGGGAATCAATTCCCGGTATACGGCTACCACCGTCTTCTTACGTTCGCCGTAGGTATCACCGGTCACGTACGCTCGCCGTAGGGATCCAAATGTCTCCCCTCTAATTGAGTCCACTGTTTGGATAGTGACACCGAAATTATCTCGCTAGTAGAGACTAACCCGGAAATTGATATGTTGAATGCGTAAGGAATCGATAAGGAACTTTTCCTTGTTCTGAGAGCACACGTCGAAAAATTAGATATATTGCAATGATGATGAATATGTTCTGTTGGTTTCTCAAAACCAATTCTCACGTGGTTATCTTTCTTGCTTAAAACAATTTTATGCTAGTTCTATATATAAGTGTAGTAAAACTATTTTACACCCACAAAGTCAAAACCGTTCCCATCATCATTGAGAAATAAATTCCATTTTAAATGCTCTTTATATCAAATAAATCGTTTGGACTAAAGTTATTCTACATGGCTTAGTTGAAAACGTTTTTCCACTATGCTCTATTAATTTCATTTAGTCGAAACCGTTCCTCTCTTTAGTAGGAAAATTATTACTATTATTTAATTATCATTTAATGTAATAATGCAAAGACATTAGAAACCTTTTTCATCTAATTAGTTATAGCATTCAACGTGTGCTTTTATGGGCTTTAATTTAAATTTTAAACTCCAATTTTAAATTCAACAATTAATTAGGCAATTCTAATTAATTACCAAATTAATATATAAGCCCAAACAATCAATCTCAATTGATTCTTTCATTTCCTTAATTAAATAATCAAAATTATCTAATTATATATTTAATTCAACAATTGAATTAAGTCCAATCGAAATATTGGAAATATCAATTTCGTATTGTCATCCACCAAAACTTTGTGTGACCCTTTTAGGTTTACGATTAACACTAGTAGCGGGTTTACAACTCATTGTAATTAACTGAATTAACTCTTTAATCTCTAGTACCCACAAATCACGGGAGCACCTAGCAAGTAGCGTGATCACCTAGCTTTAAGTGAAATAGCGAGTAAACCTTTTTCAATTGTGAGTGCATACATGTAAAATCCTTTCGACGTCTAATTTCCCGATCAGACCTTGGGCATGAAATTATAAGTCGAAACCCAATTGGTCTAATAACTATGATTTCATTTCAAGTTTAAATGATTCCTTTATGAATCTCAATTCATCTTGTCTTGGCCAAGGACTTTGAATCATAAAAAATATGAAAAGCATAGGAAATTCACTTATTTTAATATAAGTGTCGAATTCTATGTTGGCCACATACAAATCTCCATACACACTAATACAATACCCAACATATCCCTTTTGTGATTATCTAGTAATCAAAAGATATATCAGAGTAAAGCATAATGCGCACAAGACTACTATAGTGCCTCAAGTCAGAGGACTAGTCATGTACTATCACAACATGAAAATTCTTATTCGCATAAAAGTTTCCAGTTAAGAATTTTCAGCGGGTCAAGTTTAATGAACTTGTTCCCTAACAAGCATCTGCATATATGCATTTGCGTCAACACGCTAACGTTAATGGAACATAACATTCCTGTCTCACAAGCATGCATCATATACACAAGTCTTTCTGAGTTATTCAATGTCCTATCTTGAAATACCCATCGACTTGGAACTTTATTTAAGATCACAACCTAAGACATATTCCATAATCGCCATCATATGCGCAACCATGTCTCTCAGCTTACAATGATCTAAGGACTTTATCATAAGTGCAAATAACTAAATTAATGCATGCACAAAATCTAAAGATAATGCCTCTTATTAGATATATTTTCAATAAATTGTCTTTACAAGTAGAAAATATTCAAACAAGTTTGAACGCCGGGCATTCTACTCTAACAATCTCCCACTTGCCCTAGTTCCAACTGCACATATATCTCAGGCCCATCTTCTCGAGATGTCCATCAAAGACCTTTTGTGATAAGGGCTTAATCAAGGGGTCTGCTACAAATTCTTTTGAAGTGACTCGATCCACAACGACGTCGCCTCTACTAATGATCTCTCTAATCAGGTGGTATCGCCTCATGATGTGTTTGGATCTTTGATGAGATCTCGGCTCTTTTGCTTGCGCTATAGCTCCGTTGTTGTCACAATAGATCATTATTGGATCAACAACTGACGGGACTACACCCAACCCTTGGATGAAGTTCCGCATCCAAACAGCCTCTTTTGCTGCATCTGATGCTGCAATGTATTCAGCCTCGGTAGTAGAGTCTGCAGTCGTCTCTTGTTTGGAACTTTTCCAACTAACTGCACCTCCATTCAAGGTAAATATATATCCGGACATTGATTTTGAGTCATCCTTATCGGACTGAAAACTAGAGTCAGTGAATCCTTCTAGTTTCAGTTCTCCACCACCGTATATCAAAAAGACATCCTTCGTCCTTCTCAAGTACTTCAGGATCGTCTTAACGGCTTTCCAGTGTTCATCCCCTGGATTAGATTGATATCTGCTCGTGACGCTCAGAGCATGGGCCACGTCAAGCCTAATACATAGCATTGCATACATAATGCTACCAATAGCCGATGCATAAGGTATCCGAGCCATTCTTTCCATTTCTTCAGGCGTCTTAGGAGACATAACATTAGAAAGTGAAACACCTTGACCCATGGGAAGGTATCCACGCTTGGATTCCTCCATGCTAAAACTCTTTAGCACCTTGTCTATGTACATTGACTGGGAAAGTCCGATCATCTTTCGTGATCTATCTCTATAGATCTTTGTCCCTAAGATAAAAGATGATTCTCCCAAGTCTTTCATGGAGAACTGTTTAGATAACCAAGTCCGTGTTGACTGCAACATTCCTACATCATTCCCGATGAGTAGAATATCATCAACATAGATTACGATAAATGCTACTGCATTTCCACTGACCTTCTTATAAACACATGGTTCATCCGGATTTTTATGAAAATCAAACACTTTGATCGTTTCATCAAATCGGATGTTCCAACTCTTAGAAGCTTGTTTCAATCCGTAAATAGACCGCTGGAGTTTACAAACCATTTGCTCGCTCCCACTGGATATGAAGCCTTCTGGAAGTTTCATGTAAATATCCTCCTTAATGTTTCCATTAAGAAAGGCAGTCTTCACATCCATTTGCCATATCTCGTAGTCATAATACGCAGCCATGGCAATCAGAATCCGAATGGATTTAAGCATTGCAACTGGTGAATTTCCTCATAATCAACACCTTGCTTTTGAGTGTAACCTTTTGCAACTAGACGCGCTTTAAAAGTACTCACTTCTCCATCAACTCCAAGCTTACGCTTGTAGACCCATTTACAGCCAATCGGTTCATGATCGCGATGACATGTGCTCTTAAATATGGTATAGAGATTCGTGCATATACGTTAAGTAATAATTAAAACGAATACGTTAAACTAGCACCACACGCGATAGGCAGTATACCTATCGTTTGTAGAATAGCTTAGCGAGTATCCGAGTATCGAACACGAGGAATAACATTGATTACTAGTAATTACCTATCAATTTGATATTTAGCCTAACAAATAGTTTGTGATTTTTTTTTTTATGTTTGAACTAGATCACGACAACTCAAACTAACACGATGAAAGAACTTAAGACACGACTGAAGATTTAAAAGTAACTTTTCAAGTGGAGAAGAATGTGCTCGGGATTTCGAATCCCGCTAGGTATTGTCGACTAGGCCGTAAACCACCGTATCCACGCGGATAATGACTAAATCGCAGTAATTTCTTTTCACTCCCGAATTTGCTGTCGCCCTAAACGGTCGCGAGGATTTATATTGGTTTACCTATAGCGAGGGTCGACTATTTGCTTTCGCCCTATAGTCGACTCCTAACATTTACGAAAGGACTAATCGTTCTTTAGCTTTCGCCCTCAACGGTATACCAAACGTCACACCAATACATAGACATATCAATGTGACCTTCAAAACAACACATAGACATATTGAATCGAAGAAACAAGTTCGTAAACGATAAATAAACAATGTCACGTGTTCACGAGTGTTATAACGCCCAAACGACAACTCTACCCAGCGTTCATCTCATCCCGAGCACATAAGAAGCTTAGCTACTCATGCTTAAGAGAGATCTACGAATCGTATACAAAATAAAGCACAGAGAATACATAGATCTTCTATATTTTACGAGCCCACGCAGATCCAGCATCCTTTGTGCTAGATCGTAGATAAAATTGCTTCGAATCTTCACTTTAGCACCTAGGAATCGTTTTGATTGATTCCTATGGGTCTTGAGACGTTCCTTAGGTGTATTTTATCTTTTGGAAGTGAGTTATGTCGATCTAGATCCAGATCTGGGTTAAGAAGGGCGACTTATATAGAAAGTAATAATCAACACGGCTTATCCCACCGACACACACGGCCGTGTACGAAGCCTGAGGCCCCGCGTCTGCGATGCTACACCGACAGACACGACCGTGTATACCAAAGAACCAAACCGTGTTAACATGCCGAGGCTTCCTCTCTCACTGATGAACCACACACGGCCGTGTAACGTGTCGCTCCAGGCCGTGTGAAATTGCCGAGGCTTAATATCATTTTCCTTCGATGAAGCACGGCCGTGTTGGTTCTTGTTGTGACCGTGTTGCTTATGAACATGGCCGTGTTGTTGGTTGGTCGGAGCCGTGTTGGTTCGCCGAAGCTTAAAATCATTTTTCTTTGAGTAAACACGGCCGTGTTGGTACACAGTGAAGCCGTGTTTCTGGTAAACTTGGTCATTTTTGCCCCATATTCTCTCGATTGGTCCCGATTGTTATCTTATGCTCCTTCAATATCAAAACATAGGTATAATCTTTAATATAAGTACAAGATAACTCAAATAAACCAAGTTACGACCTAAATATGATAGAGATAAACGTATAAAAATATGTTTATCAAACCTCCCCACACTTAAGCTTTTGCTTGTCCTCAAGAAAATGAGAACTGAGAAATGACACAAAAATGTGAGACAGCTTCTTTGCAACTTCTCATTTAAGATAGAAAACATGAAATGGAATAGTGCAAGAAATTCGAAACAATACACTAATGCTTAACTTGTAACAACACGAATTCCCTTAGCAACATTATTCAAGACTCGTACCTCGCTGGAATTCACTCAAATCACTCGGTGTATGGGCTAATGTATCGGTGAATTCACTCAATTCATGCAAAAGTTTAGTCCTTACCCAAATCTTGCGAGTGGATTGTAAATCTACTACTCTCGGTGCTAGGTCGTGAATCAGAAGGTCTTCTCCGGGTTTTGTTTAGGTTCAGCTGACACAAGTGAGAAGTCAACTTTTTATCGAATAAGTCATAGAGGTAGTGTTGGGATTGTGCCGTTGTACGATAGCGCGCCGCATACATCGTGGCTAGCTCTTGCCATCCGAATTCTCTTCATATGATAATAATAATTTTTTATTTTTTTACTCCTCTTTTCTCGTGCCACTAAGCTCCTCTTCTCTTAGTCCCTTTGCGGGATAGAGATTATCGAGGGAGGAGTTCTTAGCGAGAGATTATCGTCAAGGAGAACTCTTTTTTTTTCTTTTTTTTCGATGGCCGGGCTGCGCTTTTCCACTTGGGCACTCGACTTCCACTTTCGCTGTCTCTTAAGTCAGTGGTTTATAATTCGGGGTTTCGCAAATAAACAGGTTCAGGCTCAAAGTGGCTTACTACGGTGATCAGTCGTGGTCAGTAACTTTGGCTATGGACTTACTTCCTATTGCCTTCCTCATTTTCACATAACAACACCTTAAGCAGTATCAACACGAATCACACAAGAAAGTTCAAGGTAGAAATAAACTATGCACTACTCGCACAACCAAAGAAGTGAGCAAAAAGCTCAATAAGCTCAAAAATCTCACAAAATAGGTCATGAGTACGGATCTTTTATAATATCATTAAAGTCATTCGTGTCGAAAGAAATCAAGCTGAAGTGCATGTCCTAATTACTCACAAAATTCCTTAACATGCAGATTATCTATATGACGAGAAGCTAATAATCTTGTCAAAGACTAAAAGAACATGCATTTCTCAACGCATATAAATTTCCCCTCCCCACACTTGAGAAATACGTCGCCCCCGACGTATTAATTAAAAGAACAAGTGGAAAGATGAATTTATTTAAATGCGTGAACTTCCCTGAATTGATGAATCCATGACCATTGTGTGTTGTTTGAGTTTGAGCAGCAAGTCCTCCTCCCCACACTTGATGGTTTGATTGGGTTCAACATATTGCGTCACGTAGGTATCGTTTGGACGTTCACTCGTGACATTTCCTGACGTGTAAAGTGAAAAGAAATAAAAAGACGTCAAAACAAATATTACCAAAGCGTAATGGTTTAGCAAGTGATAATCTGCATTAAAGAAAAGTACATGCAAGCATGTAAAGTTCGCAAAGGAAATAACATAAAGATAAAATGAAACTAGAATTCAGGCTCCGGCGATGACTCGTGGGAATCATCATCGTTGGACGATGATTCATCTCCTTGGTCAACGAGCTTAAGGGACTCCGCGAGCAACTTCAAGGCGTCTTGCACCTTCTTCATCGCCTTCTCCTGACGGTCTTGCCTCTTTTGGAGCTTTCGTTGCTCTTTCTCGTGGCGGCGATGAGCAGCTGCATTCTCTTCCCTATCCGCATTCCGAGCCGCCTCGTAATATTGTCGGTCCTGAGCTCGTTTCTCCTCGTAGTACTGTCGATCCTGAGCTCGCTGCTGGGCTATATCTTCGCGGAAGGCATTGAAACGATAATCAAAGTCTGCAGCTCTCATGTAGGGGTCGACGCCCGATGATCCTCCGGGGGCGAATGAGGAAGGGCCGGCCGAGTGTGATGTTCCTTCGAATGTGGGGTCGATTGGCGCCGGTATCGGACCTTCGATGGCAAAGGGCTGTGGGATGTCAGTGTGGTGGCGATAATTCTCGTGCCATTGATAGAAGTAGTTCTCCTTGACCCATCCCGGTAGCTTCCAGATCATCCTCATCCTACACAACATCGCGGCGTTCAATGACTTCCACCCGCCAACTTTCGTCATTTCCGGAGCATTCGCCGGCCAATACCCCAAACCTTTCACCACCTTAGTGATGAACGGTCCCACGGTAATCTTCCCGTTCTCGTGTGCTTCGGACTGCTTCCTAAAGCCGAGTGCCATGGTGATCCCAAGGTTGACTTTATGCCCGTTGAACATCCGGGAAAGGTAGAAGAGATCCCGGAGGGTGACGACGCCGTTGGACTCTCCTCGTGGGGTGACAGAGGTAGAAAAGAGTCGATGAATGTACCTTAGTCCCGGTGCTTGCAACGAGGAGGCCTTCGATTGTGTACTTTTATACTCGAGCGCAACTTCGTTTGGTCCCCACGGGCGAATCATCGCGTGCCAACGCGCGTTCCTCTCGGCTTTCTTGTCGAGAACATGCTTGTAGTGATCATCTGGATGGGGGTCATTGGCGTTTTGGATTCTTGGAACTTCACATCCCAAGACCTTACAAAGAGAGTCGACATCCGTCACCCTCTCCCTATTGAATGCACGGAATTTTACTCCGTTTCTATAGGCGTGTTCGTTAAAGGAGAAGGTGGTGAGGAACTCGAGAGTGAGCTCTTCGTAAGCCTCTTCGTCGATGCTGAAGAGAGTGTCCCAACTACTATTGGAAAGGTAGTTATCGACTTGTTGGACGATGTGGAGGTGCTCGAGCGTCTCTCGGTGAAGTCGATCGGTCCGCATGAATGCCATTCCCTTTAGCTTCTCGTAACGTTGCTCTCGGGGATCATCGGCGAAGTTTGTCATGGCCGTAAGCAAATCTTCGGTTGGTTCGGTATTTGCTCGACGCCGACTACGTGGTGGTGGACTAGCGTTAGGGTTACGAGATGAGCTAGCACGAGAGGGATTTCTACGAGACATTGTACCTGTAAAACTCAAAATGAGTCTCGAGAAATATCATAATAGATTAACCATCTCGACTCGACCAAACTTTTCGTAAGCATTGAACGAGCACGTCAAATTCCAATGAATATATAAAATTAAAATCATATCAGCATGTCAAGCATTAAACTGGAATTAGGCAAGTCCAACTCGAAAATTAACACCATTTATGAAATAAGAAATTCGTGAATTGAGCATCAATATCAAAATTTTGGGTTTGACATTTCATCGAACACCTTCAATGCATATAGAGAGGGGCGAAATTAAACCAACAAAATCAATGAAATTGGTTAGCCCAAGGTGTCTACAACGTAGCTTTAACCCAACAATCATTAATCAAGACATTACTTAAGCACGAAATCTTAAAATTTGAAAATTTAGGGTTAATGAGTAATTCATACCTTTCCCGCTTAGATTTGGGTTTCTCGCGTAGTTGAGATGTGTGTCCACGTTATAGGAGATGTTTCCGGAGCTAATACACTTGAAATTGATGATTTTCGTGTGCGTTGTGGGTGTAAGATGTGGTAGCGTGTGTATATTGGGTGTGTCAAATGAGCTCCATCGACCTCCCACTCTATTTTTATGTTGCATTCGCCAACCACACGGCCGTGTAGTACACTACACAAGCCGTGGTAACATCGCGCGGCTTCTTTTTTTTTTTTTGGTTTTAAAATTTTTATTTCTTTTTTCTTTTTTTTTTAAATATGGTAATCAATACGGCCGTGTATATGGACGTGTAGATCTGCCGGGGCTTCGAAAATCTTCAGCCATATCATCACACGGCCATGTGAGTTGAAACCGTGGCCGTGTTGACGTCTACCGAGGCTCTCAGAGGTTACACGGCCGTGTATATGGACCACAAAGGTCGTGTTAAAAGTGCGCGGTATTTTTATTTTTTTTATGAAGGTTACACGGCCGTGTTTGTAGCCTTCTAGCCGTGTTCCATAGTCGCGGCTTGGTCATCGTGGTTGAACACGGCTGTGTTGTGAAAATATTACGCCGTGTTTTTTTTTTTTTTTTTTTTTTTGAATCGAAGCTCCCAATCCTTTCACGGTCGTGTTTCTTTGGCTCTAGCCGTGTTGGCATGTAAATACGGCCGTTTTATATTAGATAGAGGTTGTGCTTAAGTTTCATCGTACCGTGCTCTATCGTTGTTACAACGTTAAGCCAACCTAGACGTAGGTCTATAATAGTTGGGCACGTAAATATGGTACTGACATTAACTTGAGCGGAACTATTGTTAGGTGTGACATAACGCATGGACATCAAAATCTTTTATAGGGATTATGGATATGATTTTGTAACGAAAAAAGGCAAATCCGATTTTGTTCATAATGGCGCCGCTTTCCACAAATAAAAAAGACGGCGTTTTGAAGAAAAAATTGGATTGCGAAATTAATGATGCCTTATCATTTCGTTGCGCTCATGCCTATAAATAGGATGTGTAGTTGTAGGCTTTACTGCACTACAACATAAATCTTCTCCGATTATATCTTTTAAGCTTCGCAATGTATAATTTCGGAGAAGATGCAGAACGTGAGAACATCCCTCAAGAAACCTTCAGGATGGAAAGTCTAGAAAGGCTCAAGCTTGAGTTATTCATCCTTTTGGGTTTGCTCGGGGTTGCAATCGCCGCTTATGTGGCGTGGGTCGTTACGCATTGTACTTGCATATAATCACTACGTAATTGTGCTTACTAAAGCAAGGAAGGTTTAGCTTCCAAGCTTTTATGTATCGGGTTGTAACACGATGTCCATCGATGTAATCGTTATGTCACCACGCTCATTTCGCATCTCTATCATTCAACTCCCCTTTTATTATTATTATTATTATTATTATTAGTGATAAATAAACGTGAAATGCAACTAATCTTAAGTTATAAAGTAAAGTAAACGTGAATGCAAATACCTGGGTTGCCTCCCAAGAAGCGCTTCTTTAACGTCGTAAGCCGGACGTAACTTTTCACGCTTTACCCTAGGTTGAAGTCGAGGTACATGACCTCGTTATCACTTGGTGCTTTCTTGCCTCCGAAATAGTGCTTCAAACGTTGGCCATTAACCTTGAAAGTTCCCTGTTCATCATTATAAATCTCGACGGTACCGTACGGGAAAACACGAGTAATAATGAATGGTCCAGACCAACGCGATCTCAACTTTCCGGGAAAGAGCCTAAGTCGAGAATTAAAGAGGAGTACTTGATCCCCTTCTCGAAATTCTCTCCGTTGCTTAATCTTTTTATCATGATAAGCCTTTGAACGCTCTTTATATATTCTTGCGTTATCGGATGCCGATAAACGCCTCTCATCAAGCTCATTGACTTGGAGCTTACGTTTTTCACCGGCTCGCTCCAAATCAAGATTTACTGGCTTAATTGCCCAATAGGTTTTATGTTCTAATTCGACGGGAAGGTGACACGTCTTTCCGTAAACTAGTTTATACGGTGTAGTACCTATGGGTGTCTTGTATGCCGTTCTGTAAGCCCAAAGTGCATCGTTCAATTTACTCGCCCATTTTCGCCGGTTCCCGTCTATGGTTTTCTCTAGGATGCGTTTCAGCTCCCCATTTACAACCTCTACTTGGCCACTAGCTTGAGGATGATAGGGGGTAGAGACACTATGTTTAACACCATACTTTTCTAAGGTTCGTTCAAATTGGGTGTTACAAAAATGAGTACCCCTATCACTAATGATGCATTTAGGTGTCCCGAACCGTGAGAATAACGCTCGTAAGAATTTAACAACGACTCTTGCATCGTTAGTGGGTAGGGCTTGGGCCTCGGCCCACTTAGACACGTAATCAACAGCCACAATAATATACTTGTTATTGTACGAACTAGGAAAAGGGCCCAAAAAGTCTATGCCCCAAACATCAAATACTTCGCATACTAAAATAAAGTTCTGGGGCATTTCATCGCGTTTTGAGATATTACCTGCTCGTTGACATTGATCACACGTGTCAACGTACCTATGAGCATCCTTAAAGATTGTCGGCCAGTAGAATCCACATTCTAACACCTTTTGTGCAGTGCGATTGGCTGCATAGTGTCCTCCGACAGGTCCGCTGTGGCAATGCTCGATAATCTTCATTGTTTCCGGGAAAGAAACACAACGTCGAATGACTTGGTCTGCACATCTCCTGAAAAGAAAAGGGTCTTCCCAAAAGTAGTATTTCAAGTTGGAAAATAATTTCTTCTTTTGTTGACTTGTATACTCTTTTGGTAGGATCCTCGCAACAAGATAATTAGCAAAATCTGCAAACCACGGGACTTCTTTATTTACCACTTTTATGGCGTATAGAGGTTCCTCTGGGAACGTCGTGGATCATTTTGTTATCGGGGTTCAGTATCTAAGATTCCTCTAGTCAAGAGAGGTGATCTGCTACCACGTTCTCGGCACCCTTCTTGTCACGGATCTCGATATCAAATTCTTGAAGGAGCAATATCCATCGAATAAGCTGCGGCTTGGCGTCTGGCTTCGCTAGCAAGTACTTCAATGCAGAATGGTCAGTAAAAACAACTTTAGTCAAAATAAGATATGACCTGAATTTGTCGAAGGCGAATACGATAGCGAGAAGCTCCTTTTCGGTGGTAGTGTAGTTGCATTGGGCTGAGTCCAATGTCTTACTCGCATAGTAGATCGGCCGAAAGTGTTTATCCTTCCGCTGTCCCAGTACAGCTCCAACTGTGTAGTCACTAGCATCGCACATAAGTTCAAAGGGTAACCCCCAATCGGGAGCAACCATAATAGGTGCAGAGATCAACTTTTCCTTAAGCAAATTGAAAGCATTAACGCATTCGTCATTAAAGTCAAATGGAGCATCTTTTTCTAGCAGCTTAGACATAGGTCGTGCAATTTTCGAAAAGTCTTTAATGAATCTTCGATAAAATCCTGCATGACCTAGGAAACTCCTAATAGATTTCACGTTCGAGGGAACATGTAGTTTTTCTATCGTCTCTACCTTAGCCCGATCCACTTCAATTCCTTTAGAAGAAATCTTGTGTCCCAATACTATACCCTCTCGAACCATGAAATGGCATTTTTCCCAATTAAGTGCTAGATTAGTCTCTTCACATCGTGCTAACACACATTTAAGATTAATTAGACAAGCATCGAAAGAGGTACCAAAAACTGAGAAATCATCCATGAACACCTCCATGATTTCGCCCACCAATTTGTCAAAAATCGCCATCATGCATCGCTGAAACGTGGCTGGGGCATTGCAAAGACCAAATGGCATCCGTCGATAAGCAAACGTACCAAACGGACAGGTGAATGTCGTCTTCTCTTGGTCCTCCGGAGCTATTGAATCTGCAAGTAACCTGACAGGCCATCAAGAAAACAGTAAAATGCATGTCCTGATAACTTTTCAAGCATTTGATCAATAAAGGGTAAAGAAAAATGATCCTTTCTCGTGGCATCGTTCAATTTTCTGTAGTCGATGCACACACGCCATCCAGTTACGGTTCTCGTCGGAATCAACTCGTTCTTTTCATTGGGAACGACCGTCATGCCTCCCTTCTTTGGAACCACTTGGACGGGACTCACCCATGCACTATCTGAGATCGGGTAGATAACTCCGGCATCCAGTAGCTTAATGACCTCCTTCTTCACGACATCCTTCATGTTGGGGTTTAGCCTCCTTTGCCGTTGGGCGACAGGTTTGAAGTCATCCTCCATGAGAATCTTATGTGTGCAGAAGCTTGGGGCTAATCCCCCGAATGTCGGATATCTTCCATGCTAAGGCCTTTTTGTGCTCTCGCAGCACCTTCAACAACTGGTCTTTTTGCCTGCCGTCGAGACTTGATGATATTATCACTGGTAGCTTCGACTTGCCTTCTAGAAATGCATATTCGAGATGTTCGGGCAATTGTTTCAACTCTAGGACAGGTGGCTCTTCGATCGAGCTCTTTTCTTTGTCCTCCTCTTTACTTTCGTGGACTTCCATCACAAGCTCGTCATAATCTTCTTCGCACTCATCGGTGGCCACCATCATGGATTATTGTGTATCGCCCCTGCCAAAAACCTGCGACAGACCTTGCACAGAAAAGATAAAGTCATGTTCAAAGATATCCAAGTAATAACACTTATTGTCAAGTGAGCTAGGACTTTTCATAGAATCTGCCATGTTGAAAGTCACTTTCTCGCCATCAACCGTCAAGGTCAAAGTTCCAATTCTAACATCTATCATGGTTTCACCAGTGGCAAAGAATGGTCGACCTAAGATAAGAGGAATATTTTCATCTTCCTCCATATCCAAAATGACGAAATCGGCGGGAATTATGAACTTGTCCACTTTCACTAGGACATCCTCGATAACACCGCGAGGGTATTTTAAGGATCTATCAGCCAATTGGAGGCTCATCCTAGTGGGTTTTGGCTCGCCTAAACCTAATCTCTTAAACATAGAATAAGGCATCAAATTTATACTAGCTCCTAGGTCGGCTAATGCACGTTCAACAACAACATCTCCTATAAGACAAGGAATAGTAAAACTCCCTGGATCCTTAAGCTTCTTCGGCATTTTACTTTGTAAAATGGCTGAACACTCTCCTCGTAGGCACACAGTAGAAACGTCTTCGAGCTTCCTTCGGTTGGTGAGCAAGTCCTTGAGGAACTTTGTGAAACGAGGCATCTGCGTAATAGCTTCAACAAACGGTAAGTTTATATGCATTTGTTTACACATACCCATAAATTTTCCAAATTGCTCCTCGTCTCGATCCTTCTTCAACCTAGCCGGATATGGGACCTTCGGTGGCTTCACCGGTGGTCGAGGGGTCTCCTTCTCCGTTCCTCTTTCAGCTTCAGCCTTTTCGAGTTTCTCATCTTCGATTTTCTCAACGTCTTGCTCTTTGTGGACCTCGATATCAACCTGTTCTGTGGGTTGCTTCATCGTGGGTTGCTCTCGTTCCTGCAATTCTTTCCCATTCCTTAAGGTGACGGCCTTGCAATGTTCCCTTGGATTCGTCTCAGTATAGCTCGGGAGCGAACCTTGAGGTCGTTCCGCCAATTGTTTCGTTATTTGGCCCACTTGTTGCTCCAATTTCCATACTGAAGCATCCGTGTTTTGAGCTCGTAAATCGATGGTTTGGAAATGTTCTTCCATCTTCGTTAATCGGCTCTCATGGGCTTGAGTGGTCTTGTTGAAGTTCGAGAGGAGAATCTCCATCATACCCTTCATCTCCTTCATGTCATTAGATCCCGACCCTTGAGCTGCATTTTGATAATGATTGCTCGATCCTCCAGATTGAAATCCCGATGGTGGCCCTTGCTGGAATCCGGACTGCCTCTGCATCTGCTGGCCTTGATTTCCGTAGGACATGTTAGGGTGTGCTCGAGGTTGAAAACTCCTCTGGCCTTGGTAATTGCCCATGTAGTCAACATGCTCTAAGGGTGGTATGGCTTGACATTCCGAAGTCTTGTGAGCTGCACCACAATTACCGCAGTGAGGTATGTATGGTATTTGTTGAGGTGGTGCTGCGGCCATCGGGGTTATCACAGCGTTGACGACTTGCGGTTGAGCAGCCTTTGGTATAAGAGCATTTAACACCGTCTGAAGTTGAGTTTGCGTCGTGGCCATTTGCTGCTGAAGACCATCAAACTTAGCATTCATCATTGTATCGTTGCTCACTTCGAACATTCCAGGCGCCTTCATTCTTGTGTTGCCTCGCATGAAGCTATTTCTCGTATATTCTTCGATTAAATTCCAGGCTTCAGTGGCACTAAGCTTCACAAGTCCTCCGTTTGCGGCACCATCTAGCATATGAGCCGTTTGATCGTTGAGTGCCTCGTGGAATCTATTGATGATTGCTGCCTTCGTCATTCCATGCTGCGGGCATTTCTTCAACAACGCTTTGTACCTCTATCATACTTCGTAAAGATTCTCCGTGTCTTTCTGATGAAAGAGTGAAATTTCAGTCTTTAACCTGAGAACCTTCGATTGCGGGAAAAAGTAGCCAAGAAAAGCCCCGCGCAGCTTGTCCCAAGTAGTGATAGATTTCGGTGGTAATAGCTCCAACCACTCATTTGCCTTATCTTTGAGAGAGAATCGAAAGAACATAAGCTTGATTGCATCATTCGACACCCCATTGATTTTGATGAGGTCCGTAATCGCCAAGAATGCTTTGATGTGTTTGTACGGATCATCTTCAGAATTGCCTTCGAATTGAGCCGTCTGGAATATCATTTGAAGCCATGAGTTCTTCAGCTCAAAGTTATTGATTGCGATCGGTGGTATGACAATTGCCGACTCCGTACAATCGAGTGTATCATTCTTGAGAATAATCTTGCAGTGATTGCTCCTTGTTATTAGCTTCTTGATCTGTCATCTCCTTCGGTGTTCTCGAACTATCGAAGACGTTTCTACTCTGTGCCTACGAGGTGAGTATTCCCGCCTGTCACGCGGGTGACCCGGGTTCGATCCCCGGCAACGGCGCCAAAAACTTGATCGCGGTGGCGTGTGCTCTTAAATATGGTATAGAGATTCGTGCATATACGTCAAGTAATAATTAAAACGAATACGTTAAACTAGCACCACGCGCGATAGGCAGTGTACCTATCGTTTGTAGAATAACTTAGCGAGTATCCGAGTATCGAACACGAGGAATAACATTGATTACTAGTAATTACCTATCAATTCGATATTTAGCCTAAAAAATAGTTTGCGATTTTTTTTTATGTTTGAACTAGATCACGACAATTCAAACTAACACGATGAAAGAACTTAAGACACGACTGAAGATTTAAAAGTAACTTTTCAAGTGGAGAAGAATGTGCTCGGGATTTTAAATCCCGCTAGGTATTGTCGACTATGCCCTGAACCACCGTATCCACGCGGATAATGACTAAATCGCAGTAATTTCTTTTCACTCCCGAATTTGCTGTCGCCCTAAACGGTCGCGATGATTTATATTGGTTTACCTATAGCGAGGGTCGACTATTTGCTTTCGCCCTATAGTCGACTCCTAACGTTTACGAAAGGACTAACCGTTCTTTAGCTTTCGCCCTCAACGGTATACCAAACGTCACACCAATACATAGACATATCAATGTGACCTTCAAAACAACACATAGACATATAGAATCGAAGAAACAATGTCGTAAACGATAAATAAACAATGTCACGTGTTCACGAGTGTTATAACGCCCAAACGACAACTCTACCCAGTGTTCATCTCACCCCGAGCACACAAGAAGCTTAGCTACTCATGCTTAAGAGAGATCTACGAATCGTATACAAAATAAAGCACAGAGAATACATAGATCTTCCCTATTTTACGAGCCCACGCAGATCCAGCGTCCTTGTGCAGATCTTGGATAAAATGAGCTTCGAATCTTCACTTTAGCACCTAGGAATTGTTTTGATTGATTCCTATGGGTCTTGAGACGTCCCTTAGGTGTATTTTATCTTTTGGAAGTGAGTTATGTCGATCTAGATCTAGATCTTGGTTGAGAAGTGCGGCTTATATAGAAAGTAATAATCAACACGGGTTATCCCACCGACACACACGGCCGTGTACGAAGCCTGAGGCCCCGCGTCTGCGATGCTACACCGACAGACACGGCCGTGTATACCAAAGAACCAAAATGTGTTAACATGCCGAGGCTTCCTCTCTCACTGATGAACCACACACGGCCGTGTAACGTGTCGCTCCAGGCCGTGTGAAATTGCCGAGGCTTAATATCATTTTCCTTTGATGAAGCACGGCCGTGTTGGTTCTTGTCGTGACCGTGTTACTTATGAACATGGCCGTGTTGTTGGTTGGTCGGAGCTGTGTTGGATCGCCGAGGCTTAAAATCATTTTTCTTCGAGTAAACACGGCCGTGTTGGTACACAGTGAAGCCGTGTTTCTGGTAAACTTGGTCATTTTTGCCCCATATTCTCTCGATTGGTCCCGATTGTTATCTTATGCTCCTTCAATATCAAAACATAGGTATAATCTTTAATATCAGTACAAGATAACTCAAATAAACCAAGTTACGACCTAAATATGATAGAGATAAACGTATAAAAATACGTTTATCAGTACACTACCATGTGGTGGGTCCACCAAGGTCCATACCTTGTTCGAGTACATGGAGTCCATCTCGGACTGCATTGCTTCTCGCCATTTATTTGAGTCAATGTCAGACATTGCCTCTTCATAGCTCGTTGGATCACTATCCAAAAGGAGTCCCTCTTCTTTGTTCTCTAACAATAGGTTCAGCCTCTCAGGCGTCCTTGAAACTCTAATGGATTTTCGAAGAGGTTGTGCCTCAGACGGTCCGGGCTCAACTGGTGTATTATTTGTGACAACGTGTGGGATGCTTTGTGGCTCAAGTTCTTCATTAAGTTCTACAGCCTCGCCACTATTTTCAGAAATGAACTATTCTTCTAAGAAAGTACTGTTCCTCGAAACAAACACCTTTTGTTCGGAGGCATCGTAGAAATAGTATCACACTGACTCTCTTGGATATCCCACAAATTTACATAAATTGGACCTCATTTCCAATTTATCTCCCACTTGTTGCTTCACGTAAGCAGCACAACCCCACACTTTGAGATATTTGTAAGAGGGTGTCTTACCACACCACATCTCATAGGGTGTACTTGGGGCGGCTTTACGTGGAACTCTATTTAGTATATGTGTCGCCGTTTCTAAGGCATAGCCCCAGAATGAAAAGGTAAGCTAGTGAAACTCATCATTGATCGAACCATGTCAAGCAGGGTCCGATTCCGTCGCTCGGAAACTCCATTAAGTTGCGGAGTACCAGGAGGAGTCCACTGTGAGAGAATCCCGTTCTCTTTCAGATAATCTAGAAATTCAGTGGTTAAGTACTCACCTCCTCGATGAGATAGAATGGTGTTTATGCTACGACCACTTTGTTTCTCTACTTCGCTTCTAAATTCTTTGAACTTTTCAAAGGCTTCAGATTTATACCTCATAAGGTATACATAACCATACCTAGAGAAATCGTCGGTAAATGTTATGAAGTAGTGATAGTTCCCTCTCGCACTAACACTTAGTAGTCTACAAACGTCTGTATGAATCAGATCCAACAGACCATTGGCTCGCTCCACTTTACCAGAAAATGGTGACTTGGTCATTATCCCTTTAAGACATGACTCACATGTAGGCAACTTATCCTCTCCCCTAAGGTCGAGTTTTTGCCCAAGCTTGTGAATTCTTTTCTCAGAGATATGACCCAATCTAGCATGCCAAAGAGTGAAAGAACTATTATTATCTAATTTTCTTTTATTTTGTTAAATTGCTAGAATAGGACTTTCAGGTGTAATGGTGTATAAACAATTCGTCAAACAACCGGAATAGATAAAATCATTATCCTTGAAAATGGAACAGCTTACACTCTCAATTATAAACTTAAAACCTTCTCTATCCAAAACGGGAATACAGATAATATTACGAATAATATCCGGAACATAAAGACAATTGTTCAAAAATAAACCAACACAATTATTTAAAGATAGATAAACAGTCCCTATAGCTACTGCAGCAACTCTTGCTCCATTGCCCATCCTAAGGACCGTTTCCTTGCTGTCTAGCTTCCTGCTTCTTGCCATCATCTGTACATCATTACAGATATGTGAGCCACAACCGGTATCTAATACCCAAGAAGCATCGTTAACTGATAAGTTAACTTCAACAAAATACATACCTGAACGTTTCAGGCTCGCAAGATATTCCTTGCAGTTCCTCTTCCAATGCCCCGTTTTGCCACAATGAAAACACTTGTGCTCGGCCTAAGAATTAACCTTCTGCTTTCCTTTGCCCTTAGCCTCGTTGCCCTTTGCCTTCTTGTTGGGCTTGGCGGGAACCTTTCCCTTCCACTTACTTTTCGTGGAAGTAGACCCAACAAGAAGCACCGGCTTATCCTTCTTAATAGTGGATTCAGCCGTCTTTAACATGTTCACCAACTCGGGGAGAGTAGTCTCCATGGAGTGCATGTTAAAGTTAACAACGAAGCTGTCGAATGAGGAGGCACAGATTGCAAGACAAGGTCCACAAGGAGCTCATTATCCATAACGACTCCAAGGGACGTAAGCTTTTCGATGAGGCCTATCATCTTCAGCCCATGGTCTTGGACTGAAGAGCCCTCGGTCATACGGCACCTGAAAAGCTCTTTAGATATATGATATCTCATTTGCCTATTTCTCTCACCATACAACTCTTGTAGGTGGGAAAGAATCTCTTTAGCACTCTCAAATGCCTCATGTTGACTCTGCAGCTCATTCGACATAGATGCTAGCATGTAGCACCGAGCCTGGAGATTTTCATCACTATGACGAAGATACTCCCCATACGCTTCTGACGTCACATCATCAGGAGCAGTAGGAGGGACTAAGGTAAGCACATATTCCCTCTTTTCAGATTGAAGGACAATCTTGAGGTTTCTCAGCCAATCAACAAAGTTTGGGCCAGTCAACTTGTTTTGCTCAAGGATATTTGCAATTAGATTTTTAGCCATTCTAGTAGACAAATCTACAAAAATAAACGAACCAGAAAATGAACAAACTATAGAAAATATATCGATTTAATATAAGGTCTTTTATATTAAATTGCTCCCACTATTTTATTTAAACCCCAAAAATATTTTGAAAATCTTATTTTCATAGTAGGCTTGAAGTCCAATAAAAATAATCCACACCTCAATTTTATGAGCCCATGAAAAATTTAAATTGGTAGTCAACTCTTTGACAATTGTATCGACATACAACCTTCAAGATTATTTTGCCTCATGTTTCCTATATACATCAATTTTATGAGCCCATATAGTACTAAATGTCAAATTAAACCCATCAAACCTTCGTGTAAATGGAGCATCAAATACGTCCCACGACTCGTGGCCAACACAAAGATGCTCCCACCTCACGAACATCTATATGTTTGATAGAGATCACAGCTTTCGGCACAAGATCACTCCACGACTCATGGTCAGTAACCAAGCACGGTAGCATCGTCATGTCATCTACCTTTGATGGAAGGCATGGAATAATAGGTCTCTACCTATTTTTATCCATTTTAATTTGATATGAAACTTAATAAAATAAGTTCCTTTTAAAGTTTCACAAACTTAGGGTTTCTTTTAAAGACCTCATCAATTTCATGCAATATTCATCATATGAAGCGCAAGCAATAGCATAAAATAAATCTAACATGCATCCTATACAAAAATGATGGAATAAATCATGGCCAAATAAAACATGCTAAAATATTCATCATATGAATAAAAACACATAAAATTCAAAATATTCATCATATGAATTTTAAAACGCATAAATTCACTAATTTTGTGTATTGCTAAAATTTTGGAAACGAAAACACTTTTTCATTTTCCAAAAACAGCCACAAAAAAATTGAGTGGTTCACAAACACTCGTTTATCTCGTAGTGAACGAAAAGTTGTCCAAGAAACTAACTCGGTAATTCTCGTCAACTCACACGCATGTATATATCATTCAATGTATCACCGAGGCATACAACAACATACTACAGCAAGAATGAAAAACAATTATTATATCATCATGAGACATAATCGCATACATGCTGTAACAAGAATTAAAATATTAATTATTGTATCATCATGGACAGAAAACGTTTTTCCTTCTTGTGGTAAGAACAAATTATTTCATGTATCAACATGAAATATACAACACAAAGAAATCCTTTTCTTATGGCTAAAAACCAACACGTTCAGTGCATTAAAAATCGATTGTTTTTTTTTTTAATTCGATAAAACACTTTCATCGTACACAAACAAAAACACCATTTAACTATTAAACATGTTTATCACATAAACATCAACGACGCAAAATCTGATTTTAAAAGATGCTCAAACATGTGGCTCTGATATCACTATTGGGTTCGCTAAGCCGCTCGGGCGATGCGCAGCGGAAAATTCAAAACGAAAGTGCGCATTTATCGTATAAATGCAACTCCGCCGGTTCGTCTAGCGAGTACACGGATCGGCACCATTTTAAAATCACGTACGTTGTACGAATTTTACATAGTTAGGGTTTTTAGAATATACCTATTCCTTAGCTTCTTTAGCGATGAGTGAGAGGGAATCAATTCCCGGTATGCGGCTACCATCGTCTTCTTACGTTCGTCGTAGGTATCACCGGTCACGTACGCTCGCCGTAGGGATCCAAATGTCTCCCCTCTAATTGAGTCCACTGTTTGGATAGTGACACCGAAATTATCTCTTCGCTAGTACAGACTAATCCGGAAATTGATATGTTGAATGCGTAAGGAATCGATAAGGAACTTTTCCTTGTTCTGAGAGCACACGTCGAAAAATTAGATATATTGCAATGATGATGAATATGTTCTGTTGGTTTCTCAAAGCCAATTCTCACGTGGTTATCTTTCTTGCTTAAAACAATTTTATGCTAGTTCTATATATAAGTGTAGTAAAACTATTTTACACCCACAAAGTCAAAACCGTTCCCATCATCATTGAGAAATAAATTCCATTTTAAATGCTCTTTCTATCAAATAAATCGTTTGGACTAAAGTTATTCTACATGGCTTAGTTGAAAACGTTTTTCCACTATGCTCTATTAATTTCATTTAGTCAAAACCGTTCCTCTCTTTAGTAGGAAAATTATTACTATTATTTAATCATTTAATGTAATAATGCAAAGACATTAGAAACCTTTTTCATCTAATTAGTTATAGCATTCAACGTGTGCTTTTATGGGCTTTAATTTAAATTTTAAACTCCAATTTTAAATTCAACAATTAATTATGCAATTCTAATTAATTACCAAATTAATATATAAGCCCAAACAATCAATCTCAATTGATTCTTTCATTTCCTTAATTAAATAATCAAAATTATCTAATTATATATTTAATTCAACAATTGAATTAAGTCCAATCGAAATATTGGAAATATCAATTTCGTATTGTCATCCACCAAAACTTTGTGTGACCCTTTTAGGTTCACGATTAACACTAGTAGCGGGT
Source organism: Linderniella brevidens (assembly GCA_004919715.1). NCBI lineage: Eukaryota > Viridiplantae > Streptophyta > Magnoliopsida > Lamiales > Linderniaceae > Linderniella > Linderniella brevidens. Next base: position 16,267,841 of record SWDC01000147.1, on the reverse strand, counting down.
TTACAACTCATTGTAATTAACTGAATTAACTCTTTAATCTCTAGTACCCACAAATCACGGGAGCACCTAGCAAGTAGCGTGATCACCTAGCTTTAAGTGAAATAGCGAGTAAACCTTTTTCAATTGTGAGTGCATACATGTAAAATCCTTTCGACGTCTAATTTCCCGATCAGACCTTGGGCATGGAATTATAAGTCGAAACCCAATTGGTCTAATAACTATGATTTCATTTCAAGTTTAAATGATTCCATTATGAATCTCAATTCATCTTGCCTTGGCCAAGGACTTTGAATCATAAACTATGAAAAGCATAGGAAATTCACTTATTTTAATATAAGTGTTGCATTCTATGTTGGCCACATACAAATCTCCATACACACTAATACAATACCCAACATATCCCTTTTGTGATTATCTAGTAATCAAAAGATATATCAGAGTAAAGCATAATGCGCACAAGACTACTATAGTGCCTCAAGTCAGAGGACTAGTCATGTACTATCACAACATGAAAATTCTTATTCGCATAAAAGTTTCCAGTTAAGAATTTTCAGCGGGTCAAGTTTAATGAACTTGTTCCCTAACAAGCATCTGCATATATGCATTTGCGTCAACACGCTAACGTTAATGGAACATAACATTCATGTCTCACAAGCATGCATCATATACACAAGTCTTTCTGGGTTATTCAATGTCCTATCTTGAAATACCCATCGACTTGGAACTTTATTTAAGATCACAGTCTAAGACATATTCCATAATCGCCATCATATGCGCAACCATGTCTCTCAGCTTACAATGATCTAAGGACTTTATCATAAGTGCAAATAACTAAATTAATGCATGCACAAAAGATAAAGATAATGCCTCTTATTAGATATATTTTCAATAAATTGTCTTTACAAGTAGAAAATATTCAAACAAGTTTGAACGCCGGGCATTCTACTCTAACATTCGATTATGAGCTAGATCTTCGTTGAATTCCTCCTCTGAACCCTATGATCAAAAGGATGGTAGGTGGCGGTGGAAATTTTCTAACTTGCTCATTTTCTCTTTGTTTTCATCCTTTTTTGCCCGGTTTAACCAGAATATCGTCTTTTATACCTTCAATATAAAAATAGATATACAAAGACGCTATCATACTCAAATAAGATGTACATGATGCCTATGAAATAAAGATGCATTTGTGTCTCGTTAGTGTGGTGATGTCCTTCGGAATCTGAAAAAAAATCGGACCATAATCCATTTGTAATAAATTTTGCCCACTTTTCTAGGGGTGTTGGGGAACGTTAGTCGGAAGTGTTAAAAGATCAATTATAAATTTGTTCAATTTGAATCGTACCTGTTACGAACCAGTCTAAATCGATTTAGAAAATTGTCGCACGCTAAGGGGATTCAGATCTCTGTCCCACTTTTTGTGCCACTTTACAAAAGTATCATTATAACTCGTTCCGATCAGTGTTAAACATCCGGAAATAGCATTACGCCATAATTATTATTATACAGAGTGCTTAAACACAAATATTATATATAACATTGGTCGGAACACAAAAAAATATATATAACACAAAAAATATATACCGAGTACTTATCAATGTTATATATATATATATATATATATATATTTGTGTTAAACACTCAATATAATAGTATTTATGGTGTAATGTTATTTACGGATGTTTTAACATTGGTCGGGTCGGATTATAATGATATTTTTGTAAAGTAGCACACAAAAAGTGAGACAGGGAATCTGGTCCCCACGCTCTAAGACACGAAGCTAGTATTATCCTAAAACTCCTTAAGCGGAGACTTGCAAAAGGAGCCTATTCGCACTTAAGGAAATCACAACTAAGATAAATGAACTAAGATTGGGACATCTCGACACATTATAGAACCAAGATACAAAGACTCAAACGGACATTAATGTAAGGACAAGCACTTGCAAACAAATCAACCATCGGACAAAGTTACAACAACTCAATTGTAGCTCGAGACCATCAAAGTGAGACGAAAGAAAACTAAAGTTTCTAGCTCTCGAGGCCAAATTATAAAATTAGGTCACTAAATATACATACATTTTTTCGTTTTTTGGTCACTAAGTTTCATAATTACAAATTTAGGTCACTAAGTAACGTATCTGATTTCTTTTGGGTCACTTGCGAATTTTCCGGCAAAAAATCGCCAGAAATCTGACGTAGCCAATGACCTGTAAGCAGCCACGTCATCGTCCACGTCGGATTTCCGACGATTTTTGCCGGAAAATTCACAAGTGACTCAAAAGAAATCAGATATGTTACTTAATAACATATATTTGCAATTATGAAACTTAGTAACCCAAAAAATACGAGAGACATAATTATTGACTTAATTTAATAATTTGGCCTCGATAAGATAATTATCCTTACCAGCTTCGGATCAATTGAGAATGAGAAGACATTACATATATAGCTAAGAAAAGGAAACTGATCGATGTGCCTTTAAAAGAATATATAATTCAATGATAAACCCTAACTTTATAATTGGATTTACTTTCTGTGGGATGTGACGCAATTAATAAAACCCTATTCAAAATATGAGTGAGAAATAAACACATATATAAATGTAATACATGAAAGATCATTCGATAAAAATGTATCGAAAGGGTTCACGGTTCTGGAAATTTGTTGGTTGCAATGCTACTAATCCAAATAGTATGCATCTCTGTAACCGTTAAATCAAATATTGTCCTATAATCTTTAACTTTACTAGAATCAACTACTGCACATGAACGTCCAAAATTATAAAAACAATTCGTCGAGTATACAGCACATCAACTTCATGATGACGAGCGAGTTTGCTCTAAGTAGAGCTCCAACTATCTAGAAAATAACTACGATGATTATACCAAAAACAAACAATTTCCAAAACAAGCACAATAGAACAAATAGAGTATCTAACTCAACAAATGTAAAAACAAAGCATTCGCAACAAGTCACCATGACACGGACTAGGTCTACCAAGGAAGCTCCCCTTCTCCCGAGGATCCGGACGTTTAAATCCAAGCGAGGAGAAAGAAACAAAGTTTTTTCCCGTATTAATAGCTGGCGAGTAAGCCAGCAAATATCTCACACAACCTTATAAAATCGATTAAGGGAACGGAAAGAAAATGGCTTCGAAATGGCTGTTGATGGGACTTATTCTCTCGGTAGCAAATGATCAGTCGCGGAGAGCCGCGATGATCTCATAACCCTCCAATGGTTCGAATGCAACGATCAAACAATGAGGACGACCGACCCTTACGCGGGTGTGTTATGTCTAATGTGTTAGTAACGATGTGATATATGAAATAAAAATGCATTTGTCTCTCGATTGGTAATAATATCCTGCAAAAGGATCTAGTGTATGATATCCATGTACTTTCGTTGCCTTTTAACTGTCGACGAGTACTTATTCTGTGAACTTCAGTTGATGGGTGTTGTTAGGAAAAGAAAAGGAAAAGAACAAAATATTGAGGGGAGAAATTAGTTATTTCTGTTTGAGATCGAGATATTATTACAAGGAACTTATTGGAACTGACAGACGACAATTACGGAGGAACTAAGAACAAAAGACACAAATGCACTAATTAGGACAACAACTTACAACAACGAGCCAATCACAGACGAAGTACAAGTGCAACTTTATTTGTAGAAGGCCTCGATGGCATCGAAGTGATTGTAACAATACGAAGTACAATTTTTTTTTTTTTCTTTGATTGTGGAATTTAAAGTAAGACGTCCTTTTTTCCTCCTAATAAATAAATATTACATATAATACGAGAATCCGCCATGTCTCCAGGAAACCTAGTTTGGAAGACACGCTAGTCACGTGAAAGAGATCATTACATGAAATATAACAAGTCCACATAACACAAACCCCAACACATTATTCAAAAGGATTTCCTAAAATAATGTTGGGTTTGGGACTACCGGACCTTTTGAGCCCAGTTGAGTTAACCCAAGAAAGTCCGAGCTAATCGTTTTTTTTTTTAATATCGTGAATTCAATTCCACAAAACACGAAACTAAGTAAAGATTCTTAATCTACTGTTTCAAATAAAGTTAATTGACTATTAATTTGCTCAAGATCGATATGGGATGAATCATTATACATTAAGTATTGAAATCCATTCAATAAAGAGATGTTTATAAATCAATCATATAAGGAATGAGAATAGTATCTCACATTGAAAAAACATCTCAAGATTTCCTCGCTTTATTTATATTGTCTTATGTGGGTTATTAGTTTATTAGTGCACTCATTTGGTGGAAGGTCCCGCGCCATGAGCATGCATGAATGCCGAGGCCGTACCCTGACTCATGACGTGCCACGGTGCAATGGCCAATGGACGCTTTGACGTCGCAATTTGTACTTCTCACATACGGATTGTGTGCTCCAGTGAGTGACATGGCGCCGACGATGATGTGTCGGCTGGGTGGTGCTTAGTGTGCTGATGACGTGGCACTCTCCCTCGTTGCGAGGAACACTCTAGAGCTTAACGTTATGCTCCAATGACGTGGAGCCGCCATCAATAATGTGTCGCCTAGGTGGCCTTGGTGTGCTGATTATGTGGCACCTTTTATCGCGAGGAGAATTGAGGAGCTTAAATTTATGTTCCAATAATGTGGAACTGACAATGACGTGTCACTTAGGTGGTGCTCGGTGTGCTAATGACATTACACCTCAGAGATGCGGCATGTATAATCACGTGCCAGTAACACGTAGGCAAACGATATGGCGCCAAGTAGTCGCTGACTGGGCGCATGAGATGGCATGGCTTGTTAGCATCGGTGGGAGAAGATGGGCATTATATTTATGCTCCAATGACGTGGGGGCCGACGATGATGCACCGATTAGGTGGCGCTCAGTGTGCTGATGACGTGGCACCTCGCATCATCGCAAGGAGCACTGATGATTTTAAATTTTATATGTCTAATGACGTGGCATGCGGCGATGCATTGGTTAGGTGGCGCTCAGTGTGCTGATGACGTGGCACCTGGCATCGTCACAAGGAGCAATGTTGAGCTTAAATTTATCCTCTAATGACGCGGCATTCCCGCCTTTGTAGCTCTCGGTATGCGCGTGACGTGGCACCTCGCATCGTCGCGAGGAGCACTGGTGAGTTTAAATTTATGTTCCAACGATGTGGCACCTCGTTCAGCCTTAGGTAATCCACCGACAAACACACCGACACTTTCGAAAACCACAAAAAACTCATTGGACAAAAATTAGAACCATCGTCAGCGTAAATGCCAAAAACATAAAACAAAATAATGACTAAGGAAAGAACACATTATCCCACATCCCACCATGATTTCCATTATCCATCGCCTCACCGGCACCGAAATTCATCACCGTTTCGTCCCCACCACCACCAAACGGAGGCTGACACTGCTCCTGATGACTCTGACCCTCACCGGTCCCATTCCCCATCCAATCCCCGAGCCATTGGGTTGGCTTCAACCCCGACGTTGAGGCCACCACCTTTTTCTCCTTATCCAAACCCTCCATCCTCTTATAAATCTCCTTCAATTTTTGATCCAACAGCCACCCCATGTCGTTCAACGCCGGGTCTCCCAACCCATGCAAGCCCTTTCCCATCAAGCATTGGTACATCAGCTCAGTGATCTCCTTCTCTCGATTGTCCTTCTGCAACTTCCTCAGCTGATCCACGGCCTTGTTGATGCGGTGGTGGACAAAGCTCTCTTGGTTCACCATTTTCTTCCTCTGCTCCATCTCCGGCATACGCTTGAACTGGGCCACCACGCGCTGGCACACGCGGGTTTCCGGCCACACCTCGGGTTGGGTCTCGTAAGTGCTGTAGATTATGGCACATGCATCGATCCCGCATAGCGTGCTGAGCTCGCCGACCTTCTTCATCAGACCCTTCTTGCGTTTCTTGTACGTTGCCTTTCGGGACGAGTCGTTTGCGATGAAAGAGAGCTTCACCTTCTTTCTTGTCATGGTGTTTCTCCCTTTATTTATTTTTTGTTCTCTTCTTTCTATGGCGTGGTGTGGTTCTTGGTATATGGGGAAGGTAGAAATGGTATTTATAGGACTTGTTGGGGGAATTGGTTGGAGTTAATTTGGAAGATTTTGTTGTTAATATAATTGATTAGGGTGTGTAATGTTGTGATATCATTTGAATTATTGTGTAATGAATATGATATGAGGATCCACTTGTCCAAGTTCTCACGTGGTAAGCAATTGAAATTGAGGCAAGATTTTATATGTATGGTCCTTGAAATTGAATATTTGTTGTGTGTATTTAGCAATTTTTCACAATTTCATTTAAGGTTTAAATGTAATGAATCTCGCACATGAATTCATGTAAAGATATGAATTTTAATTGTGTATCGGTACCATATCAGTACATATCCCTGAGACATCGATCATTACAATGATGATTACTTTCAAAAATCAATTGGTGTTAGGATGAGATGTCTCTTTTGATTTATATAAGGACTCGGTTGAAGTTAGTTTCCCGATGTGAGACAAATAATCTCAAGACGTCCCCTCACGTGTGACACGGTTCAAAGTCTAAACACATGAACATTAAATCGGGTGACGATGAGTCAAACAAGCGTGATAACACGCAGATCAAACCCGCTCTGATACCATGTAAAATTGATGATTCTTTCCTAAAACCAATTGATGTTAGGAGGAGATGCCTCTTTTGATTCATATATTGAGTCGGATGAAGTTAATTTCCCGATGTGAGATAAATAATCTCAATATATATGATGATAGGATCCTCACAAATCATCAATAAAAAAATAAAACAATGTACACAAAAATGATTAATTTTAATGCAGTTAAACTCACTAACAAAAACTGTAATGAAATTCACTTCTGATTTTGGATGAGACTACAATATATCTAACCTTAATTGTCACTGATACGGAGTTTTGATACGGAGTTTTAGGCTCGATTTAGAGTATGTTCTTGAAAAAAAAAAAGTTATAACTATGAAAGCTTGTTTTCCTTCATTACATTTTTCCTCTGAGATTTAGTTATTTGCTGTGTTTTTCGATATCATATAGGTTTGTTTTTTACTAATAGTTTGATAATTTCCAGAGGGATTATCTTGTTATGAAAGATATCGTTTGAAAAAAGAAAAAGATTGTGGATTAATGAGAAACTGATACAAAATCGATGGAAATTGAATGTTGTGTAACGGAGTGATTATCAGTACTAGTATTTTAAGCATACTTTTCATGTGTGTGCACCAATACATAAATATATAAATATATATAACATATTATATTTTAAGAGCGCTTTTTAATTTAAAATGTTAACTATATAAAAGTATAATTTAATTTTTGATGCGGGTACGACCCAGATTAACAAAATTCAGGTCCGAGAAATGCAAGATGTCGGAGCCAATGCGGACTCGAGTTGTTGAAATATAAAGAAAAGATCAAAAATAAAGAGGGACATCGATTTTACGGGTTCGGATCCGAGAGGATCCTACGTCCACGGGCCGCCGAATGATGTTCTTCATTAATAGAAAAAGATTACACACTCAAGCTCACGTTTTCTCGTATTTACATGTGATTTTGCGCCTTAAAGATAAAGAGGAGATAAAGAGATGAAGAGAGAATATGCGTGTGATTTGGTGTGTTAGTGTATGTGGAATGGATAAAGTTGATGTAAAATAGATATGGTTTCTCCTTTTATAGTGTCTTTCTCTCTCTTGCCATTGAAAATTACATTTCTCTCCCTCCTTTATGACATGGGACCGGCAAGTGTGTAGCTTCCTCTTTAGTATTTCTGGTGGATGTTATTAGGGTAGATCTGCCATCAGAAATAGGTCAGCTCTACCCGACGTATCTCTTTCAGCTCTGACATTAGAGATAGGTCAGGTCTGTTAATGTTGACATTGTCAATGTGGACTCAACATTTGAGTCAACAGTTGCGATGTTGACATTGACAATATGGACTCAACATTCCAGTCAACATCGATTGACTCGGACTTGGTCCAACCTTGATTTTGTCTTTCAAACCCAAAAACCGTTTTCCCTATTATTGCGGAACTATTTAAATGTGTGCAGAGGCTACTTACGAGATGGATGTTTATTCAACCGCTTCAAGATGCTTACTAAAAATAGGAGAAGTGGAACTCGTGGCTGAATAAGTCGAAGCATTATCTCAGACGTGAAGTCATGGAGATCATGGAGAACGTGGGGATGACTGGAGTCGAAGCTATGAAGAGTATAAATAGAAGACTCCGATGCCGACCAACGTTAACAGAGATAACGGAAATAATATACGACGAGCGACGAAAGAGAAGAAAATAAAAAAGAGAGAGCTCTCACTATATACTCGTCTTTCTGTTCTTTACCTAGTGTTTTACCTTTTCATAGATCGTAGGTATCTGTGTTGAGATTAGAAGAGTCGTTAGATTCTTTACTAGGTTGATTTTACTATCTTTCGATAGTTCTACTTTTTGTAATCCATTCTTTGAAGTGGAATTTTGCCCTGAAGGCGTGTAGCAAGTTATTTAACTTGCTGCATATTTTAAACTGTGTCTCCATCGTTTTTAACTGCTAAGTTTTGAAACTTTCCGCTGTGCTAAAACTTTCTGTTCCTGAATGTTGGTTCAACATTTCTTGTATAATTTTTAACTTAGCTATTTCCATATCTTTACGGGACCGCTCCTTTTTCAGATTGGTATCAGAGCAACCGCTTGATACACTAAGTGTTTTTATCCTTGATATGGATGCCTTAAGCTCAAACTATTTTGGCAAAGTTCCCGTCCTAGACTGATCAAACTATGCCTATTGGAAAATCCGAATGAGACAATGCACAAAGTCGATTGACTCTCGTGCTTGGGATTCGGTTCTTAACGGTTATACTCCTCCTAAAACCCTTCCAGATGCTGATGGAGAAGTGTTCGACAAACCCATTGCCGAATGGACTGCTCTTGAAAGAGCAGCAGCCGATTTTAACGAAAAAGCCTTACATGCCGTTTTTTCTTCCGTCGATATTTTTATGTTCAAAATCATCCAAAACTGTACCAATGCGAAACATGCATGGGATATGTTGCAAAGGTATTGTGAGGGTGATGTGAGCGTTAAAGACACAAAGTTGCGTCTTTTAAATAGCCAATTTGAAAACCTTCGTATGAGGGACGATGAAGATATTACTACTTATTTTGGAAAACTTTTGAATATTTCTAGCGAATGTCATAATCTAGGTGAACCTATCTCTAACAAAGTGTTGAATTCTAAGGCTATGAGGTCACAATCCGAGAAGTTCAACGTGAAGGTGGCAGCTGTAGAGGAAGCCCACAATCTGGACACACTCGACTTCAATACCCTCATGAACATTATGAAGAACTACGAGACCAATCTCGAAGTTCAGAAAAATGCGTTAAGTGGTAAAAGTCTCGCTTTAGTCTCGCAACCATCAGGTGTTGAATCTGATGTTGAGCCAGACGAGGATGAGGATATGGCTATAATTGTTAGGAAATTCAAAAGGTTACTGATAAATAAGAGCCAGATGAATGTTGGTCCAACATTCAAGAATGTTCTCAACGCTCAAGAGTCTTCATCTGCTCTGAATCGCTCTATCAACAAGAGAAACTCTGCTGATAAAGCGAAAGCCGACAAACTTGACAGGGATTCCGTCCAATGTCATGCTTGTAAAGGCTGGGGTCATTTTGCAAATGAATGTGCTAACACTCTTCGCAGGTATGGAAAAGGATATTAGGTCAGCCTATCTGATGACGAAGATGACGTGCCAGCTAGGAATACGCATCAGGTTGCCCAAAGGACTAAAGCTCCAATTCCAACCTTCTCTGACAACGAGGATGAGGAACATCATACTAGGTTTAATGCGGTAACGGATGTTGATCCAACACTGGATTCAACATCTGAACATTATATTCTTTTTTATTATGATGAATCAAATAATTTTGATGAATCTTTGTTGTTAGATGATTCAGGAGATTGTTTAGAACATGCTAAGGATGGTGAATCACTAGAAGAAACGTACAAACTCTTGTACGTAGAGTGGACGAATCAAAGGAAGGAGATCTCGAAATTGAAGGACTCCGTTCAAGTGTTGACTGAGGAAAATGTGAACAATGAAAAGGTGATCAATGGCTTGCTTGAAGGGATGAGCAAGATGGAAGCCTTGCTGACCAGAAAGGACAAAGAAATTGACAAGCTTCAAACGCAAGTCAATAAGGCTTCAGATACCTTCTCAAAGATGAATAAAGGTAAGTTCACACTTGACGAGGTACTTTCTTTCGTTAATACTTCTAATCACGGTCTAGGATTCAAATCACATCCTAAAAAGACTAAGCATTCTGCATCGAAGTCCAGGTCTAAAAGTTTTAAGTGCCATTTTTGTCTTAAACCTGAACATATTAAACCTTATTGCTGGAAACTGAAAGATGTGATATCCAAAAAGCAAATGTTGACTGAAAAATCATCCAACATTCGCTCCAACATTGAGAAATCAGTGTCGAAGAAAATGTCTGGAAGTGGTTCAGACAACATTCGTGCTGGTTCTATGAATCACATGAATTCAACTTTTTGGAGTCCAGTTCAGAAGAAAGCTTGGGTACGAAAATCACCGGTTCTATGTAATGTTGTTTACACGTCCTTGAAAGCTAACGTTTCAGGATCTTGTAACTTCGATAGTGGTTGTTCACGACACATGACAGGTACCAAAGACTACTTGATAGACTACACTCCCTTAAGAAATGGTACGGTTACTTTTGGAGGTGGGGCGAAAAGTAAAATTCTCGGACGAGGTAAACTTAATGTTGTTGGTTTTTCCTGCCCTAAGGAATGTCCTCCATGTTGACGGATTGGTTGCTAACCTCATTAGCATAAGCCAACTATGTGACGACGATCTTGAGGTAAGGTTTAATAGAGAATGCTGTGAAGTTTTTAATGACAAAAACTTGTGTGTGTGGCAGGTAGAAGGTCTAGTGATAATTGCTATCAAGTTGGTGATAAAGATGACAGAAAAGAGGTATGTAAGATGTCGAAACCCGAAGATGATATTGTTCTTTGGCATCATAAATTGGGTCATGTCAATTATCGAACCTTAGAACAACTGATTCGGCATGAGGCAATCAGAGGTATTCCCAATCTTAAGGATTATGGAAAGATTATTTGTGAGCAATGTCTTAAAGGCAAGCAGAAGCATATCAGTCATAATGTTGACCAACAGATTGCTCAACATTTTAGAATTTCCCACTGCTTTCAGCTACTTCACATGGATCTAATGTGTCATATGGAAGTAGACAGCATATGTGGTAGAAAATATGCGTATGTCTTAGTTGATGACTTTTCTATGTTTTCATGGATATTTTTTCTTAGGAAAAAATCTGAAACTTTTGATTTTTTCAAAATCTTTTGTGCCATGATCAAAAATAACTTTTGTGCTCCCATTTTTCGTATTAGGTCCGATCATGGTAGAGAGTATGAAAATCAATTTTTTAAAGATTTTTGTGACAAAAAGGGTATTATCCATGAGTTTTCTTCTCCTAAGAAACCTCAACAAAATGGGGTAGTCGAAAGGAAGAATAGAACTCTTCAGGAAATGGCACGTGTAATGCCCACAATCCAAGAGTATTTCTAAAAGATTTTGGGCGGAAGCATTGAACACGGCTTGTCATATCTCCAATAGAGTTTTCTTTCGTCTTGGAACAAAGAAACCCTCTTACGAGATATTGAAGGGTACGAAGCCTACGGTCAAATATTTTCACGTGTTTGGGTGTACTTGCTATATGTTGAATGATCGTGAGTATTTGACTTAGTTTGATTCGAAAAGTGACAAATGCATATTCTTGGGATATTCTACTAATAGTCGTGTTTATCGTGTTTACAATCTTAGATTGAAAACTATTCAGGAATCTGTTAATATTGTGTTTGATGATTCCGCTGACATTAGCAGAAATACTCATCAAGTTGACATTGCAGATGTAGTTCCGACGGTTGGTCCAACAGAGGATCTGGAAGCTAACAATGTTGAGTCAACATCCGACTCAACATTAGCTCCTGAACAGGATACTGAAGATGAAACCTTAAATGTTCAGAGAGATCCCCCTGCTAGGATTCAGAAGTCTCACCCCTCTGATCAGATCATTGGCAGACTGGATGAAGGATGGAATATCAGAAATAAACCACGAAGAGAATATAGATCAATGGTAAAAAATGTATGCATGACTTCCGTATACAACGAGGTAAGGTTTAATTGTTTTGTATCTGAAATTGAACCAAAAAATGTTCTTGAAACCCTGAAGGACAGTTTTTGGATCAATGTTATGCAAGAAGAGCTTGTTCAATTTGATAAAAATCAGGTTTGGACTTTGGTTCCACGACCAAGTGACGGTAACATCATTGGTACAAAGTGGATCTTCAAGAACAAATCTGATGAGTACGGAAATGTTATTAGGAATAAAGCTCGGTTAGTTGCCCAAGGCTATACCCAAGTTGAGGGTATAGACTTTGATGAAACATTTGCCCCCGTAGCAAGGTTAGAATCTATAAGACTCTTACTTGCAATTGCATGTTGGCTCAACATTACCCTCCACCAGATGGATGTTAAGGGTGCGTTTTTAAATGGCTTTATTGATAAAGAAATTTACGTTGAGCAACCGAAAGGTTTCAAAGATCCATCCCATACTGATCATGTGTATAAGTTACAATAAGCTCTTTATGGTTTAAAGCAAGCTCCTCGAGCTTGGTACGGTAGGCTAACTTCGTTTCTCTTAGATTTTGGATTTGTTAGAGGCGAAGCCGATAGAACTCTTTTCGTGAAAAGAGTTGGTAATGAAGTGTTAATCTCTCAAATCTACGTGGATGATATAGTCTTCAGATCAACATCTCGATCTATGTCGGATGAGTTTATCCAAGCTATGAATTCCACATTTGAGATGAGTATGATCGGTGAACTAACATTTTTCCTAGGTCTACAGGTGAAACAAAGCAAGGATGGCGTATTTATGTCTAAGGAAAAATACGCAAAGAACACTGTGAAGAAGTTCGGCTTAGATAATGCAAAGGTAATGAGAACTCCCATGGGGTCTACGCAGAAGGTAAGTAAAGATAATATTGGGGAGAATATTGACCCAACATTATATCGTTCTATGATAGGTAGCCTATTATATCTTTCTGCGAGTAGACCAGACATTATGTATAGTGTTTGTGTGTGTGCGAGATATCAGGCTGCACCAAAGGTTTCTCACCTTAACGCTGTCAAAAGAATTTTGAAATACGTTAGTGGTACATGTAACCTTGGTTTATGGTTTTCAAAAGATACTAACACTAATTTGGTTGGTTTCAGTGACGCCGATTGGGCAGGTGATGAAGATGATCGTAAGAGCACAAGTGGAGCCTGCTTCTTCTTAGGTAATAATTTAGTGTCTTGGTTTAGTAAGAAGCAAAATTGTGTTTCTCTCTTTACGGCCGAATCTGAGTATGTGGCAGCGTAGCAGGTAGCTGTTGTACACAACTCATATGGCTTAAAGGTATGTTGAGTGATTATGGGTTACAGAGCGAAACCGTGCTTATGTATTGTGATAATCTTAGTGCCATAAACATTTCGAAAAATCCGATACAACATTTTAGGACTAAGCATATAGATATTAGACATCATTTTCTGAGAGATATAGTTGAGAAAGAGTTAGTGAAAATAGAGCATATAGATACTAAGAATCAACTAGCTGATATTTTCACTAAAGCGTTAGACTTCGAAAGGTTTCAAGCCTTAAGAAGTCTATAGGTCTCTATCAGAGTCAGTAAATGTTGGTCCAATATTTGGATCAACATTGGCATATGTCATATATGACTGTTACTGTTTTGATATTTGGTCTAACGTTCTCTTTGTTATATTCCTGAAATGATTTGACTCACCTGGACCATTTTCTGAAATGACCCACTCCCTAGCACTAGTATGCTAATGATCCTTTTCAAGATACAGATTCAGAATATTAAGATCCTTAGATACACGGCATTCGCGGTGACGATGTATTCTATGAACCTTGATGAACTGGAAATCATTCTAGAGCAGTGCACAATATTCTCTATCAATAATAAAGGTGGGATAAGGGCAGAAAATGAAAGAAAATTGTGATCTAGGGTGTTGAACAGAAAATGAAGGAAATCGTTTTGAGAATGTTTGGTTAAATGTTGAGCAACATTTGTGACCAGTCATTTTGATCATGCTATATTTTTCGTTTATTTTCTATGTGTTATAGATTTTAGGTATACATATAAATAATATGTCATGTCTAATATTTATATCTCTCATTTTGCATTAGAAGAAGAACAGTATCCTCACTTGGTTCATGCGTTCATCGGAACACCTAAACGCTTAGTGCACTCGACCTCGACTTAATTTTTGTTATGATCATATTTTGCATTATATTTTTAAATGTCACACATTATCCACTCTCCATATTTTTCTCAACAATCAAACAGTTAGAGCACATATTTTACTCGAATTTAGTAAAAAATATATTTTTATTATTATTTTATTCAAACGCTCTAACGGTTACTTTTAACTCTCTCATAATCACACGATTTTTTTACCGTTACAATCTTCACCTATATTTACTCGGCCTACATCATCTCTCATATCACATTAAACCTATTTGCATTCTCTCTGTTTTACTCTCTCTGTTTTTCTCTCTGCAAGCTTCGTATTGCAGTTCAAAAATTCGCATTCATCTACTTTCTTTGATTTTCAATTTCTTCTATAGCAAATTCACCTAACCATGAGTCGCAGAATGTTGATACAACATCTAGCGCGCTTTTAATAGAGACAAATCATTTGGCTATGGTGGTTTACGGTGCGCCGATGCCTCTTGGAGCCACGTCGCCTTTGCGTGACGATGCTGCTGCGACGAGCCCAACGCCTCCGTTGAGTTCGTCATCAAACGATGGAAACATCTTTTCAAGTGACGATTCAGAAAGCTCGGATGAAGATTTCATCCCTACCGCGGTGGAGTCTTCAACCAGCTCAGAAAGAAGAAGCAGAAGAAGAAGGAGGAGGAGGAGGAGGAAACAACTTCCCTTATTCAGTTCCGTTGAGTAACATATTCAACAAACTGAAGAAGAATGTGGGAAAGAGGCCGTTGAGTTCTGACCCTTGACCCACGAAGAATGCTAAAAGTTGCAGATCATACACCACAAGAGGATCCTGCTACTGTTCAGGTCGATGCTGAGACCACTCCAACTTCAACATTTCCGGCAGACGACGACCTACCCGAAGGCTCAGACTGGGAGACCACTCAAGCTCCCAGGAAATTTTACTCCAATAAACACGAAGACCTCTGGCCCTCCTTCAACTTAATAACTCTTCGAGTTAAAAGGATCGTTGATGTCAACACCTTCAGGAAGTATGGTGTGCTTCAATTCCTTGAATCCCGGCATTTGGGGAAGGCGGTTAGGTGCATGGGGACCTATTCCGACATAGTTGTCCGTGAGGTATACGCTAATCTCTCCTTCCTTGAATGAGCCCAATTCTAGGAAGTTTGGTAAGATTTTCTTGCGCAATGTTCTTTATGAATGTTCTTCCCGGCTTATTAACGAACTCTTAGAAACTTCAGAAGTAGACCAGTTTAGTGAGAGTGACATAGATGAGGTCGTCACTTTCATTACCGGGGGTAGGATTACTAAGTGGGAGAAAAACTTTTCCGCCACTTACTTGACCTCACTCTACTCCGTGCTTTTTAAGATTGCTATATTTAATTGGTTGCCTACGGCAAACGATAAGAGTGACGAAATCAATGGCGCAACTCTTATATACTTTGGGTCATAACCTCCCCATCAACTGGGGAGAGTATATTCTCAATCAAATATTTTATCAAGCATAAAGAGTTGGAAGAGGCATTCTCCCTTTCCCCTCCGTCATCTGGTCGGTGCTGATTCATGAAGGGTTCAAGCCGCTGAGAAGAGACTATGTGGAGCACAAGAAATCTCCCTTTACCATCTCAGTCAACCATGTTACGGGGCACAACAAAGTGATAGATCTGCCCTGGATTGGAGCTCAGAGTGTTGAATCTAATGTTGGTTCAACATCATCCTCAGAGGGAGTTGTTGGAGTTGCTGGAGCTGGAGGATCGAATTCAGAGGGAGTTGTTGGAGTTGCTGGAGCTGATGAAGGAATTGCTAGTGCTGGTGCTGCGGATGTGGAAGCTGATCAAGTGGAAGAGGAAGCTGGTGCTGCTGGTGGTGAAGAGGAAGCTGCTGCGGATGTGGAAGCTGAAGCTGAGAAGGATGCTGCTTCAGACGACTCTATTATGAGTCTTCAGTTTTAGTTTATTTGCTTGACTGATTTCATGTTTTTGCATGCAGACTTCTTTATTTTGTGTGTGGTTTTTTGTTTTGCAGATGTGACCAAGAATCTCTTAAATGGCTATGTATTAACGCTCTAATATTTTGATCTATTTATTGTTCTAAGTTACTTGTTGCTTTCAGGGGGAGTTATATGGATTTGAAGTTCTCTGGATTAGAACTTCTTTGGTTTAGCTCTGCACTGGTTTTAGGAAGAAAGACAAAAAGGGGGAGATTGTTAATGTTGACATTGTCAATGTGGACTCAACATTTGAGTCAACAGTTGCGATGTTGACATTGATAATATGGACTCAACATTCCAGTCAACATCGATTGACTCGGACTTGGTCCAACCTTGATTTTGTCTTTCAAACCCAAAAACCATTTTCCCTATTATTGCGGAACTATTTAAATGTGTGCAGAGGTTACTTACGAGATGGACTTGTTCAAACAAGAGTGGAGTGGAGTGGATACTAAAAATAGGATGCTTATTCAACCGCTTCAAGATGCTTACTAAAAATAGGAGAAGTGGAGCTCGTGGCTGAATAAGTCGAAGCATTATCTCAGGCGTGAAGTCATGGAGATCATGAAGAACGTGGGGAGGACTGGAGTCGAAGCTATGAAGAGTATAAATAGAAGACTCCGATGCCGACCAACGTTAACAGAGATAACGGAAATAATATACGACGTGCGACGAAAGAGAAGAAAACGAAAAAGAGAGAGCTCTCACTATGTACTCGGCTTTCTGTTCTTTACCTAGTTTTTTACCTTTTCATAGATTGTAGGTATCTGTGTTGAGATTAGAAGAGTCGTTAGATTCTTTACTAGGTTGGTTTTACTATCTTTCGATAGTTCTACTTTTTGTAATTCATTCTTTGAAGTGGAATTTTGCCTTGAAGGCATGTAGCAAGTTATTTAACTTGCTGCATATTTTAAACCGTGTCTCCACCGTTTTTAACTGCTAAGTTTTGAAACTTTCCGCTGTGCTAAAACTTTCTGTTCCTGAATGTTGGTTCAACATTAAGGACAACATTTCTGGTATTAGCTATTTCCATATCATTACGGGACCGCTCCTTTTCAAGGTCTATCCGATGTAACAGTTAGCAGGGGAGGTGTGCATCTCTGTTTCATATATGTCGGTCCTGCTAGAAGTAGCGGAGCTCAGGATTCCGTACTACCAAACATGTTTCCTGCTGGAGGTAACTCTCCAGCTCCACCAGTCTTGCCTCACCTCCACACATCAATTCTACTTCGTCTGGTCCTTGCCTTCTGGCCTCGTTTCCTCACCTCATGCTCTGGTCCTTATACTTACCTCCGACGATTATGTGGCGTGCTCTGCGGGGCTACCTCCCGGGAGGATTCAGAAACGTCCCTTTCTTCCCTATTCTGTCGTATCTGAGTCATATATGGGGTGGTTCCTCTTTTCTTTTCATTATCTAGCCGAGAGAAATAGCCCTGGTGGTAAAATTCACCCGCATCAACCACTCCCCCTACTCTGAATTGTGTTCAACGTAGTAACACGTTCAGAGTATTCTAATAGTGCGTTATTCTCTTCTCTTCCTCCCTTTTACAACGAGGCCTTTATTTCAGCAGCCATTTCCCCGTGATGTACGATACTTTTGTCTTTTCCTTCAACTGTATTAGGGTGTTCAGAGGGTCACAGAGGATACCATCCCGCTCTTTGAACCTCTCCTCCCACACCTGTCGGTCATAATGTTGCAAACATGCGATCGTCATGCAGGGTAAGTCTTCATCTACCAGCGCAGGGCTGGACTTAGATATCCTCATTGGAGAGATCAGGTCTTCGTGTGCCATCAAACAACTTAACTTAGGTATCTTGATCAAGAGAGATCCAGTCTTGGTTGGCCAACACTGAGCTGGACTTAAATATCCGGATCAGAAAGATCCGATCTTCGTAAAGGAATCCTCACCGGATAGGTCAAGTCTTTACTTGGAATTCCTAACAGGATAGGTCAAGTCTTCGTTGCCAGCACAGAGCTGGACTCAGAATACTGACTAGGTAGATCAGGTTTACGTCTGTAAACGGAGAGTTGAACTTATCAATCCTGACCAGATGGGTCAGATCTTTATCCGTCAACGGAGAGATGGACTTAGGAATCCTGACTAGATAGGTCATGCCATGTTTATGAAAATTGACCAGGTAGGTCAACTCTTCTTTTAAATTCCTGATCAGATTGGTCAGATGTTCTTTTGGAAATCCTGACCAGATAGGTCAGGTCTCCATTTTCCAGCGGAGAGCGGGATAATCGTGATCATATAGGTCGGTTCAGGAATCGTGACTAGATAGGTAAGCTTTTCTTTTATAATTCCTGACCAGATATGCCATATGTTCATTTAGGAATGCTGACCAGATAGGTCGGGTATTTATTCGACAGCACTGGGATGGACATGGATACCCTGAGAAGAGAGATATCCTGATTGGAGAGATGACCAGAGAAGAAGAATGTTGACCAGCACTGGGCTGAGATTAGATATCCTGATCGGAGAGATCATGTTTTCCTTTGCCAGCTCTCGGTTGGACTTAGATATCCTGATATGAGAGATCAAGTCTTCTTATGCCAGCACTCGGGTGGACTTAGATATCCTGATCGGAGAGATCGGAACTTCCTCTGCCAGCACTCGGGTAGACTTAGATATCATGATCAGAAGGATCAGGTCTTCTTTTGCTAGCTCTCGGTTGGACTTAGATATCCTGATCGGAAAGATCAGGTATTCCTTTGCCAGCACTCGGTTGGACTTAGATATCATGATCGGAGAGACCAGGTATTCCTCTGTCGGCACTCGGTTGGACTTAGATATCTTGATCAGAAAGATCAGGTCCCCTAGTCTAGAGACTTGTTTCTAGTCCGTGAGACTTGTTTATAGTCCAAAGACGTATTTTAGGATTCGTAGACCTATTCATGGTCCGTAGACCTGCTTGCGGTCCACCGACATGTTTTACGGTTCGGAGACCTATTTAGGTTATGGAGATCTGTTACCACATAGGTGCACCAGGGCTCATGACCTTTAGTATAATAGTTGGTACTCGATTTAAAACTCTCGAATAGATATGTCTGCCTGTGTAGAGCTAGATACTTGCCAACGTGGAGCCAAGCTTAGAAATCTTGAAGAGATATGTAGGCATTTGCATGCCAGAGTAGAGTTGGACACCTGCCATCGTGGAGTCAGGCTTAGATTTCTCTAATAGAGAGGCAGGGCATTTTCCTGTGGCGTAGAGCAGGACACCTGTCGGCGTGGAGCCGGGCGAACTCTCGAACAACTAGGTCGAGCTTGTTTGCCATCGTAGAGCTGGACACCTACCGGTGTAGGCCGGTTTAAAATTGTCGAATAGATAGGATGGGTCTTCGCGTACCAACATGTGCTAGACTTAGATATCCTAACCAGAAAGATTAGGTCTTTATTTTATATATAAATGATTTATAATATAGTCCGAAGACCGATTTTAGGGTCCGATTATTTGTTTTATATTCTAAAGACTTGTTTATAGTCAAAAGACATATTTTAGGGTCCGGAGACATGTTCATATTTGGAGACGTGTTCCTCTTTCGAGCTTTTGGAAGACCTGTTAGTCTGATCCCGAGACCTTTACCGCTTAGCTGTGACATGGCTTGTGGCCTCCAATTTGCAGCCTGAAGGCTTAGGTGTGTAGTTGCCCGAGCAGGTCGGGGCTTTTGTGTTGAGCGACCCGAGCATGTCGGGGCTTATGCGAGTACATGGCTGGGAGTGTCGGGGCTTAGGTATTGAGCGGCCCGAGCGTGTCGGGGCTTACGCGAATATGTATGTGCCTGGGAGTGCCAGGGCTTAGGTATCGAGCGGTCCGAGCGTATCGGGGCTTACGTGAAGACATGCCTGGGAGAGCCAGGGCTTAGATATCGAGCGGCCCAAGCGTATCGGGGCTTATGCGAAGACATGTCTGGGAGAACCAGGGCTTAGATGTTGAGCGGCCCGAGCATGCCGAGGCTTATGCGAAGACGTGCTCCTCTTTCGAGCTTTTGGAAGACCTGCTAGTTTGATCCGAGACCTTTACCGCTTATCTGTGACAGGGCTTTTGGCCTCCAATTCGCAGTCTGAAGGCTTAGGTGTGTAGTTGCTCGGGCAGGTCGGGGCTTTTGTGTTGAGCGACCCGAGCATGTCGGGGCTTACGCGAGTACATGGATGGAAGTGTCGGGGCTTAGGTATTGAGCGGCCCGAGCATGTCGGGGCTTACGCGAATATATACGTGCCTGGGAGTGCCAGGGCTTAGGTATCGAGCGGCCCGAGCGTATCAAGGCTTACGCGAAGACGTGTCTGGGAGAGCCAGGGCTTAGATATCGAGCGGCCCGAGCGTATGGGGGCTTATGCAAAGACGTGCCTGGGAGAGCCAGGGCTTAGATGTTGAGCAGCCCGAGCATGCCGAGGCTTATGCGAAGACGTGTCTGGGAGTGCCAAGGCTTAGGTATCGAGCGGCCCGAACGTATCGGGGCTTACGCGAATACGTGCCTGGGAGAGCCAGGGCTTAGATGTTGAGCGGCCCGAGCATGCCGGGGCTTATGCGAAGACGTGCCTGGGAGTGCCAAAGCTTAAGTATCGAGCGGCCCGAGCGTATTGAGGCTTATGCGAATACGTGCCTGGGAGAGCCAGGGCTTAGATGTTGAGCGGCCCGAGCATGCCAGGGCTTATGCGAAGACGTGCCTAGGAGTGCCAGGGCTTAAGTATCGAGCGGTTCGGGGATCTTTACGCACATCTATTGATGTGCAATTGTTAGGGCCGCAGACTTGTTAGCCTTTAGCCTTTTAGGTAGATAGCTAGATCGCTGTTTTTTTTTTGGGCAGACGGCGCCATTTGATGCGGGTACGACCCCGATTAACAAAATTCAGGTCCGAGAAACGCAAGATGTCGGAGCCAAGGCGGACTCGAGTTGTTGAAATATAAAGAAAAGACCAAAAATAAAGAGGGACATCGATTTTACGTGGTTCGGATCCGAGATGATCCTACGTCCAAGGGCCGCCGAATGATGTTCTTCATTAATAGAAAAATATTACACACTCAAGCTCATGTTTTCTCATATTTACATGTGATTTTGCGCCTTAAAAGATAAAGAAGAGATAAAGAGATGAAGAGAGAATATGCGGGTGATTTGGTGTGTTAGTGTGTGTGGAATGGATAAAGTTGATGTAAAATAGATAGGGTTTCTCCTTTTATAGTGTCTTTCTCTCACTTGCCCTTGAAAATGACATTTCTCTACCTCCTTTATGACATGGGACCGGCAGGTGTGTAGCTTCCGCTTTAGTATTTCTGGTGGATGTTGTTAGGGTAGATCTGCCATCAGAAATATGTCAGCTCTACCCGACGTATCTCTTTCAGCTCTGACATTAGAGATAGGTCAGGTCTATCCGAGGTAACAGTTAGCAGGGGAGGTGTGCAGCTCTGTTTCATAATGTCGGTCCTGCTAGAAGTAGCGGAGCTCAGGATTCCGTACTACCAAACATGTTTCCAGTTGGAGGTAACTCTCCAGCTCCACCAGTCTTGCCTCACCTCCACACATCATTTATACTTCGTCTGGTCCTTGCCTTCTGGCCTCGTTTCCTCACCTCATGCTCTGTTGCTTATACTTACCTCCGACGATTATGTGGCGTGCTCTGCGGGGCTACCTCCCGGGAGGATTCAGAAACGTCCCTTTATTCCCTATTCTGTCGTACATGAGTCATATTTGGGGTGGTTCTCTTTTCTTAAGGGGATCTCCAGAGGTTCGGGCCTACGGATGATCAGGTATGGATGTTTCCATTATCTAGCCAGGAGAAAGAGCCCTTGTAGTAAAATTCACTCACATCAATTTTAATTTTATAATATTTGTTAGTATTTAAAAAAGAAAAAAATAATTCTTGAGGATATAATTGGAATATATAAAAAAAATAAGGGTAAAATTGTACTTTTGCATGACATGCCGAAATAGTGGGGATTATAATAATTGGATATAATTGTAATTTTATATGCATTTTATAAACTAATGTTAAATGATATTGGGATATATAATATATATATTTATATATTGGGACGCGAGGTATCTGTTCTTAATCGACTTTGGGCTTGCGTCACATCACATACTCTACTGATAGGTTCCCTAGGGGTCAGGTAAGCAGATTTCTCTTTTTACCCAACAACGATAATCTAAGTAGTTAACATGATTCGAACCTGATACCTCTTATTTAAGTAACAATATGCCCACCCGCTCAATGACCTTTGGGAACATGTAAATAACAAATTTACAAAATCTGAAACTTAACGATTTCTTTTTTTAAATATATCTAATAACTTTTGTTGAGGTTTGTGGGGCAAACAATTTACTGAATATATACATGGGAAAAAAAAGAAGAAATTGTAATTTTAGGTCACTAAGTGTACATGCTTTCGTTTTTTGTCATTATATTCGATAATTGCAAAAATAGGTCTCTAACTTTGTATGTCAAAACAAATTTGGGTCGCCCTTTTAATTTTGAGTCATTAAGTATATGCATTTTCAATTTTGGGTTACTAAGTATACATGTTTTAAATTTTAAGGTCAGCATGTTTACAAGGTTAATGACCCATTTTTGCATTCATAAAAATACAGTGACCCAAAATCGAAAATATTTATATTTAGTGACCCAAAAATGAATGTGTGACCCAATTTTGTTTTGATATTCAAAATTAATGACCTACTTTTGCAATTATCGAACATATTGACCCAAAAACGAAAACATGTATACTTAGTGATCTAAAATTATATTTTCCCTATATACATGACCTAAAAATCATTTGTATCTCTATAAATTAGGTTAGCTAAAGCTGTTTCTGAAAGAAAAAAAACTGGGTAAATTCCCTTTCAGTACCCTTTTAAGTTTCAACTTCATGATCAGTACACTTCCAAGTATTTCTTCTTGTTCAGTACCCATTTGCGAAAAAATGTGTGTTTGATACCACCAAACATTGAAAAGACGAAAATTCTTTACATATTCAGTTGTACCAACTGGTCTTATTATTATACCAATATATTCAATTATTATACCAACTGTTATCACTGCTATACCAAGTCAAATTTAAGAGTATTTTATCACTATTATACCAAGTGTTCTCATTATTATACCAATTCAATTATTATACCAACTGTTATCACTGCTATACCAAGTCAAATTTAAGAGTATTATATTGTACCAAGTGTTTCCATTATTATACCAGTATATTCAATTATTATACCAACTGTTATCACTGCTATACCAAATCAAATTTAAGAGTATTATATCACTATTATACCAAGTGTTCTCATTATTATATCAATATATTCAATTATTATACCAAATGTTATCACTGTAATACCAAAAGTAATGTTATTATAATATTTTTGGTATACATTCGAATTTATTGGTAGAATAATCAATTTTATTGGTAGAATAATCAATTTTATTGGTATAATAAGCGGTTTTGTTGGTATAATAATCGTGTTTTGTGGTATAATACACAAAAATCACTTTCATATGGTACGCAAAAAACATTTTTTTGGTATAACAGTGATAACGTTTAGTATAATAATTGAATATATTGGTATAATAATGATAACAATTGGTATAATAGTAATAACAGTTGGTATAAATGTGATAACAGTTGGTATAATATTCTTAAATTTGACTTGATATAAAATTGGAGATAATTGAAATAATATTTATGTATGAAGAAGGGTTATTTTTGTCTTTTTACCGCTTTTTAGGTACCTAACACACAATTTATTTCAGATGGGTACCTAACAGGAAGAATAATTCGAGGGGTATTTAAGAGGAAGTTGAAACTTTAAAGGGTACTGAATAGGAATTTACCCAAAAAAACTTCCAGTAGCTTTAAAGCATACACTTTTTGTATGTAGGCATAAGAGTATTTAAGGTGCGTATAACTATTATTACACTATGTACGTAAATTTGAAGCGCATCCCTAAGGAGTGAGAATCTTATATGCGTCGAAAGCTATCGAGATTCTTAAATTAAGGATTCCTAGCTAAAATCAATTGGTAATAAGAGGAGGGGATTTTTTGCTTTGCCCAAGTGAAGTTAATTTATTGATGTGTGACAAATAATCTCAACATGGCCCCTCAAGTATGGCATGATTCAAGGCCCAGTACGTGGACATAATAAATTGGGTGGCGGTGATTCATACAAGTGTGATAGCACGCAAAATCAAACTCGCCCTGATACCATGTTAAAATGAGGATTCCTACCTAAAATCAATTATTAATAGAAAGAGATAGTCTTTTTTATTTTTATCTTGAGTCGGGTGAAGCTAGTTTCTCCATATAGGATAAATAATTTCAACAAAGTCCATTCATCTTATTGTAAAAAAGCAGTTGCGATAGAAGTGAGATTTAGAATTTAGACAAAAGAGTCAATATTGAGTCGGATGAAGTTAGTTTTCTAACGTGTAATCTCAACAGAGGTCAGCTAGCTTATTGTAAAAAAGCAGTTGCGATAGCAAAGAGTCTAGCTAAACGAATGATACGAGTAGTTATATAACCAATCTTTTAGTTATACCTTTCAAAGTGGAAGAATGGGATGTGTCGAACGATATAATCTTCGAACTTTCATAATAAATAATGTGTCTTTCATACTTTCGATTGTCACAAACACACATTAAATAATGTGTCTTTCATACTTTCGATTGTCCACAAACACACATCACATTAGTTCACATTCGAAGTAAGATACCTTTCGTATCTTGGGTCTGACTACTCAGACCTTGATTGAGAACTAATATTTCTAGTCAAATAGAACATATTATTAACGCCAAACCAGAAAAGCTCACAAAATTATTCGTGTATTAATTCACCCATCCCTCTAAACACCAGAATGATTTTACTAAATGGCATGATGAATTGTTGCTTGCTGAATTTAAGTATAAAGAACATATGTATTTAAATATATAAATATTTACATGAAGAACGTAATAGTAACGTAGGAAAACGACCAACGGCCTCACAAGTCACACAACACCAACACAATCAATTAACCGGAGACGATTTAACTTCCCAACCATTTAGCATATTCACCTGTCAATACCCAAATATTTAGCCAAATATAATCAGTAAAGTAAAAGCATAGTTTTGAACGAAATCAGAGTGAAGGAATGGATCATTACTTGGTAAGTACGTAGAGAGCATAGATGATTCCAGGGATATAACCCAATATAGTCAGAAGCAAGCTAATCCAAAATTCAGACTGCAAACAAGATGAATTAATTTAAATTAAAAATAAGACTAAAATTATCAGTCTGATAAAAAAAATTTACTTCCAGGAAGAAAAGAAATGAGAATATAATCACCGAATTGGTAAAAAAGAAAAAAAAAAAGAAAATAATAATTGATCACCTCACAACCAAACTTGAGGAAGACACCGAGAGGAGGCAAAAGAATTGCCACAAGAATATCAACAAAAGTTGCCGTTCCCATGTTCCACCTTTTGATTTGGTTTGCTATGGTATGTTTAACTTAGGAAGAAATGCGAAGTTTATATATAATGTATTTGGCTTTCTAGGTGATTAAGCTTTTTTCTGGAAAATGCAATGGAATGGGAGAACGAGGCATTTATTAATAGGAGAAAAGTAAGAAGTTAATATTCATCTCTTTAGGCCACTTGCGCTGCTTTAAGTGGTCGTTAGTGTTTTTCCATGTTAGATTATCAATAATGTGACAATTGTCACGTATTATTAATCAATCATCGAATAGTCCTTATTTGCCACGAAGAAGCAAAGTAGATATAACGGACAGCTCACCCGATAACGTTAAATACGATAATGCTTATTTGATTGAGACATCTCACCGAATTTCTTTTCTTATATCTTTTGTTTTTTTCCTTATCTCATTACATTTTAAGAGGGACGAACAGATATTTAAGTTTCATTATTAATTCTTTTCCAACTTTTAACTGGCCGTATTACATGAAAATAAACGGTTCAAGATTCAGGATCTTGTCGTTCTCACAAGGTTTAAGTGACGTGCTTTTGTGAAACACAAGAATAACATGTAGTACAGGTTTAATTTAACTTTACTGATATAAAATGCTTTAAACATAATTTTTGTGGCAAGGGTTTGGCTTTGGAATGTAAAAGGAAGTTGAAAATAAGAACCGCTGCAAAAACAAAAAAATAATAATGTTTCGGATTTTCATTTGTCTTGAGCCGATAACCTAGTATGGAGACAAATATTTATACACCAACTTTAAAGGTCAAGGTCCTTACTTAGTACGCTTTCATCGAGGTCCGTACCTGACGAAGTCGGCACCTGGGGCAAAATACGAAATTCGAGCCTTCAAAACCTTCTTTAAGTATTTTCGTCGTCGATCAAATAATCAACAGCTTCATTTTTCTCCAATGTGCTACTTTCAATCTTCGAGTTAATGCATCTGTCGCTCCATCTTTGTCCAATGTACTATTTATTTATTTCAAATTATTGTACCTAACAATAAAAAAGAAGAAGGTGAAAGCTCGACAAATAACACAATTAATATACTAAGTGAAAAAACAAAGAAGTAACAACATACTACAAATATTATCTATCTATCTTCATAAGCAGTACACAACACAAACAACCTTCATCACAATTATACATCAACTCGCTCAATGTCAACCAAAGGAGAAAAAATACAAATATACTTATTTATTCATAGACAATTCCCAAATATAGAACCACAATCAAGTTAAATTCCAGCAATTTTTCACGAAATTTATATAAGAAAGATCTGGTCATCACGCTCTTTAGCTGTAAGAACAAAATCGGATAAAAGTGGTGTCTCGAGAATTAAATAATAAATTAAATAAAGTGAAAGATCCAGAATTGCAAAACCATACAACCTAGCCGAAGTTTCAATTACAGAACATCACATCCACGTTTACAGAAAAATAGTTTCAAAAAAGAAAAAAAAAAAGTTGCATCAGCAAGCACACGAATAATCGATTTACCTAATGGAAGTCTCGGATGAAAATTTGGACCCGAAACATTTGCGAAACCCACTAACAAAATATTGCTTTCGATTGTGTCGGAAAAAGAAAAGCACGTCCACTTTCCATGCCCCAACGTAGTTCCATCCCTGATCGCCTTGATATCATGACTCCAACTATAGGGTCCCTGGTTTTATTTTCCATCTGCATACGTCATATGATGTGAACCAGCTCAACCAAAAGCGGAGAAATCAATCTCTGATTGGATCCGTGACAAGATTTCAAGAAAAGAAGTTAAAAGAAATTTTTAATATGTTGATATTGAAGATTCTTGAATTCAAACGCAAGATTGCATTGATTGGGAGTAAGATGGAAACATGATTTTCTAGAACTCCAGTGGAAACGATTTGGCAGTTTTGGAAGTTTATGAGCTGAAGTGCAATATTCAAAACATGAAGAACTAAAGTGCAATCTTTATCCTTAAATCAGATATTGATGTGGAGTTCTTGAAGATTATGGTCATATTTAACTTGTACTATTTCCTTATGTATATTTAGGTTACCTTCCTTAAGTTGATATTTAACTCTTAAGTTTACGTTTAAGATATTTTCCTAGAATTTTCATATTGATTATTTCCTAATTTGAATAGACCTTAGTTCTTAGTTCTCATTATAGATAACAACACCACATCTATATATATATATATATATATATATATATATAATATATATATATATTTGCCTGTGGTGCCCACCTATCGTGAGCACCATCGCAAATCTCGTCTCTGTTGTGCTTTGTATCCTTCTCCGGCACCAGCATCACCTCCGTCGTCCCCCGATTTCTTCGTTACAACCGCCGCTCTCCCCGACGTGTTGATCTCTCAAAAAAGTCTAACAAAAAGTTCAACTCAACAGCAAATGTAACTTTGTTATAAGATCACTATAGACCGGTAACTGAGTGGGGCTCGAGCGGACCTCCGCCAATTTTCTTTTGGCTCGAGAGTTTTTGTTGGCCTCGAGCTCGGCGAACGTTTTTTTCGAGCTTGAACTCGAGCTCGATTATAGTTAACTAAGCTCGAGCTCCAATCTTGTTGAGCTCGAACTTTGAGGTTCGATTAAGTATAAATTGAACAAAAAAAAATTAAAAAATAAAAAGCTCTTGACGTTTCAATCAATCACAAGCAAACTCGAGCTCGATAGTTATTCGAAATCAACTCTCACGGGTTCGAGCTCGTGACGAACTTCAGTCGAGCCAGCTCATCCAGTTCATGAACCGACTTGGGTTATCTTCCCCCCCCTAAATGCAACCCAGTGTGCGGTGCATCGCATCACTTGTGAACTGTGATGTGACAATGCAAAACCAAAAAGATACAACACACACAAACACAAACGGTTCGCCAACACGACTGCTAATGCCGAAACAGACACGAGTGTTTTCCAGTTCCATTGCACTGTCACCGTTTCGGCAAAACATGTCACAACTTCTCGTGGATTCTTCAATAACCGAGTACAAGGCAACTTCTTACTTTTTCTGTTCGTGATATTTTCTGTCCACATTTACAGTTTTGTAGATGTTCTTGCACAATCATACATTTCCAGTAGACTTGCCCAACCGCCGGTTTCGGTTAACCGGCGGTTGCCGGTTGGTCGAAATGACCAACCGGCCACAACCGGCCGGAGACGGATGCCGGTTGGCCGTCTCCGGTTGCCGGTTGGTCAACCACCGGTCAAAGTGTATCCGGCGGTTACCAACCGCCAGGTTTTTAAATATATTTTATTTTTTTTTTTAAATTTTTTAATTTTTTTAATTTTTTTTTTTGAATTTATAGTGTATATTTCGATAGTTTTCGACTTTTCGGGACACAATTATGTTTTTTCAGTATATAACAAGGGTTTCGATTTTAAAATATTAATCATTATAAATTAATTTCATTACAAAAATGAAGTTACATTTACAATTAAAATTTACAAAGTCGAAAATACAAAGTAAGAAAAAAAAAATTTATTCGTTGTTCGTTGAATACTTGAATCGCAATCGCCATTTGCCAACGCCAGTCGATAATCGGTTTCTGAAGAAAAAAAATATACAATAGAAGTTAATTAGATAATATTTTTTGTACAATCGCCATTAAAAAATGAAATTAAATTAGTATTAAGGACTTATCTTTTTCGGACTTTGTCGTTGGCTTGGATGTCGTCACGCGAGCGATTTCTTGGAGACGTTGGCTGAAAAATAAGATTGTATGTGTAAGTAATTATTTAAAAATATAAAATAAAAAAATTAATACAATGAGATTAGTATTAAGGACTTATCTTTTTTCGGGCTTGAATCTTTCGCCATTTTCGGAGATTCTCTATGCTCTCCACTCTTAGTCGCCGCCGCCATTGCCGCCACCACTAGTCTCGGTGCCGGTGGTGTCATCGAATACGTCGTCGTCCGAATCGGTATTCGTGGCATCTTGTGTCCGATGTTCGGCTCTCGTCCAATCATCGAGAAGGCATTGGTATTCGACGTTTTCTACCGTCAACCTCGAATGCCTTTCACTTAAAGTTAAGCCGCCCATGCTAAAAGCTTGTTCAACCGCGACGGTTGAAATTGGGACGGCAAAGATTTCCCTAGCGATCTTCGCCAACGTTGGATACGTTGGCGACATCTTCGACCACCATCGGAGGACGTTGAACTGATCTTCATCCTCGGCGAACTCAAAAGTGGTCGACAAGTAGTTATCTAACTCTATGAACGGGTTCGTCGACCTTTGGCGTTTGCTCGTGTTGAGGAGGTTGTAGTAGGAGGCTAAGCGATCACTACCGCTAGCACTACTACTACTAGTGGACTGACCCGAACTCGATCGAGTTGGGTTTTGGCCAATATCGGTCTTATACGCTCTCAAGACTGCCTTTAGAGCGTCATACCCTATATTCCTAACTTGAATATTGTAGTTATCGGGGATAACACTAGAATCAGCCGCAATGGACTGGTAGTATAGTGCCAGAAAATTATCTGTCCCCTCTACGCGTATTCTGGGGTCTAATATCTTCGCAATGATGAAGATATCTGGTAGTTCCCAAAAGTATTTCAGCCATTGAGCCTTCATGTCTAAAATGGCCGGACCCGCAATCTCGTCATTGACAAAAGCGTTTAGAATGCATGCGACTTTAACGCAATGATCTAATGCTAAGATTGATGTCGGGTAATATGTTCCCGACATCTCCTTCGTGGCATCGTGAAATACTTAGAAGTATTTCACATATGCCGTTGCATCCGTCCCACATCGTAGGATGTAATGCTACCCCGAATTCGGGGTTTTCGTCGTAGAAATCGCTCAAGGTGTGGCGATATTCGTACGACGTATCTAACATCTTGTAGGTGGAATTCCACTTGTTGGGTACATCTAAGGCAAACTTCTTGGGCGTGATTCCCAAACTTTTACAATGACGCTTCCACTTCTTCAGTACAGAAGAGTGGCGCATCATGTAACTAATTGCCGTTCGTATCGGCGTAACGTGTGTCTTTAGATGCGTGAGTGCGTCCTGAACACATAGGTTAAGTATGTGGCAGAAGCACCGGACATGAAAGAATCGACCGCCAAATGACGGTCAACAATACTTAATCAAATCTTCAATGCTCGCGTTATTAGCGCTAGCATTATCAAAGGATACTGAGAAAATCTTCTCGAGTATCCTATATTCCGATAAGATACTCCTAAGCTTAAGTGCGATGTTTTGAGCTGTGTGTGATGTGTCAAATTCCCTATACGCAATTAAGCGTTTCTGTACTTGCCAAGAGTCATCAATCCAATGGCATGTAACGCCCATGTAATGATGATCTTGCCAGTGATCGCTCCATATATCGGAGGCAATGGACAGTTTACACTCTAAATTTCCTAATTGATCTATTAACTCGCGTTTATACGCGAATACCGTCTTCCTAATGTCTCGCGTAAGGGTGCTACGTGAAACTTTCTTCGCTTGGGGGTTATACGACTTTCTGATCCACTCTTCGTAGATCGGATCGTCGGCAAACCGAAAAGGAAGATGTTTCGCGCAAACAAATTTTACAAGTTGTTTGCGCGCGACGTCTTCATTGTACATGAACAAAGACGTCGGACTCGCACTGGGTCCTTGTCCGGTAGCGGACGAACTCGTGCCCGTAGCCCCATGCATTTGACTTTGACTTTGACTAATTCATATCTTAGTAGGATGTTTTGAGCGGATATGGCCGGTAAAATTGCCATATCCGCCCCCTTCTTAAAAGGGTACTCCTTACCACAATAATTACATATAACTTAAAAAAAATCTTTATTTTCGGTCGGTACCTTCTTGAAGTGTACCGCGAAAATATCCGAGCGTAGGGCGGTGGCGGCGGACCGTGCTTGGGTCTCGGTCGGCGGTGTCGGCGTCGGCATCGGAGTTTCTTCCGGTTGGTCCCGTTGCGTGTTGCTCGCCGTTCCATCCACGTCCGAGCCGAGGACGTCACTTAGGTCGAGCATAATTTCGGGAGAGTCGTCATATTGGTAGTAGTCATCTTGTGATGAACTACCAACAATCTGTTTCCCCCTCGACCTCGAACTCGATCCTCGACGACGGCTATCCATATCTAAAATAAAAGATTAGAATAAACGTTCAATAAAAATGTAAGTAAACTTACGAAAAAAGAGGCGAGTAAAATTCGGAGCACCGTGTAGTAGAGCCGGACGGGGATTGATGAGTGTAGTAAAGCCGGGCTAGGATTGAGGGACTAGTATTTTAATTAGTTTATTTTTAATTCGTGGACTACAACGAGGCTGAGAATTATGCGTTTTGAGAATGAATAATTGAGAGAAAGAGATAGAATTGAGTTGTGATTTTTTTAAAAGGGGTGGGGGTATTTTTAATTTTTTGGGCTAAGTAGCCGTTGCAACGGCTAGTTCAATTTTTATTTTTTTTTTCCCTAACGGCTATTTTTCAATTTTTTCAATTTTTTTTTTTCAAACGGCTATTTTTATTTTTATCAATTTTTTTTTTTTTATACAACCGCCGGTTTGCAGCCGGCGGTTTGCGGTTTGGGAAATTCCCAAACCGCGTGGAACCGGCCACCCGCGGCCGCCGGTTGCGGTTGGTGGCCGGTTCCGGTTACAAACCGGAACCGGCGGTTGGCCGGTCGGAACCGCCGGTTCCGGTTAGTTTTGGGCATGTCTAATTTCCAGCCAATATATCGCCGTTTTCCGCCGGAACAACAAAAAACCCATCGAACCAAACACACACACACACATAAAGAAGCTGAGCTACAAGTAAAACCACTAGCAATCATCAAGAATCATCAAGAAAATGAGGATCAAGAACATAAATGAAAGTCTTCAACAATAACACACAAATGTGAAGCAATGAATAAGCTACAGTCTTTTACTTTAGTGAAACTAAACCCACAAACAAAGAATAGGCACATAATTTGGAATAAGAACTACTTTGCAACACAGAACAAAAATCATCCAAGAATTCCTACCAATTTCTCGATCAAATTCGATTCAATTATCCACTTTATGGGGCTCGGATTTGACCTGTCGGTTTACGGTCAAGTAGGCAACCCGGTGAATAGCTTCCCTGGCCCTATACCTCGCGACCAGAGCCTCCCTAGCCTTCTGCTCGGCGTTAACCCTAGCTTTAACCGCCGCCTCCGCCATGACCAGGGAAGCGATTTTAGCGGCGCAGAGGAATCGCACCGCCAAATCTCTGGTGAAGACGAGGTTTTGAGCGCCCGAGAGGAATCTGGAATCGAAATAGGAGGAAGAGGGGCGCGAGCAATTAGGGCACACGTAGCGGAACGCGGCGGACGAGGATGCTTCCGAGGGGAGGCAGCTGACGTGGGCGAGGGCTGGGCAGCCGCTGCACATCAGTAGCTGAGGATCCCGATGCGAATCTTCGATCGATTTCGCTTCATCGCCGTGGTGGAGGTGGAAGCAAATTGGGCAGAACATGTCTCGATTGTCGGCGAGCACGCAGGCGGTGCAGAGCGGGGAGAAGCCGCCGCGGTGAGGGACGGTGTGGAGGAGTACCGACGGATTCTCTGAGCTGCATTCCGGGCATTTCTTCTTCTCCATGAGGAAAAAATAATCAAAATTGATTTCTTTCTTCGTTTTTTTTTTTTGTTTCCTTTCAGGCAGAAAGATTGGTGGTAGAATTGAGATTCGTCAAATGAAGTTACATTATATTTATATATACATATATATATATATTGGATGAATAAAGGTTGATATTAAATGCTGGGGTTTATCAGCGTATACTTTCCTTAATATTAATTATTTGAAATCTAAAATATAATCAAACTATATGTTATCGTCTCAATTAGGAAGTAAGATGGCGATGAAGCATATAACAAGAACTAATATTAACTTCACTTACGGAATATTTCAAAATTAAGTTCACGTGTGTTGAGATTATATAATTAAATGCCATCATATACTTTTTAGAAAATATAACCTTTATTGATGCACGTGTTTGATATCGTATAAATTCGTAGTTATTAGAATGTTGTTCGACGAAATGCCTGAGAGAGGTTCCATCGGAACCACTGCAAAATTGCCGGGTGAGGCCTCACCTCGTGCTCATTTTAGAATGCGCCGGTCGACATTCGCATGGATGGGCTTTCAAACAATATTTAGGCAAACAAATGCGCTCGTACTTTCAAAAGCGGTAGCTTAGAAATAATGCTGATTATTGCTATAATGGTACTACAAGCATGTCGGGAAATAAAATCATCTTTTAGCGGAAACCTAGAAACCACAAAATATATGTTCATGCGAGGTTCAATTCTAAAATCGATTGGCACTAGAAAGAGTAGCATACAAACTTATAGGGAAATTTAAAACATTATATCACTAAGTATACATGTTTTCGTTTTTTGATCACTATGTTTGATAATTGCAAAGTTATGTCACTAACTTTGTACAATATGTCAAAACAATTTTGGGTCATGTTTTCAATTTTAGGTCACTAAGTATATATTATTCGATTTTGGGTCACCAAGTATATAATTTTTTTAATTTTGGGTCACTCTTTCGGTAAATAACTTTGTAATTATCAAACATAGTGACCCAAAAACGAAAACATGTATACTAAGTGACCTAATCTTATAATTTTGCCCAAACTTATATCCAAGTCATTTATTTTACTTAATTAATGTTGAATCGAGTTTCATATCTCATGCTAGGCATCTCGAGAGTTGGAGTTCTATGGCAACCCACTCCCGATTTTTGTGATCACAGATGGGCTATGGATGTAAAAGCTACATAACAATGACAACACATCATCAAACTTCTCCTTATACCTCGTTTCAGTCCGACGAGACACGCCACTTGATCATCACTAATGCCACGGAGACTTTCGGCACAGTGCACAAAATCGGATCAACCTGCTATCAACCGAGCGATCAGTAGAATTAGTAGCTCTGCTGAGCCAGAATCGTCACAAGGACCGGGAACACGTATTCGACACTGCATTTGGGCCAGAACCTCGCTCTGATATCAGTTGTTGGAAACATAATCTCCTTTTTAAGTCCAAATAGAGAAATTCAACATATAAACTGTGCAACTTTCATTCTAAAATCAGTGGTCAATAAACGGAGTAGTCGACAATCTTATATGTCGTTCATCCGAATTTGAGAGCTGGCGACAGTTGGGGAGTTGTGGAGATCAAACAAACACAAAAAAATTTGAAACTACAAAGATGACGATGGATGGAAATCGACGGTCGTTATTCGCGGTTTGGAAAGTGTCGATCCGGTCCCTCGAATCGGACACTGCAACCATATACGATCGCCAAATTCCTCACAATATCAGATCAATCAATAGTCGATTTTTCTCTTCTTTTTTTAATTTCTAAACAAAGCAATGGTGACATATCATCATCTCATACAAGAATTGTGCAATTAGGTTTAGCAAAAGTTCAATAATTACTTCCATTACGAAGAAGGTTACGACAAAGCTTCGATCAGTAGGCAATATTTCAATTCCATGATATTCTACTTAACAGCGATGTGGTCGGAATTTGATGTCTACTTAATATATACGTATATATATGTCAAAATTCAAGTTAATTTTAAAAAAAATTAATATGATTTGATTTAGGATATACCGTAGCATTTTAGAGTCTTATAATATAACTTTCGACGAAATTAAAACGTAAGAAGCCATGACTCATGCCCAATGAAATGAAAAAAAAAGGCTTCTGCTGAATCGAAAGGCTGCTGTTGAAGAATATTCCAGCTTAACTATTTATAGTACACAATTTGAAAAATATCTAATAACTAAAGCTAAAAAACAAAATAGTATGTGTCGTATCATATAATAATCGCACAATACAAACGTAACGGTTATTAATTAATCACGTGCAAGGCACGATGATAGATGGTGCTACCTTGATCTGGTCAAAGAAATCAAATGGTATATATAATTATTTAGAAAATAATTAACATTTTCAAACTTATCTTATACTTTACTTTGGGTCTAAGACGGCATGTTTCGTGCTTTCTATACAAGGGCCGAGACCTACTCCAAAGTAAACTTTCTGATGAGTTTATTTAATAATAAATATATATATATATATATTATTCATCGCCTACACACTATAAATAGTTCACCATTCTTTCCTTTTTCATATGCAAAAAACAAAACCCACTGCCTTCTTCTCCCTTTTCTTTTTTATCTGCCTTCCTTTCTTGCTAATTATTACAAGCTTTTTTATCTGATTAAAATAAACATATATATAAATATTGAGTTCACCATGGTTTTTTCTGCTGATATCTGTAGATTGCTTGTAATAACCATGGCTTTTGCCATGTTAAGCAGAGCTGATCCAGATTTGCTTCAAGATATTTGTGTTGCTGATCTCACTTCAGGTATGTTTTTTAAGAATATTATTATGATTACTATGACTATTAATTGTCATGATGTGATTATCTTTAGTTAGCTTACTTTTTAAGCTACTCTTACCTTTTTATTTCATGCAATTGGAGAAATTTCTTGAAGTAACGTCGTAGAGATTATCTCAACGAGATATATTTATTTATTTATTTCCTTGGTGCAATATAGTTTTTGAGATTTAAATATTGTGCAATAAAACGTGTAACCTAATTGTCTTAGAATTTATTGGAATAACATAGTCCAACATCAGTAAACTTATCCATGTAAATATTGGACGATTGCGATTTTTTGGTCCCCAAATGTTTAGAGTATGGTATTTTTTGTCCCCATATGTTTAGAATATGGGAATTTTAGTTCCCTAATGTTATCGCTTTTTGGCGATTTTGGTCCACGATTAATTTTACTAGTAATTTGACCTGTATTTTTTGGCTTGCAAAATCCGTGCTGATTCGGCCCAACTCGTAATATTTGATGGACCATATCGTAATTATGTATAACTTAACGATTAATTAATCGAAGAACAAAAATCGCCTAAAAACGGTAACATCGGGACTAAATGGCATCTCGAAACAATATGGAAAAAAATGCTCATATCCGAAACACTAGAGATCAAAAACGGGGTTTTATTTATTCGGTGTTCCGGTCTTATTAACATCTTGCCTGACATACTATTCCTGGTGCTGTTTTAAATCATATAAGTAATAAAAAATGACATTATAACTTTTATTTGACTTTCGTATATAGATATACACACATATATAGTAAAGTAATTATCGTCCAAAATTAACACTTAACCCGATTTTGCTATCCAGCCGTGAAAGTGAACGGATACCCATGCAAATCCAACGTCACCTCCGACGACTTCTTCTTTGCGGGCCTGGCCAAGCCCGGCCCGACAAACAACACGTTCGGGTCCCTAGTCACCGGTGCGAACGTGCAGAAGGTTCCGGGCCTCAACACCCTCGGAGTCTCCCTCTCCCGCATAGACTACGCACCGGGCGGGCTCAACCCGCCCCACACCCACCCGCGGGCCACCGAGATGGTGTTCGTGCTCTACGGAGAGCTCGACGTGGGCTTCATCACCACCGCGAACGTGCTGATATCGAAGACCATCAAGGAGGGGGAGACGTTTGTGTTCCCCAAGGGGCTCGTCCACTTCCAGAAGAACAACGGGGAGAAGCCCGCAGCGGTGGTGGCGGCCTTCAACAGCCAGCTTCCGGGTACCCAGTCGATCGGGCCGACCCTATTCGGGTCGAGCCCGCCCGTTCCCGATAATGTGCTGACGAAGGCGTTCCAAATCGGGACGAAGGAGGTTGAGAAGATTAAGTCGAAGTTTGCTCCCAAGAAATGATGGGTCCGTTCGGTGGTGGTTGGTGGTGATTGTGTGATAATAAGTTTCTCGTTTTCTTTTGGTGTCCAAACATTTGTGTTTCACGGTATTGATGATGCCGCAATTTGGATTTGTATTTTCTAATTAACGAAAAATTCATGTTTACTATTGTTTGATGAAAGTCGAGAATGTAAGTAACGTCGCATCTATAATAAATACTATGGGTCGTTCAAATCAGACCAAATGAGAACAGACGTAAGAACGAACATGAGTATTTCAGTTCCAGAGACTGTCGCGGTCTTTTTTATTAAATTGAAGGTTCCTTCCTAAATCCAATTGGTGTTAGGAGGATAAGCCTCTTTTATTTATATATGAGTCGGATGAAGTCAATTTCCCGATGTGGGACAAATAATCTCAACACTTTTCACTACTTTTCTCTTTAGACTCAAACCGATTACTAGATGAACTATTTCTAAGATGGAGCTGGACAATAAATACTGCTGATTTTGGGACCAAATCCATTGTCTCACTTTTTCTGTGTCACTTTACAAAGACGTCATTACACCTGTGTTCGACCTGTGTTAAAACACCCGTAAATAGCATTACACCATAAATACTATTATATCGAGTGGTTAAACACAAAAAATATATATAACGCTGATAAGTATGATAGAGAAAAATATATATAATATTGATAAGTAAGATAGAGAAATGTACTTGGTATTGATTTTTTGTGTGTGTTTAAACACTCAGTGTAATAGTATTTATGGTGTAATGCTATTTATCGGTGTTTTAACACTGATCGGGGTGAAACGTAATGATATTTTTGTAAAGTGGCACACAAAAGCCGGATAAAGGATCCGAACCCGCAGATTTTAACTTCGGCTATTTTATTTAATTATTTTAAATATTTGGACTATTGTCCCATTTATCTTGCCCGCAAAAATAAGAATTTACAATGGGCATGCGATGAGCTATGCAAAGTTCTCAAAGATTCTTAATAGGGCCCAATAAAGCCCGACCCAATGGAATGGAATGTTAAGCCCGACTAAGGATATGTACTCTCTTCCTCGATGAATTTTGAATTATGCCAATTAAACATGAAGTTATCACACGAGTTGTGTTAGTTTATATTTAGATGATATTTCTAACAGTTTTTTGTCTCCCTCTCAACCCAAAATGTATCCATACCTAATTCTACGGAGGTCCCCATACTTTAACGAAAATCTCTTATTCGAATTCGAATTGAAAGCTCATTATCAGCTATATGACTAATCTCCTAGGTATGCGTGTGTTATTCCGGGCCCGTTTAAACTACGATAATAAAAGAGTTTAGTTTGGTTGAAGTATTACTTTGTATTTGATCCCAACTGTAATAATTTGAGTGTGTATAATAATAAATCCTAATTTTGCTTGTATGTAACATCAAATTTTAATAAAGAAAATGTATTTCTATCTCTACTTTTTTTATTTTTTATACAATCGTTATTACTAGAATTAAGTAACAATTATAATGTTGTTTATAACACTTTGTATTTTAATTATGTTCCAATTATTAAAAAAATAAACAAACGAAACCCAAAACTCCCTAAATAAATATCCAAAGAAAGGCCGCCTCTCTCTCTCTATCCTCGACCTGACGAACGAGGTGGAGGTTTGTTACACCATAGACTCCTAAACCCCCTTACGAATCCGAAACCCTCTTATCTTCTTCTCTTCTCCTCGCAAAAACCTCCGCAGCTATGGCTTCTTGTTCTTCCTCCGTCATCGGTGTCTCTTCACTCTCCCTAACCAATCCTTCCCCACTCGACAGCAGCAAGAAGCCCGTTGCTCAGCTCCACAGCCCTTTTAACCTACTCCCCTCATTCCCACGTACGCGCGTGCTCCTCAGGTCCTCGAGGAACAACGCTTCGTTACCCGTCTCTTCGGCTCTGACGACGCCCAACTCTTCGGTTCTGAGCGAAGAGGCGTTTAAGGGTTTCACGGGTTTTGGGGAGAGCGACGGCGAGTACGAGGATGACGAGGGAGATAGCGGAGAGGAAGAAGGAGAATACGGCGTTGATAGCGCCGAGGACGAATTGGATATTAAGAAGCTGGGCCTGCCGAAACGCCTCGTTGAGGCGCTGGAGAAGCGTGGGATTACGCAGCTTTTTCCAATTCAGGTTTGTTTCGTGTTTTCTTCATGAATTTCTTTTTTTTTTTTGGTGAAAATTTTGTATTGAATTGCTTAGCTTGTTCGAATTTCAAGAATGTAGCAGTCGAACAAATGCTAACTTATCGTAAGCTGCTGCCACATGATGCTCTTTC
The DNA here is from genome assembly GCA_004919715.1 of Linderniella brevidens. Lineage (NCBI taxonomy): Eukaryota > Viridiplantae > Streptophyta > Magnoliopsida > Lamiales > Linderniaceae > Linderniella > Linderniella brevidens. The sequence continues at coordinate 16,228,037 of SWDC01000147.1, read as the reverse complement.
CTTCGTGTGTTTTTGACAATCGATGGATAAGATTTGTGAGGCTCCATGGGGATTTTCTTCAATGAAGTGGAAAGATCTTGCTGGCTAATTTTATCTCCTTTATCCGTGTTTTTCATCCCGCAGAGAGCTGTTTTAGTGCCGGCGTTGCAAGGCCAAGACATAATAGGCCGTGCGAAGACCGGCACCGGGAAAACATTAGCCTTCGGCATCCCGATTCTCAAAGGAGTCACCGATGCCGAACAGGAAAGAGGCTCTTTGAGGTATGTATTCAACTGCCCCATTCATTCTTTTTATCCCCATGGAAATAAATATGTTGCATATAAAAGAAATAAAAAATTTCATCATTTACAGACGCGGGCGTCACCCGAAAGTGTTGGTCCTCGCTCCCACGCGAGAGCTAGCCAAGCAAGTGGAGAAGGAGTTAAAGGAATCGGCTCCTTATCTGAACACGGTTTGCATCTACGGAGGAGTTTCGGCTCTCACTCAAGAGAATGCTCTTTCCCGCGGGGTCGATATTGTGGTGGGAACACCCGGGAGAATCATTGACTTGATCGACAACGGTAGCTTGAAATTGGGAGAAGTTAGGTATTTGGTGCTCGATGAAGCCGATCAGATGCTTGCCGTTGGGTTCGAGGAAGACGTTGAGCTCATTCTTAAGCAGCTCCCTTCGGAGAGGCAGAGCATGCTTTTCTCTGCTACTATGCCCGGTTGGGTCAAGAAACTGGCGAGGAACTTCTTGAATAATCCTATGACCATTGATCTTGTGAGTTTTTTGTTTCTTTTTGGTGCTCGTTTAGCTGTTAAAAGTGGTCCATACTCATAAATTCATATGATATTTGTTAAATTGAGGGTTCCTTCCTAAAACCGCCCCCCGATTTGATATGTCCACGTCTTAGGGCCTTGAATCGTGCCGCACATGAGGGGCCTCTTTGATTTATATATTGAGTCGGGTGAGCTTAATTTCCCGATGTGGGACAATAATCTCAACACGTCCCCTCACGTGGTGAAAAATCGGGTCAGGGTTCCTTCCTCAATTAAACAATATTTACTATTTATTGTGAAAAATCGTCATCTGACGAATTCCGCGGTCGAATACAATTGTCTTGATTGTTTTTTTGGTCATGTAAGTTGAGGGGTGGCATTTTAGGACGCCCTATAGAAGGGGTTGTAATTTTAGGACACTAACTTTAAAAAACGATCAATTTTAAGCGTCAAGTGGACACCACGTCGGCTCCTTTCTACGACGTGGTAGTCCAGTTAGCTTCCAGATGGACTGCCACGTCATCGAAAGAGGTGATGTGACGTCCAGCTGGCGCTTGTTGCCCCTTAAATTGCTTCGGTTCTGAAAGTCAGTGTCCTAAATTTGCAACTCCAAGTGCCACCCCTCTTAAACTTCGGGACGAAAAATAATTTAAGCCGTATTATATTGGTAGTTTGTGTAACAATTCTCTTACGTTTTGGCCCTGATTCGCAAATATTTTTGCACGTGCATCCTAAATGCTCGACATTGATTACAATATTATTAGTAGGTGACTTATCATGTCATAAATCATATTTTTTAGGTTGGTGATCGAGAGGAGAAGTTGGCCGAAGGAATTAAGTTGTACGCTATTCTAACAACTGCGACATCTAAGCGCACCATCCTCAGCGACCTCGTTACGGTACATGAGATTTTGCTAAAAAAAATTTATTGAAATTAATTTTCTTGAAATTGACGAGTTTTTGGTTGTTTTCTAACTATGTATTAACTAACCATTTTACATTGTTTTTTTTTCTTCCTTCCAAGGTCTACGCTAAAGGAGGAAAAGCCATAGTTTTCACGCAAACCAAACGAGACGCCGACGAGGTGTCACTGGCGTTGTCCAACATCATCGCTTCAGAAGCGCTTCACGGCGACATTTCTCAGCACCAGAGAGAGAGAACACTCAACGGTTTCCGTCAAGGAAAATTCACCGTTCTCGTCGCCACCGATGTCGCCGCTCGCGGGCTCGATATCCCCAACGTAGATCTCGTAAGTTCATATACTTCTCCACCGTTGATGCCACGCAAAATCGCGCCAATTTCACTCTTAGCTTCAACAGGATAAATTTTCCATAATATCATATCAAGCCCCGCTTATCTACATTAGTACTTAACATTTTCCGCACATTGTGCGTGTACTTCTAATTTCAATTTTAATTATTATTTTCGTTAAAATTCATAAAACACCCCCGTGGTTTTGAAACTCATCACAAAAAACCTATGGTTTTAAAATAACATAAAACCCCCTCGTGGTTTAGTTAACTTTTCACATTCTCCCCATTTTCGGGGGGGTACGGTGTTATGTTTTCTAAACCATAAGGGGTATGATGATATGTTTTCTAAATCATAAGGGAGTGTCGCGACGTTTACAAACCACAAGGTAGTAACGTGATTTTCAGTTTAACCACAAGGGGGTATAGATGAGTTTACCCTATTATTTTTAAGCATGTAAAGAAATTGATTTTCAGGATATAATTGGAATAAATAAAAAAAATGTAGTCTAATTGTAATAAAGCAAAACATTAAGGGTAAAATTGACAGCTTTTGACCCACCCTCACCAATTATATATAGTATAGAATAATTTCAACTTTTTTTTTTCTGAACCTTCCAAGATCATACACTACGAGCTCCCCAACGATCCCGAGACATTCGTGCACCGCTCGGGCCGAACGGGCCGGGCCGGCAAGGAAGGGACTGCGGTCTTGATGTTCACGGGGAGCCAGAGGAGGACCGTGAGGTCCCTCGAACGCGACGTGGGGTGCAAGTTCGAGTTCACGAGCCCGCCCTCGGTTCAGGAGGTTCTAGAATCTTCTGCCGATCAAGTGGTGTCGACCCTCGGCGGGGTCCACCCCGAGTCCATCGAGTATTTCACTCCCACCGCACAGAAGCTCGTGGAGCAACGAGGAGTCGAGGCTCTCGCCGCTGCTTTGGCCACCTTGAGCGGGTTCGCTCAGCCTCCTTCGTCACGTTCTCTCATCACCCACGGACAGGTAATTAACCGACCTATGTAATTCACGGTTTGATTGATTTTTATTCACATTTCAATGATTTAAATTCAGTAAGAACTATATTTTCTGATGAAATTATTATGTACTCAGGGTATTGTGACGCTGCAATGGACCCGTGATGCGGCTTATTCCCGAGGGCATCTCTCGGCTAGATCGGTGACGGGGTTTCTCTCCGATGTATATTCAACTGCAGCCGACGAATTAGGGAAAATACAGATTATTGCAGATGAGAATGTAAGCTGTTGCATTATATGTTTTTACATCCTGATTAACTCTGTAATAAATGCATCGGCTTCGAATAATCTTAATACACACTCACACGCGCACCTTCAGATTCAAGGAGCAGTCTTTGACCTTCCGGAAGAAATCGCGAAAGAGTTGCTGAACAAGGAGCTACCGCCGGGAAACGCCATCACCAAGATCACCAAAGTATGGGCTCTATTCTCACGGCTTAATTTTTTTCTGTCCTGTGCATTAGGTGCTGTGGCGTTATAAGGACACTTAAGTTAAAGGGTTGTAATTTTTGGACAATAAGTTTCAAAATTGGAGCAATTTGAAGACACATTAAAATTTGCAACTTTAGGGCGGAAAAGTTTCGAAATTGAAGCAATTTAAGGTTGCAATTCTGGCGATAATTGTCCTTAAATTGCTTGAATATTGAAATTTAATGTCCTAAATTGCAACATTTAATTTAGGTTTCCTCAGACTGCGTCAATTTTGAAATATATTGCATCCCTTTTAACTTAAAAGTGTCCTTATAACGCCACCACCCCTAATATACATGACCAAAAAAATAATTGAGCCTATTATCAGATTGCATAATTATCTTGCAATAGGGATCAATACTAACTTACATAAAACCCGCCGGACCTTATTAATTAAATTCATTACCACAAACGGAAAAAGGAAATCACAAATTTCAATCACTTCCAATGTCAAACTTCATACTTTCACTTTTTGCTGGGATTTCATGTTTTTGGCTGATCACTGTACTTTTTTTTTCTTACCTGTATTTACTTACTTGGCACATGATTTACTCACTATTTTCCTAATAATCAATATTCTTACAGCTGCCTCCACTGCATGATGACGGGCCGCCCAGCGATAACTACGGCAGGTTTTCCAACAACGAGAGGCGCTCGTCGTCGTCGATGAGGGGTTCTCGGGACCGAAGGGGCGGCGGTTCTTTCAGATCCTCTCGGGATTGGTTGGGCAGCGACGACGAAGATAGCGGTAGCGGGTTCAGAAGGGGCGGCGGCCGTGGTGGCGGCAGAGGTGGTGGTGGCAGCAGCTGGGGTGGTGGTAGGACTTCGAGGAGCGGCGGCGGTGGCGGCAACGGCAGCGGCAGCGATTGGCTGAGTAACGATAGGAGGATGGGCCGATCGCCTACTCTTGGTGGGGGCCGAGACAGGTATGCACTTCGGATTCACTACACACATATTGACCGGTTTACGCCCATTAGGTTGGGTGAGAGCTGATAATAGGGTTCACGGAGTGGTTTTTTAACTTTTATCTCTGGTTAATAATTTTTCGTGGGGTGAGAGTTGAAGTTAACAGGTAAAATCTTTGTGGGTAGTTTAGGGGTGAAAACGAACGCGAGCAGCTCAGTCAAAGATTGATTTGAACTCAGTCAAAATCGAACTCGAGCTGACTCGTTAACAATCGAGCTGAGCTTCGAGCTCATCGTATATGGGCTCGTGGCTCGTCGAGCCCTTATCGAACCTACACTTTTATATTTAAATATATTAAATATATTACAATATATCTTAAAATAAGTATTTTTATTTATTAATATATACCGAAGTCGAGATCGAGCCCGAATTCGAGGTCAAATACCTCGAATTACACAATTTATCAAGCTTATCGAGCCGAGCCGAGCCGAGCTTTATTGTTTTTAATCGAGCCGAGCTCGAGCTGGAGTTTATCAAGCTCGATCGAGCCGAGCTCGAGCCCAATAATACTTAATCGAGCTGAACTTGAGTTGGGCCATGTTCGGGCTCGGTTCACCCCTAGGGTAGTTTTCAGATGTGTTTGGTTTGTGGAAATATTAGTAGGGAAAGGAAAATGAAATGGAAAAGAAAAACTAGTTTTTATGTTTGGATGCTTGAAGAAATAGATTAGGAAAAGAAAGGAAAAAAAAAAGAAAATCTAGTTAAATCTTAAAACTAAGGAAAACTCATTTTCTTAATCAAATGGTCGGGAAAATCATTTTCTCTCCGATTTTCTTTTCCACACAACTTTCCTCGTTCCAAACACAACCTTCGGGTTAAGGTGAGAGTAGACACATGATGTGGTTGTAATGTCACCAGTCTTTGGGTGTGAGCCCTGACATGAAGGACAAGATAACTTATTTGCAATTAACCCCGTAATATTTTTATCTCACTCATTCTAGTCATACTATTTATAACCAAGCCCGTAATATTTTATTGGATCTTCTATTAATCTCGGGTTGGGAAACAAAAAACCAAACAGAAGTAAGTGGGTTATTATTTGTCTTATCTGGTCTAATCCAAGACACCAAACACGCCAGTGGATATTTTTTACGGCCTTGTTTGGCCGAGTGGTTTTTTACCGCTTGGTTAAGTTTTTCGATTATTTCCACTGTCTTGCTTTGCTACAGATCCTTTGGTGGCGCGTGCTTCAAGTGCGGCCGTACGGGACACCGAGCATCGGAGTGCCCGAGCAGCGGCGGTTACTAGTCGGCTGCACCGAGCAAATGTGCCGAATAATCCCCAGCCAAACACAACCTTAGGCCGGAAAAAGTGAAGAGTGTGGCGGGAGAATGAAAAAGTGAAGAGTGTGGCGTGATTGCAATGTGATTAATACTCAATGTGTGTTTCTTTTAGGAATCATCTGTATTAGCTCCTACTTTTTTTGGGTTCTTTTTTGGGCTTTCTAATTTACTATTTTACATTCTAAGTGAAGCCAAATTCTCTTGTAAGGATATTTGGAGGTATTGTAATGCTTTGTTTTGTGTTGAAACAGACAAAGATTGTTTAACATATTGTTGGATTTGTTTCTTTTTTTTCCTGAATAGTTTATAAAATAAAGAAGGGTTAGGCCAGACATGTTGCACTTTCGTCCAGTTTTGTTCCTCGCTTCATGGTTGTTCGAATAATCGGTGCACAGTTCAAGCTGGTTTTATCTTATTTATTAATGAAAATAATAAATAATAAACGATCAAATTTGTTGTTTAAGCTATATAAAATTTTGGTCAAACTTTTAGATGTACTTTTATCGATTTTTAGGTCAAAAGAACAAAAGCGAAACTGTTTTGCAAAGTTTAGCCACTAAAACTGTACGTTTTAACGTCAGATGATTAATTGTGCCACTCACTCCAGAGGTGGAACTAATCTCCGAGGCCAGATGAATACGTCTCAAACTCATCAGACAACATAGTCATGGATCATAAAGCTCATGAAGACTACTCAAGAAAATTGTGAGAGATGAAGATTCAATCCCACGACCTAACCTACAAATTTTGAATAATATAAGCATCAAAAAATTTGTGGTTTACTCTTTATTTAAATCTCTTCGCGTTATGTGGTGTGAATTGTGAACATGTACAACGTGGAATTGTGACTAAACTAAAACTATTTCCCTTTCTTTTTTGTCCCATTTTCTTTCCCTAGCTGGAGATTACATGCTTCTTCCATCTCTCCCAAAGCTCGCTTCAACATTTTCTTCGAACGCAAATATCTTATCACAGCTCTGCAGAACAAACTCCATAACCGAAGCTCTCCAATTCCACGCCCATCTCCTCAAACACGGATTATCCCGAGACCAAACGTACCGCAACCACTTGATAACTTTCTACTCCAAGCACGAATCCTACACAAACGCCCGCAGACTCATCGAAGAAGGCGGAGAATTCGACTTAGTCTCTTGGTCCTCATTAATCTCCGGATACGTGAAAAATGGCATCGCCAACGAGGCCCTCTCCACATTTCGCGAGATGCACGAATCGGGCATCAAATGCAACGAGTTCACCTTCCCCAGCGTGCTCAAGGCGTGCTCCGCCACCAAGAACTTCGCCCTCGGGAGGCAACTCCACGGGCTCGCGGTGGCCACGGGCTTCGAACGCGACGTCTTCGTCGCGAACACGCTGATGGTCTTCTACGCGAAATGCGGCCAAATCGTCGACGCGAGGAAGGTGTTCGACGAAATGCCCGAGAGGAACGTCGTTTCTTGGAACGCTCTCCTCTCGACGTACACGCAGGTCGATCGCTTTACCGAGGCGATGAAGCTCTTCGAGGCGATGGTTGTCGATGGAGTAAAACCCGACGAGTTCGGTTTATCGACGGCGATCAATGCGGCGACGGGTTTGATTAATCTCGAACTGGGGAAAATGGTTCATTGCTACTTAGTGAAGCTCGGGTACGATAACGATCCCTTTTCTTCGAACGCGCTCGTCGACATGTACGCGAAATCGGGAGATATTAGAGACGGGGAAGCGGTTTTCGACGGTATTCCTCACCCCGATGTCGTCTCTTGGAACGCTGTTGTCGCCGGCTGCGTATCACACGAACTCTATGACAGGGCTTTGGTGCTTTTATTACGGATGAAAAGCTCCGGGTTTTACCCTAACGTGTTCACATTGTCTAGTGCTCTTAAAGCCTGCGCGGGTTTGCGTTTTCGAGAACTGGGTCGGCAATTACACGCCGATTTGCTAAAAATGGACGCCGCGAAGGACCCGTTCGTAAGAGTCGGCCTCATCGATATGTATTGCAAGTGCAATTTTATAGACGATGCGGTTAGGGTTTACCGTTTTTCGACGCAAGAAAAGGACTCGGCGGTTACAAATGCGTTGATGTGTGGTTACACGCAGAACGGAGAGGACGAAAAAGCTTTGGCCCTATTCGAGGATTTGCACGGGAAAAATACCGAATTCGACCAAACGACGCTTATCGCTGCGCTCAACGCAGCTTCTAATTTACAAGCCCGCGTGGCGTGCGAACAAATGCACGCGTTCGCGATGAAATTAGGCTACAAATCCGATAATTTCGTCCTAAACACTCTAATCGATTCGTACGGGAAATGCAGCGCGGTCGACAGTGCTTATAGGGTCTTTGAAGAATCCCCGCGCCCCGATTTACCGTCTTTTACGTCGTTGTTGGCCGCGTACGCTCAGTGCGGGCGAGGAGAAGAAGCTCTCAAGCTCTTCAAGAAGCTGCTGGTCAACGTGAATCCCGATTCCTTCGTATGCAGCTCCCTCATGAACGCGTGCGCGAGCCTCTCCGCGTACGAGCAGGGAAAGCAAATCCACGTCCACATCGTGAAGCTCGGGTTCGCGGGCGACGTCTTCGCGGGAAATTCGCTCGTCAACATGTACGCCAAGTGCGGGGGCATCGAGGACGCGGCTCGAGCCTTCTCGGGCCTCGGGGACAGGACCGTCGTGTCGTGGTCCGCGATGATCGGCGGGCTCGCGCAGCACGGCCGCGGTAGGGAGGCTCTCACGTTGTTCGAGGATATGCTTGAAGAAAATGTTCGCCCCAACCACGTGACGTTGGTGAGCGTCCTCTCCGCGTGCAGCCACGCGGGTATGGTCGGAGAGGCTCGGGTGTATTTCGAAGGGATGGTGGAGAGGTTCGGGATCGAGCCGACGATGGAGCACTACGCGTGCATGATCGACGTGCTGGCGAGAGCCGGGGATTTAAAGAAGGCGATGGATCTCGTGAACGGTATTTTTACAAGTCTATGATATTTTATATTATTATTTTTATTATGGCTTAAAATATTTTCTTAGTACTTTAATTTAGGGCGGGTGGAATTATAGGTACTGTAACTTTAAAAAAAATTAAGCAATTTTAGGACGCCTCAACCCGGTATTTTGACTCATACCCGCTGACGTGTCACTATTTCTCCTCCAAATAGGCTGTCATATCATAAAAAGCGCCGATGTGGCTTCACTTCAGCAATTGAAATTAAAAAAAAATATTCAAAAAATCAAAAAAAATAAACTGAAATTATTAATAAATTTCACTAGGACTCCGTTGAGATTTATTCGGGCTCTAAAGATCTGTTTTAGTCCCTATACATAGGCATTAAGTTCCCGAGAGGAGATTCATCGGGTTTCCGAGCAAGCTGAGGGCCAGAGTTCTACTCTCAGTCTGACTATTAGGAAAAGGCTATCAGTTTGTCTTGTCTTCGTTTTCGTTAGTTCGTGATTAATTTTCGAATTTCGCCTTCACTCCAACAGAGATGCCCTTCGAAGCCAACAGCGCCATATGGGGCGCGCTCCTCGGCGCCGCGAAGACGCACAAAAACGTCGAGCTCGGCCGTCGAGCGGCCGAGCGACTCCACGCCCTCCAGCCCGAGAAATCCAGCGGGACCCACGTGATCCTCGCGAACATCTACGCGTCCGCGGGATTATGGGGCGACGTAGCCGGCGTGAGAAGGCTGATGAGGGACGGGAGAGCGAAGAAGGAGCCGGGGATGAGCTGGGTGGAGGCGAGGGGTGCCGTGCACGCGTTCGTGGTCGGGGACCGGAGCCATTACTTGAGCAGAGAGATCTATGCGAAGCTCGTGGAGTTGGGGGATTCGATGGCGAGGGAGGGATACGTTCCTCGGATGGAGAGCGACCTCCACGACGTGGAGGAGAGAGAAAAGGAGGTGCTCCTCTCTCACCACAGCGAGAAGCTCGCGGTGGCTTTCGGGCTCATTGCGACGCCGGAGGGGGCCCCCATTAGGGTGAAGAAGAATCTGAGGATTTGTTTGGATTGTCATGAGGCGTTCAAGTTTATTTGTAGGATTGTTTCGAGGGAGCTGATTGTTAGGGATGTTAGTAGGTTTCATCACTTTAGGGATGGGTCTTGTTCTTGTGGGGATTATTGGTGACCTGGTGGAATAGGAAGTTTTTAATAATTTGATGGATGTGGGCCGTTAAAATTTATTGATTAACTGATAAATTCTTTCGGACTTTCTATTTTCTATTAGGGTGTGTTTGGTTTGTGGATTTTCACGGGGAAAAGAAAAAGAAAATGATGGGGGAAATAACATTTGATGTGTAGTTAGAAAGGAAAATGACGAGTAAAAGAAGAAAAAAAGAAAATAACTTAAGATTACAATTAAAACTCCATTTCTTATCAAATAGTGAGGAAAATTACGGAAATCATCATATCTCTCATGTTTCCACGCGTAATCGATGTGGTCTTCAATATTGGTAAAACATCATAAAGACTAAAGCTAAGCTCGAATTGAAAAAAGTACTCGTCAAAATCTGACATGTTAATACCTCGGATTTAACAAGACACGTGAATTGTCTCAATGAAATATTTTGTAAATAGTCATGTTCTTATGATAGTACTAACTAGTTTTCGAGAAAATAAATTTCTTTTTCTAAACCAAACACCATCAAGAAATTAATATTTCTCAGACATTAGTTTTTTTTTCCTATCAAAATCCATAAATCAAACACACCTTTAATTATAGTATGATGTATGTATATAAAATGAAGGGTTCAAACTAAAATAATATTCCAGTCTTCGGCCTGGCATAGATTCAAGGTGAAATTAATTGGAATATAAAAATTCTATAATTTTTCAAGAAACTTTCGAAATTATCGATTTGTAAGGAATTATTAATCTTTATTATATATGAGGTTTATATAAATTATTTTTTTTCTCGAAATAATAGCTTGATATAAGGGCTTTTTTAACAAAATAATCGAAAAAAAGATCAATTTTCAAAATAGGGCGTTTTTTGCATCTATTACTAAAATAGAGCCATTTGCGTTTATTGGCCGCGACGACACATGCAATGGGTGCGACGTTCGTTATGGCCCGTTTAAACGTTTAAACGGGCCCTTAAACGGGCCGATAAACGTACCTGGGCCCGTCGTCGCGTTTAATGGATGCGACGACGCGTCCATTGGACGCGATGATGTGACAAATCGATACGCGTTGTCTGTAATTTTCTTTTTCTTTTTGCAGAACTGATGTGGACGTAACGTTCACGAGTTTTGCAGAAGAATCGTCACGTCCAATAGATGCGACGTCGCGTCCATTAAATGCGACGATTTTCCATATATAAAGTACTATAATTTCGTATACATGGATATATAAAAAAACAACTTGAAGTATTTAAATTTCTCTTGAAATTATGACATCTCGCAAAATTCAAGTCTCTATCTACTACGGTGGCGAAATCATTACTAAATCAAACTCCATCCGTTACAGCATCCCACCCATTTCTCTTAGACGAATTCGCCGCGACACTAGCTTTGCTCAATTTCTGGGCATGCTATATGAGGTTATTCGCCTCGACAACAATTTTTCCTCCTTAACCGTTCATGTTAAGAATGAATACTATCAGCATTCTCAACTCTATCAGCGGCTCTTTCAAATTTCAAACGACGCGGAACTATCGTACTTCTTGGATGCTGATGCGGAAAATAATTTAATTGAAGTGTTTGTCGAGGCCAGCGAGAACGTTCAAGAGGCACCCGACGTGTTCACCAACCTTACCTCCAGCCACTCGTTCCCTGATCTCACGGCAGTTACTCAAGGAATGAGTGAATTTTCACTCCACCATCCTCATACAGACATTCCTTCGAGCAGTCGTGATGTTCCTAATATGTCGAATGTGTCACAACCTGAGCCTGTGCCCGAAGACTTGCAAAATAGTGACGCTAGCGACTCTGAAGCTGATGACGTTGTTGGTGCACTGGACGATTTTCCGGATTCCGCAGATGATAACGACGATAGCGACGATGATGGAAACAATGATGGTCCCGAGAATGACATTCCATTGCCGGCGGATGATGCTCGTGCGCCTTACCAACCCGTGCCTTTTTATTCAACATATCAAATGGCGCCTCCAGAAGCGCCAACGAGGGCGGCGGTGATTTTTACAGTAGGGACAATCCCAAGTTCAAAGTCGGTATGACATTTAGTACCAAAGCTCACTTACAAGATGCTGTTGGTGATTATTCTTACAGGGTGGCTAGACGTGAGTTTCACGTCTCAGAAAGTAACAAAACCGTATGGGGCGTGAAATGCAACCATAGCCATGACTGTCACTGGAGGTTACGAGCATGCTTCAAACCGAAAAAATGTTATTGGAAGATTACGATATATGGGGGGCCACACACATGCTACATGAACGAGTTGGCGAGAACACACCGCAACATTTCGCGAAACACAATTGCGAGAATGTTGATTGGAATAGTGACGACCTCAATTTCTACCAAAGAACGTAAAGCAGCTGGTGAAGGACAATACCGGGTACGACATCTCATACATTCAAGCATGGCATGGCCTCAAAAGGGCGAAAGAAAATGTTTACGGTACCTGGGAAACTTCAGTCCAACAACTTCCTATCTTCATGAAAGCTCTGAAACGTTACAACCCCGACACGGTCGTCAAGTGGTTGAATCTTCAACTGAAGCCCCCGGTGTGAAGAAATTGGGGTATGTTTTCTGGGCATTCAAACCTTGTATTGATGGGTTTAAGCATTGTCGTAGAGTTGTTTGCGTTGACGGTACGCACTTATACTCCAAATACGAGCATAAAATGTTAATTGCATCTAGGCTCGATGCAAATCAAAATATTCTCCCACTTGCTTTTGCCATTGTTTCAACGGAAAGCAGACACTCTTGGAGTTGGTTCCTGAACTTACTTAACATCCACGTGTTGGGTGAACAAGGTGTATGCCTCATTTCTGATCGTCATCGAGGTACTTTTATTTTCCTACATACATTCTTGTCTTAATTTGACACTCTTTTAATCGATTGATCGTAATTTGTTATAGGAATATTGGCGGCGGTAAGCGAATTAGCAGCGTTTAGGCCGCCGAATGGTGTACACCGGTTTTTTCTACGTCATGTCGTATCAAACTTCAACACTGAATTCAAGAACAATGACCTAAAATAGTTATACCATAGAGCTGGAATGGCCCACACGTTGGAGATGTTCAATCGCATTATGGAACACATTAAAGTTCTCAATGAACCGGCCTGGAAGTGGTTAGATAAGATTGGCAAAGAGCAGTGGACGTTTGCTTACGATGGTGGATTCCGATGCGGGGTGATGACCACTAATATCTCCGAGGCCCTTAACGGAGTTTTCAAAGGGGCGAGGTGTTTGCCTCCGAAAGCAATAGTGGACTTTAGCTTTCATCGATGCGTTGAATACTTTCGCAATCGATTTACGGAGTGCTCTGCAGCGATGGCTAACACCGAAAGCGATTGGTCTCCGTATGCGTGGAATAAGTTCAACGACTTGTCCTTGGAGTCACGTCGTATTTAATTTTGACCCACGTTTGCAAACAGCTGAAGTTTATACTTCGGCCGTGAATCAAAGGAAACACGTGGTAAACATCTTAGGAAAGACGTTCACGTGCAGAAAATGGGACACGTATTTCATCTCATGTTCTCATGCCCAAGTAGCTTGCCGTATGTGGGGAGTTCATAGCATGCATCATATTGGTCATTTCTATAACAAACAAGCGTACCGTAAAACATACGAGGGGTTTTTTCATCCTCTACATGACGAATGTTATTGGGAGCCTGCTGAATTCTCTCTTATACATAACGACGCTCTGCGTACCCGAAGAGGTCCGGGGAGAATCCGTACAACTCGTATACAGAACGAAATGGATCGTGGTGGTTCAAGGCGGAAACAAGGTCAAAGAGGCGGAGGCAGTGGTCAACGTTGATTTATTCTAATCTTTATTTAGTTTTAGTATTCATATGCTGTACTAAATCTTTAAGTAAATTATTACAATTTTTCAGTTACGTCCGAATTTACCTCATATTAGTTGCAAACACGCATGACAAAGGTTACTGAAGTTACAAACAATCACTTTGGAAAAGTTTTTCTCCAACCCTTCGGGGGCGGGTCAACGAAGTCATCGTCACTATTATCTTCTTCAACTCTGGAACTCGACATTGCATGATGTTTGCCTTTGTTGTGCGTCTTTCTATTCATACCTTTTTTCTTTCCTTTCGGAGGTGGGTTGACGAAGTCATCATCGCCTTGGTTTTTGCCAGCGTTGCCGATCTTACTCGACATATTGTATCGGTTTCCTTTTGGTGGCGGGTCGACGAAGTCGTCGTCACCCGTATCGTCTTTGACTCTCGAACTCGAGCTGACATGTTTTACCGACTGTCTTTTGGATGATTCTTCCGCCTGAGTATGAACTATTGGACATTCGTTGTTAGGAATTGCAAGCACGTCAATGTCTGGAACAATGTCTGGGTTGATATAGCTACCGAAAATTTTATACAGATAATATTCATGTGGCTCGGGCTCATAGAAATAAATTGTTGAAAGAGGATCCTCCTGCAAGAATATGACAAATTGCATAATTAAAAAATTTTATTACATCCGAATAAAACGTTGAGTAAAATAACCACCTTAAACCACTTAAGCCATTGCTCGGTATCTGCATGAATCCATCCTCTGTCATATTTTCCCCAATCTCCCATTTCGGCGCGTAGTTTTGTCCATAAAAGGTAGCGACGCTTCAAATGACCAAGTTTCTCCGTTAGAAAAGGTACGGTGAAATGAATTCCGTAACTTTGATTGTATAGTTGCGCAAGGAATTGAAGACATTCGGACAACGTCTCATTCGTGATATCACCCATAGATGCTTTTGCCGAAAATGTTCCAACGAACCATCTTTTAATATCGTACGTCCACAGTTCGTCGTAAAAGTAATCACCAAGGACCTTTAAATTTTCCGAATATCGGATGACCCTCATTCATCTTTTTTCCATTGAAGCGATTAAGACGCGGGTCTCTACCAAACGGGTGCATCGTATCTCAAATGTTGTATGTTATTTTCTTAATTTGTGGGATTTTTATAGATGTTCTGGATCATTTTTTTTAATGTCAATATTGTTGTGTACAGTTAGATTGAAGATAGATTACATATAGCTTTGATTAAAGCTGCACGCGGATGATAAAAGTTGCTAAAGTTGCAGGTAGCGTTGATTAAAGCTGCACGCGGATGATAAAAGTTGCTGAAGTTGCAGGTAGCGTTGATTAAAGCTGCACGCGGATGATAAAAGTTGTTGAACATGCAGGTAGCGTTGATTAAAGCTGCACGCGGATGATAAAAGTTGCTGAAAATGCAGGTAGCGTTGATTAAAGCTGCACGCGGATGATAAAAGTTGTTCTATTTTTAATACATATATATTATATTTATTAATAAAAATATATTATATTTATTTTTTTAAAAATATATTAACGTTGATCTATTTTAATTTTTAAGTACTTTTAGTACATATATTATATTTAATTTAATACTTTTAGTACATTTTCATCTTCCTCGACTGACATGATGTGCAGAGCTCTCTGTAGAGGAATGCTAACACGGTGCTGCCCCAACTGTAATGATGGACTTTGTCGATGTCCTCGAGCAGCGTAAGGTAGGTCATCGACGTGTGACTTCCACTGGAGTCGGGAAACATCACCGACCCGAACAGCAGCAATGCGTAGGCGCGCGCGTGTTGATTGACAATTAGATCGTCGGTCATGTCGTCGACTGGATTTTCTTCTAACCAGACCGCAAACTTGCGGAGAGACAACTTGGTCCCGTGGTACGCTCCTTCGGGAGGTCTGTACCCAGTCAACTCCTCGCAATATTCGAGCCACTGCTCCTGCGTCTTACGTGGGATCACACCGCTGACGGAAATACCGTCCACGGGGAGTGCCCACAGCAACCCTAAGTCCTCTATGTTGGGTTCGCTAGGCCTCTCGGGGCGATGCGCAGCGGAAAATTTAATTCGATAAAACATTTTTATCGTATAAATGCAACCCCGCCGGTTCATCTAGCGAGTACATGGATCGGCACCATTTTAAAATCACATACGTTGTACGAATTTCACATAGTTAGGGTTTTGGAATATACCTATTCCTTAGCCTCTTTAGCGATGAGTGAGGGGGAATCAATTCCCGGTATGTAGCTACCACCGTCTTCGTACGCTCGCCGTAGGGATCCAAATGTCTCCCCTCTAATCGAGTCCACCGTTTGGATTGTGACACCGGAATTATTCCTTCGCTAGTAGAAACTAACCCGGATCTTTAAATCGATATTTTATACGAAAAAGGAATAAGTCAAAGAAACCTTTTCTTTTTCTCAACTCACGTCAATCGCTATCAACCCCTAATCATTCCATTAGGTTGTTTCTATATATATATATATTATATATATGATCGTTCATATGTTAGAACCATATCCACCACTCATTTATTTTTGCCAAGCAATAATTCTCATTTAATTTCTTAACAACCATTTTTGCAAGATTTACGTTACTCATATCCTTTGGTCAAAATGGTTTTAAAAAGAAATTAATTGTATTTACTTTTCCTATTAAATTCAACATTTGAATAGAATAATGCCATGTTTAGAAAATTTGGCCCAAGCTTTGACGTGAGAATGTGTTGGGTTGGGCTATAAGCACACCCACTTAATTTTAAAGTCTAACTTTAAAATCAAAATATTAAATGGGTAATTCTTGTAACCACTAAATTAATATCTAAAGCCCAAATAATCAATCTTATTGATTGTAATATTCCTTTCATTTAAATAATCAAATTATTAAGTAATATTTATTTAAATTCAACAATTGAATTATAGTTTAATCCAACTATTGGAAATATCAATTCGTATTGTCATTCTCCAAAACTCTGTGTAACCCTTTTAGGTTCACGATTAACACTAGTAGTGGGTTTACAACTCATTGTAATTAACTGAATTAACTCTTTAATCTCTAGTACCCACAAATCACGGGAACACCTAGCAAGTAGCGTGATCACCTAGCGTTAAGTGAAATAGCGAGTAAACCTTTTTCAATTGTGAGTACATACATGTAAAATCCTTTCGACGTCTAATTTCCCGATCAGACCTTGGGCATGGAATTATAAGTCGAAACCCAATTGGTCTAATAACTATGATTTCATTTCAAGTTTAAATGATTCCTTTATGAATATCAATTCATCATGCCTTGGCCAAGGACTTTGAATCATAAACTATGAAAAGCATAGGAAATTCACTTATTCTAATATAAGTGTCGAATTCTATGTTGGCCACATACAAATCTCCATACACACTAATACAATACCCAACATATCCCTTTTGTGATTATCTAGTAATCAAAAGATATATCAAAGTAAAGCATAATGCACACAAGATTATTATAGTGCCTCAAGTCAGAGGACTAGCCATGTACTATCACAACATGAAAATTCTTTATTCGACATAAAAGTTTCCAGTTAAGAATTTTCAGCGGGTCAAGTTCAATGAACTTGTTCCCTAACAAGCATCTGCATATATGCATTTTCGTCACACGCTAATGTTAATGGAACATAACATTCTTGTCTCACAAGTATGCATCATATACACAAGTCTTTCCGGGTTATTCAATGTCCTGTCTTGAAATACCCACCGACTTGGAACTTTATTTGAGATCACAGCCTAAGACATATTCCATGGTCGCCATCATATGCGCAACCATGTCTAACAGCTTATAATGATCTAAGGACTTTATCATAAGTGCAATAATTAAATTAAATTAATGCATGCACAAAAGATAAAGATGATGCCTTTTATTAGATAAATTTTCAATAAATTGTCTTTACAAGTAGAAAATATCCAAACAAGTTTGAACGTCGGGCATTCTACTCTAACACTCTAATGTGACAGTCGCCTCCCCCACCGGTAGGTGAAACGTGTGTGTCTCCTTTCTCCACCGTTCTACGAGTGCGGTAATCAAGTGTGGATCTATTTTCTGAGATCCACAACTATAGACGCCATACAGCGACATAGTATGTAACTTCTCCAAAACACGACCGTGTAATTGCACCGGTCGTGAAATTTTACCCCATACTACGTTTTCTAACCCCTCACCGTCAACGGGGTGTCAATAGCACCATCCGTGTTGGATAGCACATCGTTACAACGATGACTATCCTGAAATATCAACAGCGAACGATTGATCGGACCGTAGAATTCGTTCGTGTCCATCCTAAATCGAACAAAAAAATGTTATAACCAATCAAACAATACAGATCCGACTAATGACTATATGAATCCGTCTAATGTTATAACCAAACAACGAATAACTCAATTTAACTATAATCAAACTAAATACCTAATAAAACGTACGGAGGGGCGGAGGCAGTGGCGGTGGCGACTGCGGCGGCGACGGCGTTGGACACGGCAGCAGAGCATGGCGGCGGGGTGGTGGACGCGGCGGAGAGAGAGAGAGAGAGATAGATAGAGAGAGAGAGAGAGAGAAAGAGAGAGAGAGAGATAGATAGAGAGAGAGAGAAAGAGAGAGAGAGAGAGAGAGAAGGCAGCCGGGCGGGCGGGTTGCGCGGGATGAACAAGGCGGACGGAGGCGGCGGCGAAGAGAAACCGAGAGAGAGAGAGGGCGGGCGGCAGGGCGGCCGGGCGGGCGAGCTGCGCGTGGTGACCTCGGCGGGCTGAGAGGCGGACGGAGGCGGCGGCGCCGGTGGCGAAGAGACACCGAGAGAGAAAGAGAGAGAGAGAGAGAGAGAGAGAGAGAGAGGCCGGGCGGGCGGTCGGGCTGCGCGGGATGAACAAAGCGGCGGAGCGGCGGATGGAGGCGGCGGAGAGGGTTAGGGTTAGGTTTTAGAGAGAGAGAGTGAGGGTCGGGGAAATAGATCTGAGATCTATATTTCCCCGACGTCGCGCCTATTAGGCGCGACGTTCTGTAATGGGCCAAAAAATTATTGGCCCAGTACAACAGCCCCGTACCATGGCCCACCTTTTCGCGAAAATATAAAATCGCGCCTAATGGGTGCGACGTCGCGCCTAATACCCGCAAATGGCTCTATTTTAGTAATAGATGCAAAAAACGCCCTATTTTGAAAATTAATAATTTTTTTCGAATTATTTTGTTAAAAAAGCCTGATATAAGTATTAGAAATTCTCGAGAATGTATTATCCTGAAAATATTATCTTTGAAAATTTTGTACTCATTTCTCAATTTTGTAAAGTGGTGTGGGGCCCAGCGGAATCGGTAAGCGGGCTGGCTCCGGCTGTTCACCACCACCTTACGTCTGTCGGTGGACAAAAGAAAAAATGTTTTTTTTTTTATAAATTAATTTAAGGCGATCAAATATAAATAAACGCCTTTTGTTGGTCTTTTCTTCGATTTATATTAATAATTATTAGATTTTGGTCAATTGAGCCGTTAGGTGGAAAAAAATTGCAGTGTGAAGCAAGCAACGTCCTTTTCTAAAACATAAAGCAAAGCTAAATTAAATGGATCCTTTCTCGTGCTCCAAGTCACTTCTTCATTAGTTACGATCTAAACATCACCAAAGAAAGAACTTTGAGAAGAAAAAAAAGTGTGAACATTGATTATTTAGTTTTATTGTGATACTTATTAGAATTTTCCGATAAATAGCATATTTGAGGAGAATAATTGCGTTTAAAAATATGGTTAATCTTAAATGTCCTTGAAGCAAGGTTTAACTGTGTAAGTGATACGAAAAATAGTAATGCAAGTAAAAACTATACAGTTAAGTCGCCTTACCTAAATTATATTATAGAAAATAAAACGATTATCATCGCGATTTCTTGTATGTCATAATTATTTAGTTTGCAGACAAGGGTCTTACCGACAACGAACGGGTTAGAGCAGTTATATTTAATTTGAAATTATTATTTTAAATGCTTCACATGCTGCTCAAAAGAAATTAGCCAGACTATCCTTGTCCGTCGGTGGACCCATCGCTTTCCTCAACTAATAAAGTTCTATAATTATTTATTTAGCTCTCCATTTTTATTCCTCTCACATACTATTTTTCAACGATTATTAGTGAAAACAACCTTTTTGTTATAAAACTATTATAATTGGACAAGAACAGAAATATAAAAACGGAATTGTAGAGAGATAATAATGTTTTCGATATGATTCAATACAAATACATCGGTCTATTTCATCTAACATTTCAACATTAAATACATCTTATCTCATCTCATCAACAATCAACTAATTTTTACAACATTTAATAAACTAAATCTTATCAACATTAAAAACATCAACATCTTAATATAATATTTCATAATACTTTTATCTTTCTATAAACATACAAATGCATAATTTTTTTCTATCTTACATTTTTTGGTGGGATACTTCCAAAGAAAAATTAAGTAGAAAATAGAAGTTCCCGAGAGATAAGTAGAGGTCATTGATTCCATTTCATTACCATTCATTATCATAATCTGTGTGAATTTGTGATACTGCATTCAAACTAAGGAAATAAAACTAAAAAAATGTAGCTAACGAACGCGCAAAAAAGATTAGTCTCCACAATCACATTGAGGTTCAAATTCGCGTAAGAATTTAATCAAAGATGCGATTCTTTCACAAATAATATCCAATTTTATATTCGCTTCAAACTAAATATAATCGAGGTGTGAGAATACTTACTAAAAATAAGTAGAAAATGACGAAAAAAACAATTTTAAAAAATGATGCAAACAAGTATTAAATAAAGGGATAATTACACCAACTCATGTGGTATCACTTATTACAATACACTCCATCTGACTATAGTAATTACACGTAAATCCCTTTTGGTTTAATCAACATTTACACTAACACCCCTTCATCCTACTTTGGCCAACAATTTAATAATTCGGACATCCAAATTTACCACTAGTGGCTATATTTCGTAAAATAACATGATTAAGCAGGTTTATATCGAATGCCTTAATATTTAAGTGGCCGAAATGTATATTTTAGAATATTTTATTAAATCAATATATCTGGTTATCATGTATATTTTTCAGTTTTTCGTTTATACAAATCATGTTTTAGATCCCTTAAATATTCATATATTAAATTTATACCCGCTTAAACATGTTTATTTTATAAAATATAGCCAGTAAGGACAAAATTAGATGCCCGGATTTTTAAATTCATGTCCAAAATAGGATGAAGGATGTTAGTGTAAAATTTAATTAAACTAAATGGGGTGTAAGTGTAATTATTATACTTGGGCGAATGTGTAATTGAGTGCCTTAAATAAATGATAAAAAGAAAAAACAACTCCCACACATAAAGAATACAAAAAAAGCCACTCAAGATACAGCTCTCTCTCTCTCTCTCTCTCTCACCCACCATTATTGAATTACGACACGACACAGCTCAACATAAAAGCAAAAACCAGAGTCCACCAACAGTCCTCTTTCCCCACACACACAATCACACCACAAAATCCATCTCTAAAACCTACATTGATGCTCACTTGATTCCCAATCCCCACCGGAATAAAAAAAAAAAAGAGTTAAAGGAAAAAAAAAAGAGATGAGCATGTACGGCAGAGACCCGTGGGGCGGCCCCCTCGAGATCGCCGCGGATTCGGCGACGGACGACGAGCGCAGCCGCAACCTCAACAGCGAGTACGACCGCGCGGCCCTCTCGTCGTCGCGTCCCCTGGACGAGACCCAGCAGAGCTGGCTCCTGGGCCCCGGAGAGCAGAAGAAGAAGAAGTACGTGGATCTCGGCTGCATCATCGTGAGCAGGAAGGTTTTCAAGTGGACCGTCGGCTGCTTCCTGGCGGCGGCGTTCATCATCGGGTTCGTGACCCTGCTCGTGAAGACCGTGCCGAGGCACCACCACAAGCCGCCGCCTAAGGATAATTACACCCTTGCGCTGGAGAAGGCGCTCATGTTCTTCAATGCGCAGAGATGTGAGTGGGCTTTTTTTCTTCCTTTTTTGCGGTGAATTTCGTCGGATCTGTGGTAGATTGTAGCTTGGATGATGAATCTGATAACGGAAACCGATATTTCCAAAATTAATCAATCTTAGGATAATTAAGGTTAATTAGATGGGTTTTTACTATATATTGGCATGGGATCTTTGTGAGAAATAAATAGAAATTGGTTTGTTTCTATTGTTGGAAGAAAGATTCAACCGTAGTCAGCTTACATTCTTTAATCTTGTTAATATGGAAATAATGAAAAAAAAAAAATTGCTTGAGATTTGATAGATCTGAGGTATCTTAATTGTTCTTTCTTCGTGGATCTGTTCTTTATCTATGCTTTCTTACATGTTAAAGGAGGTAATAACTGAGGAATTGTTGGGATAGAGATAATATTTTGTTGACCATTTAGTCATAAAGCTACTAATTTCTTGCATCCGTCACATTTATATTAGTAATCTATTAGCATGACATGCTTCAAGATCTGGGATTATTATAATATTGGTATGAGCCAGTTTTTATATTTGGATTATTTGCTAATCTGATAATATGCTTCTTGATTATCTAAGTGTAATATGAGACTTCTTTTATTTTTTTCAGCCGGAAGATTACCGAAGCACAACAACGTGTCGTGGAGGGGAAACTCGTGCGTGAACGACGGGAAATCGGATTCGGCGACCATATTCAAGGATCTCTCCGGCGGTTATTACGATGCGGGGGACGCGATAAAGTTCAACTTCCCTCAGTCCTTTGCGATGACGATGCTGAGCTGGAGCGTGATAGAGTACAGTGCCAAGTACGAGGCAGCCGGAGAGCTCAACCATGTCAAGGACATTATCAAGTGGGGCACTGACTACTTCCTCAAGACCTTCAATCACACCGCCGATACGATCGACCGCGTCGTCGCTCAGGTAACAACTTCGGATCCATCGAAGTCGTAAAATCTGAAAATGAAAAAACAAAAAAAATTGGAGAAGACCCAAAATTGTCTCCCAATTTAGTCACTGATGTTTCGCCTGAACCAATTTAGTACTTGATGTTGTCGATTTTTGATCAATTTGGTCCTTTAGTCACGATTAACGTCAATTTTAATGGGCTCCCCACACACGGTCTCCTAAAACTCACTAAATCATGTCTAGATCGAATAAGTTGAAAGGGTTGCTGAAATCGCGGCACGGAACTAACCCACAAACACTAGAGCTCGTGTTCGAATTTTGGAGGAGAAAATTTTCAATTCTATTCCCTGATTTCAGTAACCCTATCAATTTATCGATCTAGACATAGGAATGGTAATCGGACCCATTAAAGACTCGTTGGGTCTTCCGATTGGTTCGAGCTATACCCATTTATGTGAGCGTTTTCTGGGCCGCCGCCCACGCGGGGAGCTGACGTAGATCGCGTTGACGTAAATGGGTATATCTTGGACCCATTTGAAGACCAGACGGGTCTCTAATGGGTCAAATCGCCATCCCTACCTGGCATGACTCAGTGAGTTTTTAGGAGTGCGAGATTCCCGTTGAAACTGACGTTAAACGTGAATAAATGACCAAACTGGTCCAAATTCGACAACATGATGAACCAAATTGGTCCATGCGAAACATTAGGGACTAAATTAGTCCCCACATAGTAAACATTGAGAACCATCTCGGGTTTTCTCCCCTCAAAAAAAGTTTCCAACACCCTCTATCCAAATACACTTAGCATCTCTCTCTCTAGGTTGGGAAAGGAGACACATCGGGTGGCAACACGGACCCGAACGACCACTACTGTTGGATGAGGCCCGAGGACATCGACTACGACCGGCCCGTCTCCGAGTGCCACAGCTGCTCGGACCTAGCCGCCGAGATGGCGGCGGCCCTGGCCTCGGCCTCGATCGTCTTCAAGGACAACAAGGCCTACTCGCAGAAGCTCGTCCACGGGGCCACCACCCTCTTCAAATTCTCAAGGCAGCAGCGCGGCAGGTACAGCAACGGCAACGAGGCATCGGTCTTCTACAACTCCACCGGCTACTACGACGAGTACGTGTGGGGCGCCACGTGGCTGTACTACGCCACGGGGAATAATTCTTACCTGCAGCTCGCCACGACTCCCGGGATCGCAAAGCACGCCGGCGCCTTCTGGGGCGGACCTTATTACGGGGTTTTGAGCTGGGATAATAAGCTTGCCGGAGCACAGGTGAGCAAAAAGTTTTAATTTTTTTTTTTGGGAACGGGGCTTTTTGGTCCTCAAATTTTTGGGGAATGGCCGTTTTTGGTCCCCCCATGTTCCGAGAAGTCCCCAATGTTAATCGATTTTGGGCTGTTTTGGTCCACTGGTTAATTTAACTGTTAGTTTGGATGAAATTACGGGTCTGGCCTGGCCAGCCCCAATTCACAGGTCATGTCCCCTTTTTCGGCCCGCAAAATGCGGACTGACTGTTATTCCGTCCAAACTAACGGTTAAATTAATCAGTGGACTCGTTAACATTGGGAGACTCAAAGTGGCATGCGGAACATTGGGGACCAAAGACTCCCATACCCAAACATTGGGGGCCAAAAACAGCCTTCTCCCAAATTTTTTCTTCTTTTTTTTTTATAAAAATTTCCCAGATTCCTGGTATTGTTCTTCGAATCGCTGGCGAAATGATCGATTTTTTCGACCGTTTTTTTGTTCTAGGTGCTGTTGAGTCGTCTGAGGCTGTTCTTGAGCCCGGGATATCCTTACGAGGAGATTTTGAAGACGTTCCATAACCAAACGAATATATTCATGTGCTCGTTTCTGCCGTATTATACATCGTTCAACAGAACAAGAGGTAGCAGCACTTCTTCTCTCTTTTTACATATCATCATAATCAGTAAATCAAATGTGCTTTATTTATTTTATAGCCTAAAATGCATGGAAATTAATCTAATCCATTTTTTTTTCTCCCGCTAATCCGAACAGGAGGGCTGATTCAGCTAAACCACGGAGCTCCCCAGCCTCTTCAGTACACAGTTAACGCGGCATTCTTGGCCACGCTCTTCAGCGACTACATGAAAGCATCCGATACGCCCGGTTGGTACTGCGGGCCCCATTTCTACTCCGCTGACGTCCTCCGAGAATTTGCTCAGACACAGGTACCAAAAATATCCTATGATATATCTTCTGCAGAAAAACCCAGAATGGTCCACAATGTTTACCTTGTGGACCAATTTACTCCCCAGTGTTCCGTCTGAACCAATTAAGTACCCGATGTTGTCGATTTTGGACCAATTTTGTTCTTTAGTCATGATTAAAGCCAATCTGATGGAATCTCGCACGTGCCCTGCACGTGATCTTCTAAAAGCTCACTACATCGTGTATTGATCGGCTGATTGAAAGGGTTACTTATATTAGGGCACGAAAATAACCCACAAACACTAGAGTCATGTTCGAATTTTGAAGGAGAACGTTTCACTTTCGTGCCCTAATTCCAGTAACCATTTCAATTTATCGATCCAGACATGATTTAGTGAGTTTTTAGGAGACTACATGTTGTGCACGTGCAAGATTCCCGTTAAAACCGACGTTAATCGCGGGAAAGGTTCAAATTTGTCCAACATCGGAGATTAAATTGGTTCAGGCAAAACAATTAGGGACTAAAATTGGTCCACAACGTAAACCATTGGGGACCATTTTCGGGTTTCCCCCATATATCTTCTATATAGACATTCTTATTGATATTTTTCGTATTTCTCTACTACCTCTCAGATAAATTACATCCTCGGCGAGAATCCAAGAAAGATGAGCTACGTGGTGGGCTACGGGTCCCACTACCCGAAGCACGTGCACCACAGGGGAGCTTCGATCCCCAAGAACAAGGTCAAGTACAGCTGCAAGGGAGGGTGGAAGTGGAGGGACTCGAAGAAGCCCAACCCCAACGTGCTCACCGGAGCCATGGTGGCGGGCCCGGACCGGCACGACGGGTTCCACGATGTCCGAACGAACTACAACTACACCGAGCCCACGCTCGCCGGAAACGCCGGCCTCGTGGCGGCGGTCGTGGCCCTCTCCGGCGACCCGAGGGGCGGCGCGGTGGACAAGAACACCATCTTCTCAGCTGTGCCGCCCATGTTCCCGACGCCTCCGCCACCGCCGGCGCCGTGGAAGCCGTAGAAAGTTTGTAACTTTCATGTGCTTTTCCCTTTTTTTTTTGCTTCCATGTCTTTTTGCTGTGTGATTGTGGAGAGGAATATATAGGATCTTGATGGGTGGGGCTTTGGGTGGTGGTGGTGGTGAAGTAAAATGGCTGTGGAGCAGAGACTTTACTGATCTGAAACTTATATGATATATATATACAATGTGTATGACTGTATGTATGTATGACTTCGATATATATTATATTCGTTGATCTCAAAGTTATGAAGTTTTATTTTAAGTGGGACTATCATGACATTTACTATATTATCATAGGACTTGTGGCCTTCACTTAAACTTAGGCTATTCACATTGCTTAAGGTTCTGATTTATTATATAATATATATATATATATATATATATATATATATTGGCTTGAGCTTGACGTCCCGATAAAGTTCAGTCCAAATCAAATTTAAACTTCATTGTCAGTCATGATACGACAATGTAGAACTAATATTCCTGTGAATGTATGCATTCTTTCAAGTTGACATAGAATATAAGGGATGACAACGGGTTCAAATTAGATCCTTAATGAGCCTCGACGTGAGCCTTGGACTCAATGGTTCGAATGGATCTTAGGCTCATATCAGACCCATTAAGAACTCAATTTGTAGCCATTGTCATACCTATAGACTACGCTAAGTGGGAGTCGTTGATTGCAACCCGTCATATCATTAATTGTTATTTTTACTCTAAAAATTTTGCCTTTTAAGGGGAATAACATATTTTAATTCACATTATTGTTTCGTATCTTAGATGCAACTTGACAAGACTTTTAAGGCACACTAAAAAACTTTTTTAAGTCTTCGTTCGACGAAGTAGAATTGCATGTTAGAGTATCAGAGTTCACATAGTAACGAGCACATAGTAAGCAGCACCAGCAAAGCACATCTTTCTCAAAAGTCAAACAGTTAGCCATCTCTTTGTCTGATCAAGCCAGCTATCACGGTCAAAGTCAACTATCAAAATAGGCCACGATCCCCTCCACATTTATAAATATTCAACGAAAAAGCAAAATGGGGACCGTACACGCAAAAAATAAAAAAAATAAAAAATGAGCAGCTGCAGAGTTTCTCTACTCATCTTCGCCTTCTCTCTAATCCCGGGGACCTCAGCCCTCAACGGCCACCACAATGCCCGCAAACCCGAGGACAAGTACGCGCTCGCACTGCACAAGGCTCTAACGTTCTTCAACGCCCAGAAATGTGCGTCGAAATTATTTCTCCGATCCGACAAAATCTTTCGCCCTAATCTTCTTGCAGTGTAGTAAGTATATGTGCACTAGCTTTACTCCGAAATAACTTCATCACTTCCATTGATTTGCCTCTCTCAGCCGGAAAGCTACCGAAGAACAACGGCGTACCGTGGAGGGGAGACTCGTGCCTCAACGACGGCGAATCCGCCACGTCATCGACGTTCAGGGACCTCACCGGAGGCTACTACGACGGAGGAGATGCGATAAAGTTCAACTTCCCTCAGGCCTTTGCGATGACGATGCTGAGCTGGAGCGTAATAGAATACGGAGCCAAGTACGAGGCGGCCGGAGAGCTCAACCATGTCAAGGACATTATCAAGTGGGGCACCGATTACTTCCTCAAGACCTTCAATCACACCGCCGATACGATCGATAGGGTCCTCGCTCAGGTAAAATTTCAAATCCATCGAAATCGTAAAATCTGAAAATGAAAAAAAAATTGGGGAAAGCACGAGATGGTTCTCAATCTTTACAATGTGGACCAATTTAGTTCGGTCGATTTTGGAAAATTTAATCCTTTTTTCACAATCAATGTCAAGTTTAAAGGGAATCTCGCACGCGCCCCGCACCGCATGCGGCCTCCTAAAAACTCATTAAATCATGTGTTGATCGATAGATTGAAAGGGTTACTGAATTTAGGGCACGAAAATTACCAGCAAACACTAGAGCTCATATTCGAATTTTGTAGGAAAATTTTTTTCACCCTCGTGCACTAGTTTCAGTAACCCTTTTCAGTCTATCAATCCAGACATGACTCAATGAGTTTTAAGGAGACAACGTGCCCCGACACGCAAGAGATTCCCATCGAAACCGACGTTAATCGCGACGAAATGACCAAACTGACAACATCATAGGATGAATTGGTTCAGGCTAGGGAATGATAATCAGACCAATTAAAGACCCACTGTATCTTGGGTCCGAGTCTAGGCCACCCATGGTGCCGGAGGAGTGCGCGTGGACGGCGCCGTACAAGGCGTGGATCTAAGTGGGTATAGACTCGTGCCATTTGAAGATCCAATGGATCTTTAATGGGGTATGATTTCCTTCTCTGATTCAGGTAAAACATCATAGACTGAATTGGTCCACATGGTAAACATTGTAAACCATTTTGAGCTTTCTCTCCAAAAAAATATTATCCATGAGCATCTCTCTCTATGAACAGGTTGGGAAAGGAAACACATCGGGTGGGAACGACCACTACTGTTGGATGAGACCCGAGGACATCGACTACGACAGGCCCGTTGTCGAGTGCTACAGCTGCTCGGACCTCGCGGCCGAGATGGCCGCGGCTCTGGCCTCAGCGTCGATTGTCTTCAGAGATGACGGGCCCTACTCCCAGAGGCTCGTCGGTGGGGCGGAGAAGCTGTTTAGTTTCTCGAGGACCTATCGAGGTAGGTATAGCGTTGGTACCGAGGCCGAGGTCTTCTACAACTCGTCGGGTTATTGGGACGAGTTTATGTGGGGAGCGGCTTGGCTTTATTACGCGACGGGGAACACTTCTTACCTTCGCCTCGCGACCGCCCCGGGACTCGCGAGGAATGCCGGCGCTTTCCGGGGCGGGTCGGCTCGTGGCGTCATGAGTTGGGACAATAAGCTCCCCGGGGCTCGGGTGCGTACGTATTTATAACGTAAAAATTGATACTGACGGGCTTTCGATATCGATTCGATGATTGTTAGATGACAACTTAACCTAAAAGCGTAAACTTGTAGGGAGCAACATATCATATTTATTTTATGGGCTGATTTCTTTCTTATCTAGTCATTAGACGTGTAATTTTCTTAGATGGATGGCCGTGGGGGCCGCTTCACCTAAAGTTTAAGCTTGGAGTGTATCATATTTATAATTTATTTTTAGTTTTATTTCCAGCACGCTCCCTCACGTCATGGCTGATTTCTTTCTTACATAACCGTAGACGTGGAAATTTTTCTTAAATGAGTGGTTGTGAGGATCGTACCCATAACCTCTTGGCTGGACTATAATACCATGTATTGACAACTTCATCTAAAAGTTTAAGTTTGAAGGGAGTCTATCATATTTTATATATTTACAACATTGACGATTGGTACTCATGACCTTTTCGGCATTCGCTCACCTAAAACTTTAAGCTCGTAGGGATATCATATTTTAATTTTATATTTGATAGTCAATGAGTTATGTTTGTCTTACAGATGCTCTTGACTCGTCTGAGGCTGTTAACGCGCCCGGTTTATCCGTACGAGGGCATGTTGAGTGCATTCCACAAGCAAACGAACGAGCTCATGTG
Organism: Linderniella brevidens; assembly: GCA_004919715.1. Lineage (NCBI taxonomy): Eukaryota > Viridiplantae > Streptophyta > Magnoliopsida > Lamiales > Linderniaceae > Linderniella > Linderniella brevidens. Next base: position 16,198,665 of record SWDC01000147.1, on the reverse strand, counting down.
CTCCTTCTTACCGCACTTTGCCTCATTCAATCGGACAAGGGGTAAGAAACTATAATGCATTTGCCGATTCGATTTCCGATTGAACTTCGTACAGGCCTTCGATTTATGCCTAAACGCGATAAAACCCGAGCACAGGAGGGTTGATAGAGTTGAACCAAGGAAGGCCTCAGCCGCTTCAGTTCGTAGTGAATGCGGCGTTCTTTGCCACGCTTTACAGCGACTATATGAGGGCGGCCGAGGTGCCGGGTTGGTTCTGCGGAGCCCATTTCTTCACCTCCGATGTCTTGCGAAGATTTGCTCGGACTCAGGTACTAAACATACAGACAATATTTTTCTAGTCTTATAGCTATCACTAAATTTTCACGTCTCGTTTGCTAACTTATCCCTATCTAAAACAAGTCCATGTATGTTTACGTCATTTATCATGCAACCATTTTTTTAACTTTCTGGTAATTTATCATAAGTAGTCCCTTCACACTATTCAAATTTAACGGACATTTTTTGTTGAAATAATGTCAAAGAAAATTATAAAAATAACTACTTGTGATAAATGGTATTAAACATACTGGACCAGTTTTGCACAAGAAAAAATTAGGGGAACAAAAACGAACCTCATGAAAGTTATGTGACGATTTTTGGGTGGGGACAAATTAGATAACAAAAAGCGAATTTCGTACAAAACTTAATACCTACGTTTTACGGTTGATGGTTACAATTTCTTTCAGAAATTCTTTAGTACACGACCGATTACACGTTTCAGATAAATTACATCCTCGGCGAGAATCCAATGAAGATGAGCTACGTCGTCGGCTACGGCAAGCGATACCCGAAACACGTCCACCACAGAGGAGCGTCGATCCCCAATAACGGGATCAAGTATACATGCAAAGGAGGATGGAAATGGAGGGACTCGCGAAAACCCGACCCCAACACCATCGTGGGTGCCATGGTTTCCGGTCCGGACAGGTTCGACGGGTTCCATGATGTCCGAACCAATTATGACTACACCGAGCCCACGCTCGCCGGAAATGCCGGCTTAGTGGCGGCGCTCGTGGGATTGTCCGGTGGTGGAAGCGGTGGTGGGGTGGATAACAACACCATCTTCTCCGCCCTAATGGCTCCACCGCCGCCACCGGCTCCTTGGAGACCGTGAGAGTTTACTACCGCGGAATTCAATTCGAAGTTGACTATTTGAATGATATCAGATGAATGTATGGGCAATTAATACGTGCATGTGCAAGTTTAAATCTTGAATATTATCGAGGAAAAATATTTTTTTTTTTGCCTACATTTTAACTAAAATTCGAATTTGTTGATATTTTTTTTTTTCTAAATAAAAAATTTACATGTTGAAGTCTTATAGAGCGATATTTATGCATTTGAACTCAAATGTTAGAAGAACAAATTTTAGAAGAAAGAACTTCTCAGACTGAAGAATAGCAGTGCTCACCCGGCTCCGATTCACGGGTCGGTGGAACTGTAATCGAATCGTCGTGAACACGTCTTCGATTACGAACACGAGTGGTTTTGGTTCAACGGTTTCGACCGAGAAACAAAAAAAAAAAGCACTCGTGTTCGTAATCGCTAATTTTAAATCTTGATTGTTGATTTTCATAAACCATGATATCTTGATCGTTAATTTAATTTGAAAAATGTTACTGAAATGGTATCAAAAAAGCTTTTTTGGGACCCGATGAATCCTGGTCGCGTAGTAGCCTGCAAAAACTCGCAAAACGGGCCAACCACAGAATAAAAGCTTACGTATGTCACAATCATTTAAGAAAAATATTAGCCGGGAGAATCGATCATGTAACTTATCTCCTATAATCGTTGAGGCATTAGTCATAACCACATCCTTGAGGTCTTAGCCACACTGAGTCATGGCCTCATCTCCACCGAACCATGTTGTTTACGATCTCGATTCTAGTTTACTTGAAATCTTGACAACGGTTAACCGAATCGTTGACGGTTTTGATTTTTTCCCCATGGGCTTTGCTTAAAATCCAATAAAAAAACCTTTATGATTTTTCTTTTCTGAAAGTTATGTTGAAATGCATATCTTAATTCTTAACACATCTTAATTGATTCATCCTATGAAATAAACGGATAACTGTTAAATTTGCTTTGGAATAGCTGCATTTAATTCACTTGACATAGGTCTGAAAACACGGAATCGTTGTCCTTTTCTTAACCTTTTTTAGTGTTAATTAATCTCACTATTGTTCTTGACTACGAAAAACCCCACCTTACATTTGGTGTACAAACCCTTGATTTTGACGAGAGGAGATGAAATTGACCGTGGTCCTCATCCAATTTTGGTTAAAAAAACATATAGCAGGTCGGCATGATTTTTATTGGAGCCAAGTGAAGAGGAGTAGCTGTAAATTAAATGCGTAAGGAGATTTGGCTTCGAATTTCAATTTGAAGTTCTTTGTCATCAACAAGTTGAATCATATTTTATTGATTGATCTTCCGTTGCCAATGATGTTACAACAATAATTTTTCTCTAGTTTGACAACGACCGAGTCCTATGTTGCCTCAATATTTTCGTCGAAATCGTCGATTTGACTCGTGCGGCTTGTTTGTTTCCTTAATTTTGTTTTCTATATTTTTTTTTTCTGTTCTTGGGATGAGTTGCATTGTATAGCCGATAATTAGAAAATCATAAGCTTCTCCACGACGAAGTCTGCAAGTTGGTGTTATGCTGGAGCAGTTATAACATTAATAATACAGCAGATGGAGCATTATTTTATTTGGATTCTTTTTTATTACAAAATTATCATAGGAGACTCAGTCTTGTTTAAAGGGCCAGTTTTTGTCTGGGTTAGGCATTTAGAGTGGTCAACTATCGCAATTGGACAAATGGGGTTCTCCAAGATACGTTCCATGAGATAATCCAACAGCTTTTAGATTGATTTTTCGAAAATGGAGAATTCGATATGTATATGGAAAATGTGTTCTAGAGGTTTATTCATCTTCTTGTTTGTTTGTTCTTCGATTCAGGCAACGGTGGCACTCACCGATAGCAATGATCGTGAGTTTTTTTTCTTCTTCCTTTCTTTCTTGGTATTTTACGTGTTTGTTGCTGATGAATTTAGCTTCGGTTTGAGATTGTTGTATGATGATTGATCATAACAATTTTTCCGAAGAACATTTTTTTCCTTCTTCCTTAGCATGAATTGTGGGCTGAGGGTTGAGTTTTTGAAGTGTAATAAAAGATCAGTTTTGAATCTTGATACCTTATTGATGCTCGAAAGAAGAAAACGTTTAAGGCTTTGCTTGGGATAAAAATTCTTGTAAGGAAATCCAAAGAAATGTGTGAAGATATATATAACAGATTATATATCCAAAAAAATTCTTGGGGCCTAAACAATCCAAGAGATTATTTGATTTCATTCATATGTTTTTTTATTCTTTATTCTTTTGATTTTACAATTTGAACATCATATTCTCTATGGTCCAGTTTCGGCCTTAACAGCTCTCAAATCGAGCTTGAACAACCTTCCACCTAACTGGGTGGGCACGGATCCATGTGGATCGAAATGGGAAGGCGTAAATTGTACTGGTAATCGCGTGACCTCATTGTGAGTGACATAAAAATTCAATCACTTTTGATTTTTCCACTTGATATTCTTTCATTTATTCAATTCTTTCGTTCGACGTAAATGGTTCGTTTTCGTCCGCAGAACCTTGGCAGGCACGGGGCTCGAAGGGAGTGACATCAGCGACGTTTCATCGCTCACGGGATTGCAGTTATTGTATGTTTTTGTTTGTTTATCTATAAAAAAAGCAGACTTTCTTCGCCATATCGTTTCTGTTGTGTAATAATGGAGTTTTCATCAATGTAGGGATCTCTCCAACAACATTGGCCTTAAAGGGAATATCCCGTCATCAATCGGAAACCTCAAGAACCTTACGATCCTGTAAGAATATTTTTTTAGAAAAAATTATCGCGTTGTTTGCAATAAAAACGAATCACCACTGCCGATTGCTTTCAACTTCATGCAGGATTTTGCTCGGTTGCAGCTTCTCTGGTTCGATTCCCGCTTCCATCGGATCTCTTTCTCAGCTCGTGTATCTGTAAGAAGCCATGTTGCTCCATTTTTTTGCCCGAAAATTTCGGTGACGAAAGAAAACGAACTATACGTAAGAACGATTGAATATTCTTGCAGGTCGTTGAACTCTAACAGCTTTAGCGGGAATATTCCACCTTCGATAGGAAATCTTGCTCAATTATCTTGGTTGGATTTGAGTATTAATGGGCTCACCGGGAACTTACCGGTCTCCGGTCAAAGCCAAACTGGTTTGGACAAATTGCTTCATGCTCGACACTTGTATGATATTTGTTAACCTCGGGATTTTTTTAATAATTTAGCGTTTAAAATCTAACGGGCTCGTGCTTTGTTATTTTGCAGCCATCTCTCGAACAATCAGCTTTCGGGGGCGATATCCGATGAATTGTTCGGTCCTAACATGAACCTTGTGCATGCGTGAGTTTTTTGCGACTTTTTTGCTTCTTATTTCCCTCGGTGTGTCCGATAAATATCGAATTTTTCGCGTAATGTTTTTGAGGGAGAGAAGTCAATATGGTCCCTAATGTTTACCATGTGGACCAGTTTTAGTCCATGATGTTTCGCATGAACCAATATAGTTCCGGATGTTTTCGATTTTGGACAGATTTGGTCCCTTTGTCACGATTAACGTCAGTTTTAAGGGGAATCTCGCACGTGTCGCACACATGGTCTCCTAAAAACTCACTAGGTCATATCTGGAACTGGATCGATAAATTGAATGGGTTACTGAAATTAGGGCGTGAAACTGAAATTCGTCCTCTAAAATTCGAACATGAACGCTACTGTCGTTGGTTATTCTAAATGCGAGATTCCCGTTAAAATTGACGAAAGGACCAAATTGGTCCAAAATCTACAACTGACTATATTGGGTCATTGGGATTTTTACATTTTGGCCTCCGGGCATTTTTGGTCCCCCATTTTCCCGAGTTACAGTTTCAATGCCCAATATTACCGATTTTGGGCGTTTTTGGTCCACCGGTTAACTTAATCGTATGTTTGGAGGGAATTTAACAGGTCACATGCACCTGATTTCATTTTAATCGAATTAAATGCTCATAAATCATCATTTTCAACATGGAATGAAAGACTTGGGGGAGAATTAGGGCATAAATTCGAACTAACGATTCAATTATAACAGTGAGATGTTCTGAGCATTTAAGTCGACGTGAGCACCTTTTTTGGGTTGTAATATGAAAGTGGAATCAAGTGCGTTTGTTATCCCTCCAAACATACGATTAAGTTAATCGGGGGACCAAAAACGCCCAAAATCGATAACATTGGGGACTGAAACTGTAACTCGGGAAAATGGGGGACCAGAAACGCCCATATGCCAAACACCCGGGACCAAAAATGTAAAAATCCCTTGGTTCATGCAATACAGTGGGATGGTAAACGTTGTGGACCATTTTGGGTTTTCTCCCATGTTTGTATTGAAACTTTTCTTGATCCCAACTTTGCTGTTATAGGATATTCGACAACAACAAGTTCACGGGCAACTTACCGCCTTCTCTCGGAGATGTTCAGACATTGGAAGTCATGTAAGTATACTCCATAGATTTTGCATTATCGATTTATACAGAAACAAATAAAATTCAATCGCCTGTAGTTCATATGTATTATCTTTTATTGCAGACGTTTCGATCATAACTCTTTAGATGGACCTCTCCCGCCAAGCCTCGGTAACCTTACGAGCCTCGGTGAGATGTAAGAAATCAAACCCCATCATATGCAATAACTAGCCATGTACAAAAGCTTATAGTATTTCTTGAACTATTTTATTTAATTTTTCTTTAATGGTCATTATATTCTTCAGATACTTGTCTAACAACAAATTCAGTGGAAGTATCCCGGACTTCACAAGCATGAATACGTTGACCTACGTGTAAGTTAATGCTACGATTTAATTGCATCAGGATAATCACAGATTATTTTCGATATATTTTTTGGCATTATATACCATTCCGCATTATTTCATTGCAGGGACATGAGTAACAATAGCTTCAATGCATCAAATGTTCCAACGTGGTTTTCGAGCCTTCAGTCTTTGACAACATTGTATTCTCTTCTTTCTCTCTGTCACTCTTTCTCTCGTGTGTATGCGTAACATATATATATATATATCATATGTTATATAGACTCATGCGATGTATTTCACAGAATGATGGAGAATACGCGTCTTCAAGGACAAGTTCCATCGAACATATTCAGGCTCCCCGAACTCGAAACTCTGTAAGTTTTCTGTCAATTTTTTTATATAATAATTTGTCCTAAATCTAAATCTGCAAGATTTTCTGACCCATAAAGATACTATGTTTACAGGGTCCTCAGCAACAATAACTTGAGCGGAGATTTAAATATCGGCAGCAGCTACAGCAGCAACTTGACAGTCGATTTGCAATATAATTCTATCACCGACTTTCAGCAGAATACGAGTTACACTTTGGATATATCGTAAGCCCGTCATTTAAATTTTATCTTTCAATGCACATTTCACATTATCTAATATGTTTTTTTTTGACATAATTCGTATTTTTTCCTCTTATAACAGATTAGCTGGGAACCCTATATGCACTTCAAATGGAGCATCGAACGCAAAATACTGTGCTGCTCCGAATCCTAACAAGAACAACATGTTACCGTCCAACAACTGCGGGAAAATATCGTGCAAATCGAACGAAGTGTTGAGCCCTAATTGCCAGTGCTCTCATCCCTACACGGGATTTCTCCATTTTTATTCGTATTCCTTCACGGATTTACGAAACTCGACGTACTACACGACCCTCTACGGGTCGCTGATGTCAGCATTCCTCTCAAATGGCGCTCCCGTGAATTCGTTGATCATTGGTAATCCGATGATAAACGTCTACTCTTACCTACAGATACAGCTGCAGATATTTCCCTCGGGGACGGATTCGTTCAATCGAACGGCGGTTTCGAGGATTGGTTTTTTGCTCAACAGACAACCTTTTAACATCACGTATTTCGGGCCGTTCTTCTTTATCGAAGATACATATTGTTGCTTTCAAGGTAAAAAAATAGTTCGAAATCTTTGAATTTTGCATGCATGTGGTGGATATGTTCATTCAATGTTTGATAATTGTGTTTTAGGATCCAACAAGTCATCAGCAAATGTGGGAGTAATAGCTGGAATAGTAGTTGGAGGCGTGGTCCTTGTGGTGTTTGTTGTTTTAGCCGGTCTTTATGCTCTTCGGCAGAAGAAGAAGGCGAAAAGAGCTGTTGAGATGAGCAATCCATTTGGTAAACAAAGCTCATTAGAATCCTTACATATATTATACATATATATATATGGCTTAATTATTTTTTAGCCGTGTATATTTCGGGGAGTGGCATTTTAAGGATATAAATTAAGGGGTGACAATTTTAGGGCAATAAATTTCGAAATTGAAGCAATTTGAGGACATAGTGCTGGAAAGCTAATTTAATCACGGAATGAGCTGCACTTAACAACTAAATTGGGGGAATCTTATGTGGCGTCAGGCATGCTGATTTGGATTGAATCTTTCCCGATACCACGTATGATTTTTCCCCCAAATTAATTGTTATGTGCACCTCACGTGTGTTTGAAATTAGGTTTCTGGCGTTAATTGTCCTCAAATTAATTTAATTAGTCGGAGATGCTGATTTAGATCTAACTTTTCTCAACGCCACTAGGTTTCCAGGCCAAAATTAGGTTTCCAGCATTAACTGTTGTCAAATTGCTTCAATTTCGAAACTTATTGTCCTAAAATTGCCACCCCTTAATTTATGCGTCGTTAAAATGCCACTCCTCCAAATATACATGACTAAAAAAGCAATTAAGCCTATATATATACATATATTTGAAACTCCTCTGTTATAATCATTTACCTTTCTCTAGCATCATGGGACCCTGAGAAAGGGAGTGGCTCAGTTCCACAGCTTCAAGGAGCAAAATGGTTCTCTTTCGAAGATTTGAAGAAGTATACAGACGATTTCTCCGAATCGAACTGCATTGGACACGGAGGCTACGGAAAGGTTATAATTTTTCAATACGCTTTTGTCTGATGATGAATTAAATCCCGAGAAAGTCTGTGAAATAGAGATGTTCTAATCACGTAAAAAAAATATAAACCGTCACAGGTTTATAAAGGAACTTTAGCTTCTGGACAAGTAGTGGCCATAAAACGAGCTCAACAGGGATCGATGCAAGGGGCCCACGAGTTCAAGACCGAGATCGAACTCCTATCGCGAATTCACCACAAAAACGTGGTGAACCTCGTGGGATTTTGCTACGAACAAGGCGAGCAAATGCTCATTTACGAGTACATATCCAATGGTACCCTTCGGGATTGTCTCTCAGGTTAGTCTATCGATCCAATATTCCAATAGATTTCCCTCTTCAAACTTGTTGGAAATATAAAATAAAATTAACCAAAAAAGATACACCCCTTCAAGCTTAAGCTTTTAAGTGAAGTGATCATTCAACATGGTATCAGAGCTCATGGGCCAAAGAGGTCTTGTGTATGAATCCCTACGAATCACCACGACCACACGTTTAAGAAAATTACACGTCTAAGGCTATATAATAAAGAAAACAGCCTAGATATGAGGGGACTTGTTGGGAATATAATATAAAATTAAAAAAAATGATACACTCCCGTCGAGGTTATGCTTTCAGGTGAAATGGTCGTTCAACAAAACTGTATGCCTATCAAGAAATATAATATAATATTGAAAATCAATTTTTTTCAACAGGGAAATCTGGATTTTGGTTGGATTGGAATAAAAGGTTGAGAATATCGCTTGACGCCGCTCGGGGCCTTTCGTACTTGCACGAGCTCGCCGATCCTCCGATCATACACCGAGACATTAAGTCCACGAATATTTTGCTGGATAGCAATTTGAGCGCGAAAGTTGCTGACTTTGGATTATCGAAGCTCGTGGGGGATACTGGAAAAGGCTACATCACAACTCAAGTTAAAGGGACACTGGTAAGCTTAACTGAGATGCAAAAATCTTGCGAATTACATCAAAATTTGGGAGAGTGCCGTTTTTGGTCCCCGTGAAATGCACGTTTTTTTATCCCCATGTTCTGAGATGCCACTTTTAGTTCTTAATGCTATCGATTTGGTCCATCGGTTAGTTTTAACCGTTAGTTTAGACGGAATTACGGGTCGAGCCAGTAAATATTATGGGTTGGTCCGGACCAGCCCGAATTTTTACGGGTGAAGAATGGAGAACCAAAACGGCCGGTAAGTTCGGGCTGTCCCAGCCCGTAAATTCCGTCCAAACAAATGGGTAAATTAACCGGTGAACCAAAACTGCCCAAAAATCGGTAACATTGAGGACTAAAAGTGGCATCACGGAACATGGGGACCAAAAACACCCAGATCCCCAACATTGGGGGACCAAAAATGGCATTCGCCCTCAAAATTTCGAATATATGATGGGCTTTTGTTGTTATTTCTAGGGATACATGGATCCCGAATACTACATGACGCAGCAATTGACAGACAAAAGCGACGTGTATAGCTTCGGTGTGGTGCTATTAGAGCTGCTATTATCGAGAGCTCCAATAGAGCGTGGAAAGCACATCGTAAGATTAGTGCAAGAAAATAAATCATTGGACGAAATCATCGATTCGAGGTTAGGGTCGGGAGAAAAACTCGTCGGGTCGAAGAAATATGTTGAGCTTGCAATGAGGTGCGTGAAGGAATCCGCCGTGGATCGGCCTACGATGGGAGAAGTTGTGAGGGAGATTGAGAATATTATAGAAATGTGTGCTCATCATGGTGAGAGTAAGGCGAAAAAAGATTTTTATTCGACGAGCTCCGAGGAAACGAGTCCTCTCCATTCTTACGACGCTGGTGAAGGATTTGATTCGAGCTATGGTTCGTTTCCTTTTCATGTGAATCAGAAGTGAGTGATAAGTGTACATTGGTTTTCATTTCTTTCTTCTTTTGTTGTAGGTTTTGTTTATTTTATTTTTTGGAATTAAATTGTGGAGCTTTGAAGTATGGTTCTTTATAAAGGGTTTTTGTTCGTACTTCTCGACATAGTGATAATGCTGTTTGTTTATTTTTGCAATCATGTATATTTGGGGACTGGGATTTTAAGGGCCTTTTTAACAAAATAAATCGAAAAAAAAGATTAATTTTCAAAATAGGGCGTTTTTTCCACCTATTACTAAAATAGAGCCATTTGCTGGCATTACCCGCGACGTCGCGGCCATTAGGCGCGACGTCGCACCCATTAGTCGGGATATTATATTTTCGCGAAAATGTGGGCCATGGTACGGGGCTGTTGTACTGGGCCAATAATTTTTTGGCCCAGTACGGAGCGTCGCGCCTAATAGGCGCGACGTCGGGGAAATATAGATCTCAGATCTATTTCCCCGACCCTCACTCTCTCCCTCACTCTCTCTCTCTAAAACCTAACCCTAACCCTCTCCGTCGCCTCAGTCCGCCGCTCCGCAGCCCGACCGCCCGTCCGGCCCCCTCCCGCCCGACCTCTCTCTCTCTCTCTCTCTCTCTCACTCTCTCTCTCTCGGTGTCTCTTCGCCACCGGCCCCGCCGCCTCCGTCCGCCGCTCAGCCCGCCGAGGTCACCACGCGCAGCTCGCCCGCCCGACCGCCCTGCCGCCCGCCCTCTCTCTCTCTCTCTCTCGGTTTCTCTTCGCCACCCCCTCCGTCCGCCGTGTTCATCCCGCGCAGCCCTCCCGCCCGCCCGCCCGGCTGCCCTCTCTCTCTCTCTCCGCCGCCCCGCTCTGCTGCCGTGTCCAACGCCGTCGCCGCCTCCGTCGCCGTCGCCACCGCCTCCGCCTCCGCCTCTCCGTACGTTTTATTAGGTATTTAGTTTGATTATAATTAAATTGAGTTATTCGTTGTTTGGTTATAACATTAGACGGATTCATATAGTCATTAGTCGGATCTGTATTGTTTGATTGGTTATAACATTTTTTTGTTCGATTTAGGATGGACACGAACGAATTCTACGGTCCGATCAATCGTTCGCTGTTGATATTTCAGGATAGTCATCGTTGTAACGATGTGCTATCCAACACGGATGGTGCTATTGACACCCCGTTGACGGTGAGGGGGTTAGAAAACGTAGTATGGGGTAAAATTTCACGACCGGTGCAATTACACGGTCGTGTTTTGGAGAAGTTACATACTATGTCGCTGTATGGCGTCTATAGTTGTGGATCTCAGAAAATAGATCCACACTTGATTACCGCACTCGTAGAACGGTGGAGAAAGGAGACACACACGTTTCACCTACCGGTGGGGGAGGCGACTGTCACATTAGAGGACGTAGGGTTGCTGTGGGCACTCCCCGTGGACGGTATTTCCGTCAGCGGTGTGATCCCACGTAAGACGCAGGAGCAGTGGCTCGAATATTGCGAGGAGTTGACTGGGTACAGACCTCCCGAAGGAGCGTACCACGGGACCAAGTTGTCTCTCCGCAAGTTTGCGGTCTGGTTAGAAGAAAATCCAGTCGACGACATGACCGACGATCTAATTGTCGATCAACACGCGCGCGCCTACGCATTGCTGCTGTTCGGGTCGGTGATGTTTCCCGACTCCATTGGAAGTCACACGTCGATGACCTACCTTACGCTGCTCGAGGACATCGACGAAGTCCATCATTACAGCTGGGGCAGCGCCGTGTTAGCATTCCTCTACAGAGAGCTCTGCACATCATGTCAGTCGAGGAAGATGAACATAGGTGGAGCTTTACGGTTGCTGCAGGTACGAAAGATAGTTTAATGAAACAACTTGTAAAGCGTAAACGATACTTATGTATATAAATAATTAAAATATAGGTTTGAGCATGAATGCGTATATTACAAGTCCAGCCCATTATCGCCCACCCTCGAGTGGTGATGCAACCTATTGTAGTCGATGACATTCAGTTACTCATTCCACCGCATGCGGCGAGGTAATTGCTCTTCTAATTATTCGAACTTTCAAATAAAAAATTTTCAGCCTAATGAATATTTATTCATTTAGATGGAATGCATTATTTGACCATACGACCTCCGCAAATTCAAATTTGCGTGCGATACGGGAGTCCATCGATAGTATGTTGATGGAACAATTTGTATGGACCCCGTACAACTATCACTATCCGGAGATTTTGGCGCTACCCCCGGAATGCCGTCCTCAGTCCTCTCGGTCGTCGTGCCCGCTGATATGTTACAACATCGTCGAGTAGCACTATCCAGATCGCGTGATGCGACAGTTCGGATTGATTCAGTCGGTGCCACAACCACCGGCATATCTTACTATAGATCTCCACCGTTTTAGCACTCGGAATGTCCCCGGAAAAGATTGGAGATCGCAGCACGAACCGCACGAGGCGTATTGGAGTCAAAGGCACTCGAGGGTTGTGAATGGACTGGAGATAGGATCCGGACCGCAGTGCACCAGTGACTATTATGACTGGTACCGGTCCGTGACCAGTCGATATATCTCTCCGTCGTCTATTCACATGTCGCGAGGCTTTCAGATGGGAGATGGAGCATTCATCGACATGATGGTTAGTTTATATATTAATTTTATTTATTATATTTAATTTCGATTTATTCGCGGCAAAATAATATTTGACTATGCTAAATAGCAGGCACAACATCTCGATGACGTGGAGACAAGACTACGTCGTCGTGAAGTGGACGGAGGATTAGACGTTGTACATCGTATGCAGCGTCTAATCATCGATAGGCGTCAGCGACGTGATACCCAGTTCACCGACGTTCCTCCTACGCAAGATCGTGGGGCATCATCCTCGCATCATGTCACTCAAGGTGCTCGTATTCCGACGAATTTATACGACGATGGTGGATATGGGATGTCGATGCCATCGGGGTACACTACGCCGATGCAATACACTTACGAGGACGATGACGACGACGACGACACGCCACCTTACCGTTCATCTTCCCATCGTCGTCCATCCGAGCGTGAGGCCCCAGTTGACCGTCGTCATCTGCGTAGAGAGCAGCGTCCTCGAAGATGCGGTACCGGAGGGCATTATATGCCATAGTTTTTTTGTTCAGACGATGTTTTTTTGTTCAGACGATGTTTTTTATTGTATATATTCAGACGATGTTTTTTGTTATATGTTATTACGACTTACGTTTTTATTTTCGCGATGTTATTATCTTATTATGCGTATCTTTATGGTGGATAACTATAAAATACGAGATATATAATTAGTAGAGCCGTAAAAAAGGCCCGTAGCCCGGGGCCGCCCCGCCCAGGCCCGCCAAATGGATTTTTTTAGGTTGTCGGGCAGTGGGCCTAAGCGGGCCGCGGGCTACAGGCGGGGCGGGGCGGGCTAGCCCGCGGGCTACCCGTCTATTTTTTAAAAAATAAATATAATATATTTTTATTAATAAATATAATATATATGTATTAAATTATGTAAATGTACTAAAAGTATTAAATTAAATATAATATATGTACTAAAAGTACTTAAAAATTAAAATAGATCAACGTTAATATATTTTTAAAAAAATAAATATAATATATTTTTATTAATAAATATAATATATATGTATTAAATTATGTAAATGTACTAAAAATATTAAATTAAATATAATATATGTACTAAAAGTACTTAAAAATTAAAATAGATCAACGTTAATATATTTTTAAAAATAGAACAACTTTTTTCATCCGCGTGCAGCTTTAATCAACGCTACCTGCAACTTCAGCAACTTTTATCATCCGCGTGCAGCTTTAATCAACGCTACATGCATTTTCAACAACTTTTATCATCCGCGTGCAACTTTAATCAACGCTACCTGCTACTTCAACGACTTTTATCATCCGCGTGCAGCTTTAATCAACGCTACCTGCAATTTCAGCAACTTTTATCATCCGCGTGCAGCTTTAATCAACGCTACCTGCAACTTCAACAACTTTTATCATCCGCGTGCAGCTTTAATCAAAGCTATCTGTAATCTATCTTCAATCTAACTGTACGCAACAATATTGACATTAAAAAAAAATGATCCAGAACGTCTATAAAAATCCCACAAATTAAGAAAATAACGTACAACATTTGAGATACGATGCACCCGTTTGGTAGAGACCCGCGTCTTAATCGCTTCTGGAAAAAAGATGAATGAGGGTCATCTGATATTCGGAAATTTAAAGGTCCTTGGTGATTACTTTTACGACGAACTGTGGACGTACGATATTGAAAGATGGTTCGTTGGAACATTTTCGGCAAAAGCATCTATGGGTGATATCACGAATGAGACATTGTCCGAATGTCTTCAATTCCTTGCGCAACTATACAATCAACGTTACGGAATTCATTTCACCGTACCTTTTCTAACGGAGAAACTTGGTCATTTGAAGCGTCGCTACCTTTTATGGACAAAACTACGCGCCGAAATGGGAGATTGGGGAGAGTATGACAAAGGATGGATTCATGCAGATACCGAGCAATGGCTTAAGTGGTTTAAGGTGGTTATTTTACTCAACGTTTTATTCGGATGTAATAAAATTTTTAATTATGCAATTTCTCATATTCTTGCAGGAGGATCCTCTTTCAACTATTTATTTCTATGAGCCCGAGCCACATGAATATTATCTGTATAAAATGTTCGGTAGCTATATCAACCCAGACATTGTTCCAGACATTGACGTGCTTGCAATTCCTAACAACGAATGTCCAATAGTTCATACTCAGGCGGAAGAATCATCCAAAAGACAGTCGGTAAAACATGTCAGCTCGAGTTCGAGAGTCAAAGACGATACGGGTGACGACGACTTCGTCGACCCGCCACCAATAGGAAACCGATACAATATGTCGAGTAAGATCGGCAACGCTGGCAAAAACCAAGGCGATGATGACTTCGTCAACCCACCTCCGAAAGGAAAGAAAAAAGGTATGAATAGAAAGACGCACAACAAAGGCAAACATCATGCAATGTCGAGTTCCAGAGTTGAAGAAGATAATAGTGACGATGACTTCGTTGACCCGCCCCCGAAGGGTTGGAGAAAAACTTTTCCAAAGTGATTGTTTGCAACTTCAGTAACCTTTGTCATGCGTGTTTGCAACTAATATGAGGTAAATTCGGACGTAACTGAAAAATTGTAATAATTACTTAAAGATTTAGTACAACATATGAATACTAAAACTATTTAAAGATTACAATAAATCAACGTTGACCACTGCCTCCGCCTCTTCGACCTTGTCTCCGCCTTGAACCACCACGATCCATTTCGTTCTGTATACGAGTTGTACGGATTCTCCCCGGCCCTCTTCGGGTACGCAGAGCGTCGTTATGTATAAGAGAGAATTTAGCAGGCTCCCAATAACATTCGCCATGTAGAGGATGAAAAAACCCCTCGTATGTTTTACGGTACGCTTGTTTGTTATAGAAATGAGCAATATGATGCATGCTATGAACTCCCCACATACGGCAAGCTTCTTGGGCATGAGAACATGGGATGAAATACGTGTCCCATTTTCCGCACGTGCACGTCTTTCCTAAGATGTTTACCACGTGCTTCATTTGATTCACGGCCGAAGTATAAACTTCAGATGTTTGCAAACGTGGGTCAAATTAAATGCGACGTGACTCCAAGAACGACTTGTCCAGTCGTTAAACTTATTCCACGCATATGGAGACCAATCGCTTTCGGTGTTAGCCATCGCTGCAGAGCACTCCGTAAATCGATTGCGAAAATATTCAACGCATCGATGAAAGCTAAAGTCCACTATTGCTTTCGGAGGCAAACACCTCGCCCCTTTGAAAACTCCGTTAAGGGCCTCGGAGATATTAGTGGTCATCACCCCGCATCGGAATCCACCATCGTAAGCAAACGTCCACTGCTCTTTATCAATCTTATCTAACCACTTCCAGGCCGGTTCATTGAGAACTTTAATGTGTTCCATAATGCGATTGAACTTCTCCAACGTGTGGGCCATTCCAGCTCTATGGCATAACTGATTTAGGTCATTGTTCTTGAATTCAGTGTTGAAGTTTGATACGACATGACGTAGACAAAACCGGTGTACACCATTCGGCGGCCTAAACGCTGCTAATTCACTTACCGCCGCCAATATTCCTATAACAAATTACGATCAATCGATTAAAAGAGTGTCAAATTAATACAAGAATGTATGTAGGAAAATAAAAGTACCTCGATGACGATCAGAAATGAGGCATACACCTTGTTCACCCAACACGTGGATGTTAAGTAAGTTCAGGAACCAACTCCAAAAGTGTCTGCTTTCCGTTGAAACAATGGCAAAAGCAAGGGGGAGAATATTTTGATTTGCATCAAGCCCATATGCAATTAACATTTTATGCTCGTATTTGGAGTATAAGTGCGTACCGTCAACGCAAACAACTCTACGACAATGCCTAAACCCATCAATACAAGGTTTGAAAGCCCAGAAAACATACCCCAATTTCTTCACTCCGGGTGCTTCAGTTGGAAGATTCAACCACTTGACGACCGTGTCGGGGTTGTAACGTTTCAGAGCTTTCATGAAGATAGGAAGTTGTTGGACTGAAGTTTCCCAGGTACCGTAAACATTTTCTTTCGCCCTTTTGAGGCCATGCCATGTTTGAATGTATGAGATGTCGTACCCGGTATTGTCCTTCACCAGCTGCTTTACGTTCTTTGGTAGAAATTGAGGGTCTGTCTTCACTATTCCAATCAACATTCTCGCAATTGTGTTTCGCGAAATGTTGCGGTGTGTTCTCGCCAACTCGTTCATGTAGCATGTGTGTGGCCCCCCATATATCGTAATCTTCCAATAACATTTTTTCGGTTTGAAGCATGCTCGTAACCTCCAGTGACAGTCATGGCTATGGATGTATTTCACTCCCCATACGGTTTTGTTACTTTCTGAGACGTGAAACTCACGTCTAGCCACCCTGTAAGAATAATCGCCAACAGCATCTTGTAAGTGAGCTTTGGTACTAAATGTCATACCGACTCTGAACCTGGGATTGTCCCTACTGTAAAAATCACCGCCGCCCTCGTTGGCTACTGGAGGCGCCATTTGATATATTGAATAAAAAGGCACGGGTTGGTAAGGCGCACGAGCATCATCCGCCGGCAATGGAATGTCATTTTCGGGACCATCATTGTTTCCATCATCGTCGCTATCGTGTTATCATCTGCGGGATCCGGAAAATCGTCCAGTGCACCACCAACGTCATCAGCTTCAGAGTCGCTAGCGTCACTATTTTGCAAGTCTTCGGGCACAGGCTCAGGTTGTGACACATTCGACATATTAGGAACATCACGACTGCTCGAAGGAATGTCTGTATGAGGAGGGTGGAGTGAAAAGTCACTCATTCCTTGAGTAACTACCGTGAGATCAGGGAACGAGTGGCTGGAGGTGATGTTGGTGAACACGTCGGGTGCCTCTTGAACGTTCTCGCTGGCCTCGACAAACACTTCAATTAAATTAAGTTCCGCATCAGCATCCAAGAAGTACGATAGTTCCGCGTCGTTTGAAATTTGAAAGAGCCGCTGATAGAGTTGAGAATGCTGATAGTATTCATTCTTAACATGAACGGTTAAGGAGGAAAAATTATTGTCGAGGCGAATAACCTCATATAGCATGCCCAGAAATTGAGCAAAGCTAGTGTCGCGACGAATTCGTCTAAGAGAAATGGGTGGGATGCTGTAACGGATGGAGTTTGATTCAGTAATGATTTCGCCACCATAGTATATAGAGACTTGAATTTTGCGAGATGTCATAATTTGAGGAGAAATTTAAATACTTCAAGTTGTTTTTTTATATATTCATGTATACGAAATTATAGTACTTTATATAGGGAAAATCGTCGCATTTAATGGACACGACGTCGCATCTATTGGACGCGACGATTCTTCTGCAAAACTCGTGAACGTTACGTCCACATCAGTTCTGCAAAAAGAAAAAGAAAATTACAGACAACGCGTGATCGATTTTTCACATCATCGCGCCCAATGGACACGTCGTCGCATCCATTAAACGCGACGACGGGCCCAGATACGTTATCGGCCCGTTTAAGGGCCCGTTTAAGCGCTTAAACGGGCCATAACGAACGTCGCGACTAATGGGCGCGACGTCGCGGGTAATGTCCGCAAATGGCTCTATTTTAGTAGTAGGTGCAAAAAACGCCCTATTTTGAAAATTAATCTTTTTTTTCGATTTATTTTGTTAAAAAGGCCGATTTTAAGTATACAATCAATTTAGGACAATTATTGCTGGAAACCTAATTTCGACGCGGAATTAACATAGCCACACGTGACAATCAATTTGGGAAAAAAAATTATGTAGTGCTGAATTCGGTTTAAATCTGCATTTCCGACGAATTCGGATTAAATCAGCAAACATGAGGTGCACATAACCATGCATTTGGGGGGAATTCATACATGGCATCGGAAAAAATTCGGTTCAAATTAGCATTGAAATTATGTTTCCAGCATTACATGTCCTCAAACTTTTTCAGTTAGAAACTTATTGTCCTAAAATTGTCACGCACGTTCTCAGATATACGGACTACAAAAATAATTTAAGCCTTGACTAACGAGGTTTGTATCATTTATGGAAAGAAAATAAACATTAACCCAAACCAAAAATCCATATAAAACATAAAATAGATCTCCTCTACTATAAATCAAATATATTATGAAATATTATATTAAGATGTGGATGTTTTTAATGTTGATAAGATTAGGTTTATTAAATGTTGTAAAAATTAGTTGATTGTTGATGGGATGAGATAAGATGTATTTAATGTTGTAAATGTTAGATGAAATAGTAGAATTTTTTCTACTATAAATAGACCGATGTATTTGTATTGAATCATATCGAAAACATTATTATCTCTCTACAATCCCGTTTTTATATTTCTGTTCTTGTCCAATTATAATAGTTTTATAACACGTTATCAGCACGAGCGCTCTCCGGCAACGATCAACCTCCGGGCAAGATCTTATACAACTATAATCGAGGTATGGTAATTTTATTTTTTGTACGGTAAGTTTATTTATAACACTAGTATACTTATGTTACGGACAGTTTAAATTATATAAATATAACATATATACCACTAAAACGCCTTAGCCCTAGTGGTTTCGCGGAATATCGTCACTACAAGTGATGTGAGGTCCAGATTTCGAATCCCAGTGGTGGCGAGTGGAATTTTATTTTTGACGAGATTTTGAAAAGAGCGATTTAAATAATATTATTTATTTTATTGATATCTCAAGTATATATCATATATATTTTAAATTAATTTTTGACTATACGGATGAACAAATTTTATTACCACTGGGAGAAATTAAATTTATACATCTCTGATTATTATGATTTTCTTATTATAGAATCATGTCATTTTATACAAAGATGAATCTTGCGCTTCTTACTTTATTTACCGTGATTCTTATCGGGTGGTGGATAATATTTTACAGTTGTTTCCAAAATATAGTTATTAATCGTAATATTTTTCATTATTATGATTACCGAAATATATTTTATATTTTGAAGGATGTTGCTATATACGATGATTGATCTCCTGATTCTTACTCTACTCACGGCGATAATTATCTATATATGGATTATGTTTTTACCAAGATTTTACGAGAGTGATTAATTACGATATTTTTTTTATGTTATAATATATGTTTATTATGAAATATATTTTGTGATAGAAAGATGTCGTTCTACCTGATGATTGATCTTTTGACTACTATTATTTTTACGATGGCACTCCTCGGGATGTGGACTTTATTTTTCGTAAGGATTTTTACAAAAGAAGATACAAAAGAAGATTAATTGTAATTTTTCTTTAAAGTATTTTTTTACAATAAACTTGTATTGATATTTATATTGGAAATATTAATGTTATTCACATCATATATTTGTTTATTTATGATTTGAATATTAAAACGTCTTTTGTATTTTATGATAGTATGACGAATTTGCAAAGCCTCGAGTTTGTTGCCCTTGACATCTCAGGGAAGAATTATTTATCTTGGCAACTAGACGCAGAAATTCATCTAAAAGCAAATGGTTTGGGTGACACTATTGTCGACCCAAAAACCACAACGGGTGCAGTGACGCCACTGATACGGTAAAAACCACAAGCGCTCAGGATAAGGCAAGAGCTTTGATAGTTCTTCGCCACCACATTCATGCGGATCTGAGGGATGAATACTTGAATGAACAAGATCCCGCTGAATTGTGGAAAAATCTGAAAGATCGATTTGACCACTTGACAATGTTATCCTCCCTAAGGCAAGGTATGAATGGATGCATTTAAGATACAGGATTTTAAATCCGTAACTGAATATAACTCGGTGTTCATAAGGTGACTGCCACACTGAAATTGTGTGGAGAAACAGTCACCGAAGACAGTATGCTGGAGAAAACATTCAGCACTTTTCATCCATCAAATATGATATTGCAACAGCAATATAGGGAGAGGAGATTTAAAAAGCATTCAGAGTTAATCTCTTGTTTGTTATTGGCTGAACAAAACAATGAATTGTTGATGAAAAACCACGAATCCCGACCGACTGGTTCTACTGCAATCCCTGAAGCGAATGCAGTCAAAGGTAATAATGATAATAGTCGAAGCAATGATCGTGGACGTGGTCGTGGTGGACATCGCGGTCGTGGTCAAGGCCGTGGACGTGGCCGAGGAAATTACGGTGGTGGTTATCAGCATTTCCGTGGTGGTTATCATAGCAATCGTGGCGGTCATCAGAATTTTCCCCAGAAGAGGAAAAATTACGAAAATAATGATGAGAAGAGGCACACTGAACAAAAGAACAACGATGAGCAATGCTATCGTTGCGGTGGTTCGGGCCATTGGTCACGTAACTGTCGCACGCCCAAACATTTGGTTGAATTATATCGACAAAGTAAGGGCAAAGAAAAGATGATTGAAACGAATTTTGTTCAAAGTGATTTGGCCTCTGCTTCTGGGACAAAGGATGAAAATACACATTTCGAAACTGCGGATTTCTAGTTTTTCCTGAAGAAAACTAATCTACTATGTATTATTATTGTGTACTTTATTGTTATGTGTATTGTATGGTTTATTATTGTGTGATTTATTCTGTATCGTTTGGAGTGTTTTATTAAGTTATATTTTTCTTGTGATATATCTGTTTATTTTAATAATGATTATTATGTGTTTGTTTATAAAGGAATTTCTCTGATGGAAACGAACATGTGCAATGGAGAATTATGTCTTGCAGACTGTGCAACGACTCATACGATTCTGAAGAATAAGAAATATTTCGATCATCTTGAAATGAAAGAAACAAGTGTTATTACAATATCGGGTAGCACAAATATAATTGAAGGCTCCGGAAGAGCCAACATTTTACTACCCAGAGGAACAAGGCTGATAATTGAAAACGCCTTATATTCTCCTAAGTCTCAAAGAAATTTATTGAGCTTTAAAGCTATTCGACATAACGGATATCATGTTGAGACTGCAGAAAAGGAGATGTTGAATATTTGCACATTACAAAGGGGGTTTCTAATGATAAAAGAATTATGGAAACATTACCTTCCTTTGACTCTGGGTTGTATTACACATATCTTAGAACGATCGAATCGTATGCTACCGTAAACCAGAAGTTTACTAATGACAGTACATTTAATGTTTGGCATGACCGGTTGGGCCATCCCGGTGCAATTATGATGCGGAAAATAATTGAGCATTCACGTGGGCATTTAATGAAGAACCAGAGGATTCTTCAAAGTAATGAATTATCATGTGTCGCTTGCTCTAAAGGGAAGTTAATTATTCGGCCATCACCAGCGAAAATAAAGAATGAATCCATAACATTTTTGGAGCGTATACATGGTGATATTTGCGGACCGATACATCCATCATGTGGACCATTTAGGTATTTCATGGTATTAATTGATGCATCGACTAGATGGTCTCATGTATGTTTGTTATCAACACGCAACATGGCGTTTGCGAGATTGCTTGCACAAATGATCCGACTAAGAGCACATTTTCCAGATTATCCGATAAAGAAAATACGCCTTGATAATGCTGCTGAATTTACTTCCAAGGCATTTAATGATTATTGTATGTCTATCGGAATTGATGTTGAGCATCCCGTGCCACACGTTCATACGCAAAACGGTCTTGCAGAATCGTTGATTAAGCGCTTGCAATTAATTGCAAGACCATTATTGATGAAGTCGAATCTTCCCTCGTCTTGCTGGGGACATGCTATATTGCATGCAGCAGGCCAACAAGTTATAATGATGTCTCCCCATTACAAATGGTTCATGGTCAGGAACCAGATATTTCCCATCTAAGAATTTTTGGATGTGCAGTATATGTTCCAGTTGCTCCACCACAACGAACAAAGATGGGACTTCAAAGGAGGTTGGGAATATATGTCGGATATGAATCTCCATCGATAATAAAGTATTTGGAACCTCTAACTGGAGATTTATTTACGGCCAGATTTGTCGACTGTCATTTTGATGAATTGAATTTTTCGACATTAGGGGAAGAAAAGAAACAGCTGGAGAGAAATGTTAGTTGGAATGAAATATCGCTAAATCATTATGATCCTCGAACTAATGAATGTGAACTAGAAGTTCAAAAGATAATTCATTTACAGAGTTTAGCTAATCAACTGCCAGAAAGTTTTACTGACCTTAAAAGAGTAACAAAGTCACATATACCAGCTGTTAATGCTCCAGCAAAAATAAATGTTCCTGGAGAACATATTATCGAGCCTAAGCCACAGCTAAAGCGTGGTAGGCCCTCGGATTCCAAAGATAAAAATCATCGGAAAAGAAAAGGAGCAAATAATAATAAGAATGGTCCAACCGAGGATTTATCGACTAGAGAAGAGTCGATGGGCAATGAGAATGAAACTCATGTACCTGAACGTTCAGAAAATAATGATAATGAAGAGATCTCGATAAACTATGCCCAAAATGGAATTAGATGGAACCGAGATAAGTCAACGTTGACGATAAATTCTCATTTAACGTAGCGCTACATGAAATGAATGAGATTAATGAGAATGAGGATCATGAACCAAAGCTGTACAAGAATGCAGACAAAGAAATAATTGGCCAAAATGGAAAGATGCAATCGAGACCGAATTGAAATTACTTGAGAAACGAAAAGTTTTCGGACCTGTAGTTCCGTATACCAGAAAATGTAAAGCCGGTTGGATATAAATGGGTTTTCATTAGAAAGAGGAATGAAAACGGCGAAATTGTAAGATACAAAGCACGGCTTGTTGCCAAGGTTTTTCGCAACGACCAGTATTGATTATGAGGAGACATATTCTCCTGTGGTGGATGCAACTACTTTTCGTTACATAGTGAGTCTGGCAGTAAGAGAAGGTCTCGATATGCGTCTTATGGATGTTGTCACTGCTTATCTATATGGAACACTTGACAGTGACATATATATGAAGCTTCCCGAGGGATTTCAGTTGCCTAAAAATTCAGGGCCCAGAAACGAGTACTCAGTTAAGTTGAATAAATCGCTTTATGGATTAAAGCAATCTGGGCGAATGTGGTATAATCGCCTAAGTGAATTTTTAGTAAAAGAAGGGTATCGGAATGATCAAACTTGTCCCTGCATATTTCTGAGAAGATGTGAAAATGAGTTTGTCATTATAGCAGTCTATGTTGATGATATCAATATAATTGGAACTCCTGAAGAGTTGCCCACAGCTGTTGATTGTTTGAAAAGGGAGTTTGAAATGAAAGATCTCGGAAAAATAAAATTTTGTCTTGGACTTCAAATTGAATATTTGAAAAGTGGTATATTTGTACATCAAGAGACTTATACGAAAAAGGTGTTGAAAAGATTTTACATGGATGAATCTCATCCACTGGATACTCCAATGATTGTTAGATCTTTAGACGTAAATAAAGATCCCTTCAGACCACACGAAAATGATGAATAGCTACTTGGTCCTGAAGTACCATATCTTAGTGCTATTGGAGCACTAATGTATCTTACGAGTCATACGCGACCTGATATAGCGTTCGCTGTAAACTTATTGGCAAGATATAGTTCTTCGCCGATTCATAGACACTGGAATGGAGTTAAACGGATTTTTTGATACCTTAAAGGAACATCTGATATGGGATTGTTCTATTCTAATGAGTCGAAAGCAAATTTAGTTGGGTATGCAGATGCTGGATATTTGTCTGACACACATAATGCTCGATCGCAAACAGGTTATTTATTTACATATGGTGGAACCGCTATTTCATGGCGGTCAGTGAAACAAACTTTAACAGCTACTTCATCTAACCATGCGGAAATTCTCGCTACTCATGAAGCTAGCCGAGAATGTGTTTGGTTGCGATCGATAATTGAGCATATCCAACATACTTGTGGGTTGCTTTCTGAGAAATTACTTCCAACGATCTTATATGAAGATAATGCGACATGTATTGCCCAATTAAAGGAATGATATATTAAAGGGGATAGAACAAAGCATATTTCACCGAAATTTTTCTTCACCCATGATTTGGAGAAAAATGGTGATATTGATGTACAACAAGTGCGATCAAGTGAAAATCTTGCAGATTTATTTACGAAAGCACTTCCCCCAATTAGTTTCAGGAAATTGGTATATTCAATTGGAGTTCGAAGACTCCGAGATTTATAATGATGTTATCATCAGGGGGAGAAAATACGCGTTGCACTCTTTTTCCCTTCACTGTGGTTTTTCCCATGTGGTTTTCCCAGTAAGGTTTTTAATGAGGCAACAAATGAAAACGTATCAAAAGGAATTATGTACTATTTTTCCTTCACTTGGTTTTTATCCCACTTGGTTTTTCCTAGTAAGGTTTTAACGAGGCAAATTCTTTGAAAAACATCCAAGGGGGAGTATTATGAAATATTATATTAAGATGTGAATGTTTTTAATGTTGATAAGATTAGGTTTATTAAATGTTGTAAAAATTAGTTGATTGTTGATGGGATGAGATAAGATGTATTTAATGTTGTAAATGTTAGATGAAATAGTAGAATTTTTTCTACTATAAATAGACCGATGTATTTGTATTGAATCATATCGAAAACATTATTATCTCTCTACAATCCCGTTTTTATATTTCTGTTCTTGTCCAATTATAATAGTTTTATAACAAAATAAGCATTTTTTTTCTTTCTAAAATAGATCATCTTCTCCTTCAACTCAACTCATAGGCTTCTCAAACAAGGCAGAAAAATACCACTCATCCTTCTCAATCCCCTTATCCAACTTCCTCCCAATATTCCACCTCAGCCTCCTAAACCCGATCCTATCGAACATCGGCACGTACGTCCCGTTCAGCTGCGGCCCGACGCAGAAGAACCGATCGAGCCAAAAAAGCCCGCCGGGCCTCAAAACCCTATACACATCGTACAAAACGAGCTCGAGCATCGAATTAGGTATCCAATTACTAAGGACATGCATCGAATGCACAATGTCCAAAGTATTCTCGAAGAAAGGAAACCTCTGCGAGATTGTAACGTGCATCGAAATCAAACCCCTCGAAGAGATAAAACTATTAAAGGGCCCATCGAAGTTCATCGAAGTGGTCACTATCGTCACGTCCCTTTCCCTCATCCTCGCTGCAAAAGTCCCCGAGCCACCGCCCACATCGAGCCCGATCCTCACGGTCCCTTTAGGCCTCGTAGAAAGAACGTAATCTATGCTAAAATCCAAGGCACCGTTATCGTACAGCCACCGATTCTTCTCCCTACCTTCCAAGTGAAAACAATCTTGGCAATCGTAAGAACCCCGTTTGTTGACCCTATCGATCAAGCAAGAATAGTTCTTGCAAGTGTAAGGATCCCATATTAGGGTTTTGTCCGAGGGAGTGGTCCACAGGCTCCGGGGCAACGGTGAGGGCTCCACGTAGCCCGTGGGCTGCTTGGGGTGGCACCGCCTCCTCGGGAGGGGCTCGCAGCCCTTGAGCATGAGGACCTGAGCGAAGTTGGTGTCCACGGGACACGTTTTTCCTACATCGTACGACATGTACTTGTCCAAGTCTTGCTTTAGCCTCAAGCAAGCCCCTCCCACCGAGGAGTAGAGCTCGTCGGAGCCTATTTGGTGAGTGAATCCAAAGGGAAGCTTATGTGACCCGATGGAGATTTTTGCCTCGTGGGATAAACTTTCTAGGAGCTCTTCGAAGTCCGGTGAGTTTTCGGTCTGAGAATTCGCGTGATCGATGCCCTTATTTAGCTCCGAGATTTTGGTGAGGAGCTGCTCGAGGAGTTTCTCGGTGGCTTTGACTTGCCTTTGATGGTCCATGAGCTGAGCTCGGCTCTTCTCGAGGTCCCGTTGGGTCGAGTCGAGCTTGAGAGAGAGGGTCGTGGTGTTTTGTAAGGGTTGGGAAAATCTTGAAATAGGGTTTTGGAGATCGGTAGCGTAATGTGGGCTTGCGAAGAGGTATATGGAGACGAGGTTCGTTGCGATGATGAGTACAAGGATTTTGATCTTTTTTCTCGTTTCGTTGTTGTTTTTGTTATGAGATTGCTTCTTAGAGATGCTATCTTCTTCGTCTTTTCCACTCCCCATGATGAAGAAATGATAGGTCGTTAGCTACCGATTTCTAATTTGCTTCTTATAAAAGTTCTATTTGTTGATTCATAAAATATATTATTACCGCGAGAATACACGTTGGGTTCGATGCAAGCTTTGAGGAAGTGCTAAACATGTTCCCACGTATATGTCTCCGTGATGAGCGTTTGAACTAATGTAGATTATTGGTTTAATGTAATAAGTCAAAGTCAACGTGTTTGGATCTTGAAAATGGGGGTGGACGTTTTATTCTATTTTACTTTTGTTATTATTATCCTGCTACACTTTTTAAAATTCCCTTTCAAACTAAATCGTGAGGTCAAGTTCAACGCTCAGACGAATTTCTTGGAATACTTAAACTGCATTACATCTTAGATCTATACAAAACTCCAAATGATTGTCAGAAGTTAATTATTATTAATTTATTGATGGTAAGAACAAGACACTCTTCATTGGTCTGATTGTTATATTCCATTGGATTCGTGTTCAAACTCTATATTTGCCATTGTTTGTGTGGCTTGAGGCCCGGTCACATAGATCAGGAGGATTAGCTTCGCTGGAAGTATGAGCTGTCTCGTAACTGACACTGACAGTGACGTTCAGATTCGCGTCAAGTTAAACATAGCCAAAACGTGGGAATTACGATTATCACACCTTACATGTTTTTTTTTTTTAATTTAAATACCTTTATGCCTAGAGAAGGCATGTCTTGGGAAAAGGTCAACTCCCCCATATTCTTTCCTATGAATATATATATATATATATATATATATATAATTCATTTTCATAAGCAAGGCATTTGTGGGGATTGAGTACTTTCTTTGAAAATTGAGTAATTTATATATAAAAAAATAATAGTAAATCAATTGGAGGGGATCAACAAAATGCATGGACAAGACAAGACAATATTAATACTATCTTTTTCCCGATACAAAATACATATGATTTAGTGTGTAGTAGGACATGTGAGTAGTTGCCTTTTAAAGCTGTCAATGATCATAAACAACTTTCTTGTATTGAAACGATTCGCAAAGCGTTTGGGCAGCCACGGCGCAGGATTCAACTGCCGAAAAAGAAAAGGAAATAAAAGCATTTAACCAAATTTGTGAAAAAGAAGAGGAAATTAGTAACAAAGATATATATATATATATATATATATATATAATATATATATAATATATATATAATTAAATTAATTAATAAAGAGATTTTAATTTGCTTACTTGAGCCATGCAAGTAACGATGCAAGAATCGTTACCATCATCATCTTGAAGCTTCTCTACAACCCAACCAGAATGTAATAGAAGCCCTCTCATGGTGTACTTTTTCTGCTCATTCGGATCCAAACCAGCTGCTATCTCTTTAGGAAGTGAAGCCACTGCCACTACCTACACATAAAAACCCTAATATATAAAAAAATTATATTTTATTTCATATTTAATAATATTATCGTCGCACCACAGTTCCGTCGTCCATCGTTTCCCGTCGTTCGTAGACGATGAACTCTTTGTTTCTGAACAAAGGCTTCGATTTGCTTCCGAATCTCAGACGAACGATGCTTAGATTCATCCCGAGTTCTTTAATATACTTAGCTTCCACTAAATCTCCATCCCATTCCTGCATTTGATCAACTTCATTTGTCATGTATAACTCAAAACAAGTGAAACCCTAGGGTTTCACATTTGTAGAAATGTGATGTAACTGAATTATATAAAATTAAAATATCATACATTTCCTTCAAGTTTAAAATTTTAAAAATGAAGTGGACATCCAACGTGATATCAAAGCTCAGTCTAGACTTATGGCTACAAAATCTCACGACTAACCATTAAATGAAAATTTCACGTCTAATGCTATATAACAAAGAAATCAGCCAAGACCAAAGTGTGCGTTTGAAAATAAAATATATAAAAATTTAAAATATGAAACACTCATCTTCAAGCTTAAATTTTTAAGTGAAGTGATCATTCTAACAATATATCTATATATAACCTTTGCAGCATCAATAGCATTCACCACGGTCGCAAACCGCTCCGGGGAAACACACTTCAATATCCGACGGCTTTGGAAAATGTGAAGCGATCTTGGCCGTCGATTCGAAATCTCCGATGAATCGCAGTCGTCGATGCGATGAACTTTCCACCTGCCGTCGACGGCTGAGATTCGATCGTCTCCGTCGGAAGCCCAAAGCAGATCTTGGATGCATCTCTCACTGGCATGGAACACATATCTCCTCAATGAATCCTCACTTATAGACCATGATCTGCTACAATTTGAGGGATTACTTCTCATAGTGGGCTTACTTCTTTCTTTGTTCTTCGGAGATAGGTAGATATATAAGCAAAAAGATGAATGTGTCTATATATTATATGTATATATATATATATATGTAGCATGAAATTGCTTATCGAAAGTACAGGTATTAGATTGTTATAGAGCTTGCATTGATTTGTGAAAAATAAGTTATGAATGGATAGAAAAGCACATGGAGTGCCAGAAGCAAGCTCCATGATTAAGAACTTCAAGTCTTATCTTCCATGTGTGACATTATATATTACATAATCGATCTATATATAAGTCGAGATTATTTATATAATTTAAATGAATATAGACATATATATATATATATATAATTATGTATATTTGTCTTCTATATTATACCAATTAATTAATCTTGCAACCATTAATACAAACAAGACGACCGCGCTTTCTGTTCCAGCTCACGTGTCTGGAAAACAAAGAGGTTAAACGTTTGAATTAAACGCAGCGAAGAGACATCAAACAATATTTGAATCAGTGTATTCCTAAAAAAAAAAAACTATGTATTAACTTCAAGTAGTTAAACGTATTTTTGTATATACCTTTGAATATATATTTATATATATAATACTGCGAAACATAACACGAGATGCAAAAACCGAATTGATTGTCCAGGTAAACGTTGAAGGCTAATGTTGTCCTGCTTACGAAAAATAACAATTGTTTCCTTAGATATAATAATGAGAAATGTCTCTTAATAGGATCACTCTAAATTTTGAGCCAACGAACTCTAAAGTGAAAACTTTCTTACAATGACTGAAGAGACTCGTCTCTTAGCCAAAGATGTATAATATCCTTTGTGACGCATCTCAAACGACTTCAACAAATTGCATTTATTTGTAACTTTTCCAATGTGCATGTATAATGCAGACACGAATGTATTTTTACTTAAATCAACACAATCATGTGCTCGAAAAACGAATCTCCGAAATCATTTCGATGTTTACCCTCTTCAAGCTGCAGATCAAGACAAGAGATTTGATCTTTCCCAGGTAAAATAATAGATTTAGAATAAGGGCAAACAGTTATCTACTTGGATATTACTGCATAGTTCTTACATTATTTTAGCTTGCCGTAATAATCATTACCGAGACTGGTAAAAAGGGTATCGTTATTCAATAACTTATTGGGTCCCATCATCAGCACAAATAAAGATTAATCATAGAGAAATTAATGGGCTCATGATGATGATGATGACGACGATGAGCTTTTACTGAGATAAGAATCCTCTGGCTTTAAGGCTGTTCACAGTGTCCCTCACAGCTTCTTCGACAGAAGTGAACTTCAATCCCAAATCAATCAATCTCTTGGCAGCATCTTCGCAAGGCACAAGACCGGGCTGGGTTTCATCCGTAAATCTGCGTTTATAAATTATAAAATAAAATCAATCAAATGGACTACAAGCGAGGTCAAATACCGGATTCAAGAATAGTTAAATGACCAACTTCGCTTAAAAGCTCGAGCTTTTAGGTTAAACGGGTCATTTCTACATGGAATCAAAGCTCATGCCAAGAGGTCACAGATAAGAATCCTCACGATCATTCATTTAAGAAAAAATACACGTTTAAGGTTAGATAAAAAATGAAATCAGCCTAGACGTGAGGGCGTATTTGAAATAGAATATTTTTTTAAAAAAAAATTGTAACTCCCCTCAAGCCTAAGCTTATAGGCACTACTGTAAAATTCGTTAGGTGCTAATCAGATGCCTGGGTGGGTCTAACACTTAGGCGGTTTCTAGGCGGAAATCATATTGTATACCTGTTTTCTATTATTTTTATTTTTCATATATCAAATATACTAATATTCCATCAGAGTAAATGTACATCAAACTTATTCAAACATGATAAATAAATAACGTCAATTCAAACAATGTTATTTTGTATTTAATTTTTTTTTTCAAAAAAGATGGAACCGAATAATCGGCCGCCTAGCCGATTTTCGCCACGGAGGGCAAGGCTGATTTTTACAACATAGCTTCTAGGTGAAGTGATCGTCCAACAAGAATGCAAAACAGGCGTGTAAATTACCTATGCACGGGGAATTCGGGGAACAACTCAGAGACCCTCTTAGCAAAATCCCGATACTGATAGATCCCGTTGGTGCACAGATACCGACCCGAAGCATCGGGATTCTCGAAGACCCAAACTTGGGCTTCGGCCACGTCCCTAACGTGCACGGCGCCCAGCCAGTGGTACTCCTGCGTATCTCCCGAGCCCCCGAGCAGCTGCTTCAACACCGCGCAGCTGGCGTTCAGCTTGGGCTGCAGGAGCTCGCCGAGGCATGTTGACGGGTTTATTGCGACCACGTCGAGGCCGTGGTCGGTTGCGAACTTCACGGCGGCCGCCTCCGCCATTGTTTTGGATACCGGGTACCATTTCTAGCATGGTTTGAAGTAAATTGGCTTACTTATTTTATCAGTACTGTGTATTTGGGGAGTGGCATTTAATAAGCGCACCTAAATTAAGGGTGATATTTCAGGACAATTAAGTTTCGAAATTGACGCTATCTGAGGATAATTAACTTTGTAAATCTATCTTCAATCTGGAATTAATACACGTGAGCGGCGCGTGACAATTAATTTGCTGATAAATCCTATGTGACATTGGAAAGAAAATGGGTCCAAATCAACATCTCTGACGAATTGGAGTAATTTGAGGACAATTAACGCCGAAAACCTAATTTCAGTCAAAAATCAACACACATGAGGTGCACGTAATGATTAATTTGGGGGGAAAATATCCTACGTGGTACCGGGAAAAATTCGGTCCAAAAATCAGTCCGACACCACGTAGAATTTTCTCAATTAAGTTAAGTGCGACTCAACGTGTATTAATTGCGTACTGAAATTATATGTTAGGGTTTAAAGTTTAGGGTTTATGGTCCAACGTTAATCATCCTCAAATCGCTTCAATTCGAAACTTATTGTCCTAAAATTGTCACCCCTTAATCAGGTGACCTTAAATGTCATTCCCCTACTAAACAATTAATCAATCCTGAGTAAATTCGGTTGTTAGATTTACGGGGTTGTTCTTAAGACAGAGATAGAAAGGTTAAAAATTCACCTTACGCGATTTGCAGTAATCGAGATCGGTCCAAGAATCCTCGTCGAACACGCGGCCCTCCTCCCACTTGGGATTGGGGACCATGGCGGAGATCGACGACGTAAGAACCACGCGCCTTACGCCGTACTTCTTCGCGGCCCTGAGGACGTTTTCGGTCCCCTTGACGGCGGGGTACACGAGCTCCTTCTGCGGGTCGGTGGGGTCCGCTAACGTGCACGGCGATGCCACGTGGAATATTCCACCTCCCGCACAGTCCTTGACAGCCCTGTGGAGAAAATCCAAAATAATCCCCCAATATTTACTAGGTGGACCAATTTAGTCCACGATGATTCGTCCGAACCAATTTAGTCCCCTATGTTGTCGATTCTGGACCAAATTGGTCATCGTCGTGATTAACGTGAATTTTAACAGAAATCTCGCTCGTGTCCCTGGATTTTAGCTTCATTTCCCAGTGTGAGTCACGTGCGAGATTTCCGTTAAAATTGACGTTAATGGTGAAGGAACGAATAAATTGATTTAAAATCAATAACATCGAGGACTAAATTGGTTAATGCGAAAACTGAATTTTGGGCCTTGCATGATATACCCAATTGAAAGCAAGCCCATACATCGAGCGGTGTCTCAATCATTCCGCGGCGTCTTGAAAATAAGATTTACCTACCTGTCCACGGCATCGGCGTCGAGGATCTCGACGCGGTGGAGAATCAATTGGGCCTTGTCGGCGCCGGCGAGGGAGAAGAGGTGCGAGGGGTGGTCGGAGTCGGGGTGCACGGCGAGGTGGATGGTGGTGTATTTGTGTTCTAGAAGGGTCTTCACCACCCACGAGCCGATGAAGCCGTCGGCTCCGGTGACGCACACCGGCGGTTTCTCATCGGCGGTGGTGTTGGCGGCCGGAGATTGATCCATCGTCGTCTTTCTTTTCCTCCTTTATTTGCAGCGAGAGAAGTGCGAAATTATTGAGGCGAATCTCGTGTGATTTTGTAGTTGAAGGGGGGATTATCGCCGGATGGTGACGTGATATCCGTTGTGAGGTTGATGATGACGTAGTTCAGTTCAGTTACGCAACTGAGTCGATTTTGTTCGCAGTTGGACAAAATAAAAAGGACGGTAATAGTAGTTAAAGCCCAAATTGTAAGCCCAATATTTCACCGTGGGCCAAAATTTCATAATTCTTATATTGTAAGCTCGAAAATAACATAGGCCCAATTAAACTATGTGAAGGGTAACCACAACGGGGTGTTACGAGTGTTTTTTTTTTCTGAACTGTTCGAAAATTACGAGGAGCTTCTAAACTGTTCGAAGATTACAAGCTGATTGGTGAGCTTTTTAGTACTTTTTTTTTTTTAATTTTCGAACTTTAAGATCACGGACTAGTTCGGTTTTTTTTTTTCCAAAGGATAGTTTTATTACGAAAGTTAAACACGTACATGAGTTTGAAGAACCCAATAGTTGTCTCTCGCAATAAACGAGAATACCATAATTAGAGAAGCCCTAACTGGTTTAATTACTTGAACTATTTTGCATTATAAAATAATAGCGATCAAGCAAAAGAACTGGTTCAATTCCTTAAATTACGTAGCGAAGGATTTGTATATGCTGGCAACATAGATTAACAAAACTAGTCAATATGATCGGATTACCAACAATTTCAGAACAAGATTATATATCTTTGTGACGTGGCTTGATCTTGAATGGATGTAAAAACACTAAGTAATAACACTGATGTTGGATGAAATGTTTGATTAACACTCAACCTTACTCTCAAAGCGCACAGCGGAATAGATGATTACTTAGTTACGAAAGTGATAAACACGAAATATAAATTTTGTGCAGCAAGTCAATAAACTTGCTGCGTGCCTCAAGGCAAAATTCCACTATAGCAATGGATGGCAAAATAACTATCAAACGATAGTAAAAACAAGCCTAAAAAACTATGAATCTAAACGATCCTGAAAAACTACAAAGTCCTTAGACTTTTGCAAACCAGAAATTCTAAGCTAAAAGAAACTCTCGACATGGTTCGGACTCATTCGAACTTCGCTCATATAATCTTATGTCGCTCGCTTCACTCGAAATTGTTAAGTGAAGTCCCCTTTTATAGTCTTCGACTTTGTGACTTCTTCACCACAGACTTGGTCACATCCACTACGTCCACTAAGATAGTTGGGACCGTTGAGAGTTGATTCGGATCAGTTCCAAATGACTTGGTCTTGACTTGAGCTCCAATCTTCCTATCTTTAGTATGCTTCACTCCTAAGTTCACTCTCCTTTATCCATACTCATTCCACACGTATTTGACCCATTCCAGCTCTTATCAAACTCCTGCAAAACACTAAAAATAGCCTAGACATGGATTAAACACGTTTTGGGTATGAAAGATAAAACTGAGAAAGGAGACATTCTTGGGCAACAAATGTTGACCAGAATGTTCCCATAACATTGCCAATGTTGAAGACTCAACGTCAACAATCTCCCCCTTTTTATCTTTCTTCCCAAAACCAAAGCAGACGTTAGTATTAGTGAAACTCCCCCTCACGGCAAAATCTACTCAACCACAAAGCTGGTTAGAGTAAACACAAATAGTTCATAAACTATTCAAAGTACTAATAAAATAGTACAAGCCATAATAAGGTCTTAAATTAACCATCTGCAAAACAAAACAAATTAGTCCATAGGCAAAACACAAGTCAGGCAGGCAAGCATGCAGATCAGAAAGTGCACATCGAAAGTACACACAAACATGCAAGCACACAAATGACTTAGACCACGAAGATCTATATCACAGGACTCTGACTTGACATAGCAGCACCATCTTCTGTTCCAGCTTCACTTCCAGCTCCTTCTTCCATTTCGTGATCTCCCCCTGTCTGTTCGGCCTTCTTAGCTCCGCCCTTCTCAGCTCCGCCCTTCTCAGCTCCGCCATGTCCACTCGGTCCAGCTTGATCATCAGCCCTAGCTCCTTCTGCCCTATTTTCTCCCCCTTTTTGGGAAGAAAGACGCCTTTGTAATATATCTCTTTGAGCCACCAAAGCTGCGATGGACTCATTGAGACAATTGATAGCTAGTTCTAGTGTGGATGTTGATCCAACATCCTGAACAACACCTGGTATGAGCTGTTCTGGCGTGCACAAAGGGAGATCTACAAGTCTGTCTGGACCCGCGAGATGACTTGATTGAATGACATAGGAGATCCTTTTAGAGATTATATTATCTCTCCTTGTCGGTTGAAACCCACTTTTGAACCAGAACTCCATAGATGATAGAGGGATACGGAAGAATTCCCTTCCCTACTTTCTCAACTTGGTTCGACATATGATTGAGGATCAACTCTCCCCAATTCAAAGGCAAGTTGTGGCCAAGAGCATATAGCAAATGTGCCATGCTCTCAGTCACCCTTGTTTCGTTCAGCGTAGGCAACCAACTACAAATTCCTATCTTAAGCAGCACTGAATACAAGGACGTTAACGAACTAACCGCACAATTACCAGCCCAACGACTTACTCTACCCACAGTAATAACCACCTCATCATTGTCATATTCATACCCATATCCACCTCAGGCGTTCCCAAAAACTGATTAATCGCATACGATGACATATCATACAACCTCTCCCTTAAGAAAACTCTCCCATACTTTGGAGAATTCACTTTGGCCACATTAGAGAAAAGGTTAGCGTATACCTCACGGACGACTGAGTCGCAGTACGTCCCTAAACTCCTCACCATTTGCCCGAGATGTCGTGACTCCAGGAATTGCATTACGCCGTACTTCCTGAAGTTCGCCACATCTACAACCCGCTCAACTCGCATGAGTCTATGACTCAGGGAAGTCCACAGCTCCTCATTGGCTGTGCGGTAGAACTTGCGGTTGGGCAGTGGGTCATCCCATGTTAGGTCAGCATCTAGTTCAACATCTTTATCATCGGATTGAACTGGGGAAAGAGAACGATGGCTGGTGTCAGGTTGCGATGATTCCTCAGTACGAGCTCGCTTGGAAGGCCTGGCTTCACTTTCTATTGGCCTCTTCCTTGCTTGTTTCTTCAACCTACTCTTCAAGGAATCCAGGGTCTCGACAAGATCAGTCTCGTCCTTGTCTTCATCCTTTGATCTGTCTGAGGCAGTGAGAGACTCTGACACAGAGGATGGTGTCTCTCCACCTAAAACAATGAAGTCTTCGTCTGAGCTGTCCGAGTCGAGGCTGTCATATGTGGTGGAGTCGGCAATCGTGTCAAGAGAATCACTGGACAAGGCAATCGGGTCATCAGCGTTGGACGTGGGGTTCAGGGTGCGTCGAGTACGGTTGCTTCGGCGCTTCTTCAGAACAGGGGCCTGAACATCAACAGGAGGTTGTCGCTTCTTCGGTGTATGAGTTTAGGTTTCAGTGACTGGAATTGGGTATGATGGAGTTGGGTCGGTTGAAATTGGGAGTTCTTCAGCCTCTAGATTTTCTGTTGGAATTGAGGCTGCCCCTTCTGAGCTTCTTCTTGAGGTCATCGGCGGGGCGTCTTCACCTCGACTCCTTTGGCTTTTCTTAAGGGTCTGAAGCAGGGCACTCAGAATCATATCATCATCATCTTCGCTTTGACTATTCATCGGAACTGAGGTTTCTTGTTCGGGGTTCGCAGTTGCGGGGTCTGCCGTCTGAGGTCGTAGAGCTTCCGAGATCTGAGAAGCAGGTCGTGTGGGTTGAAGTGGCTGAAAAGGTCCGGTGTAGACGACTATGTCTCTAGAACCTGAAATTACTTCGAGCGGCACTGGAAAATCAATGTCAGGTACGAATGTTGGATCAACATTCGGTTGAGAAGGAGAATTTGACATATTATTCACTAAATCTGGGGAATAAAGATTGAAAAACCTAGAATTATATCAATCACTAAAACCAGAGAGGGATTTTTAGAGAGAGGTTTCGACTTCAACAAGTAGGGTTTGTGAATAGAGGAGCTTGATCAAACTAATCCACGGCACATATATAGGAATAGTTCCAACGGTCATAAATAAAAAAAATCTGAAAACTAGCCGTTGAAAGCATAAATTAAAATGGCCGCATAAAAATAGGAGTATATCAGATTATGATTCAAACAAAAAATTACCAAGTCAAAAGTCAATATAGGGTTGTGCAATACTAACCGGTTAGATGACAATGAGGATCACATGAGAAAAGCGTAACGAGCTGTTCTTCGAGCAAATCTAATGCAATTCTGAGAGATATCTAAACTAGACATACGACCTAACAAATGCACTATTAAAAGCTAATGTAGAAAACGAAAGCACTGAAAATATAGCATGATCAAACTAACAGTTACACATGTTGCCCCAACATAAGATTCAACATCCTTACTCCGTGATCCTTGACTTTTCTGCCCGATACTCTCAAACTAGTTCCCTTTCATTTTCTGCCCTTTTCTCCTTATTTATTGATTAGATTTATTGTGCACTGCTCTTATTCCCTAAACATCAAGGTTTGGCTTTTTGTCGCAAAGAGTACATCGTCACCGCGAATGCCGTGTACGTAGGGATACTTATTACCAAATACCTATATTTTGTACAAGGTTTATGAGCAGGCTTATATGTAAGGGATTGGGTCATTTCAGAAGACTGTCAAGTAGGATCGAGTCATTTCACCGGAAAACAGAGAAGAATATTAAATCAAACATTAAAGCAGTAACTATTGAATTTGACATATGCTATGTTGACCCAAATGTTGGACCAACATTCAGACAGACTGCTGCAAACCTATGGATTTTTTCAGGTCCGAAAACCTTTGAAAATCCAATGCTTTCGTGAAAATGTCAGCTAACTGATGTTTCGTGTCTATATGCTCAATGCAAACTAATTCTTTCTCTACCATATCTCTCAGAAAATGATGTCTTATATCTATATGCTTCGTGCGAGAATGCTGAATAGGATTCTTAGATATGTTAATGGTACTAAGGTTATCACAATACATGAGGACAGACTCGCACTCTAACCCATAGTCACATAACATGCTATTTAACCACATCAATTGCGTACAGCAACTACCCGCCGCAACATACTCAGACTCAGCAGTAGATAAAGACACACAATTCTGCTTTTTACTATACCATGCAACTAAATTGTTACCTACGAAGAAACAGCCGCCACTTGTGCTCTTGCGATCATCCTCGTCACCTGCCCAATGAGCATCACTGTAGCCTATAAGACTCATATTAGTATCTTTAGAGAACCATAATCCAAAGCTACACGTTCCACTCACATATCGAAGTATACGCTTAACAGCATTAAGATGGGAAACCTTAGGCTCAGATTGATATCTAGCACATACACATACGCTATACATAATGTCGGGTCTACTGGCTGAAAGGTACAACAAACTGCCTATCATAGATCGATACAATGTTGGGTCAACATTCTGTCCAACATTGTCTTTACTTACCTTTTGTGTAGACCCCATAGGAGTTTTCATTACCTTAGCCGTGTCCAACCCGAACTTATTGACAGTGTTTTTAGCGTATTTCTCCTGAGACATAAAGATGCCATCATTGCTTTGCTTAATCTGTAAACCTAGGAAAAAGGTTAGTTCTCCAATCATGCTCATTTCAAACGTGGAGTTCATAGCCTGTACAAAGTGATCTAGCATCGATTGTGAGCTTGAGCCAAAAACTATATCATCAACATAAACTTGGGCAATCAAAATATCAGAACCGACCCGTTTTACAAAAAGAGTGCGGTCTGCCTCTCCTCGTACGAACCCAAATTCAAGTAGAAATGTAGCTAACCTACC
Organism: Linderniella brevidens; assembly: GCA_004919715.1. Taxonomy (NCBI): domain Eukaryota; kingdom Viridiplantae; phylum Streptophyta; class Magnoliopsida; order Lamiales; family Linderniaceae; genus Linderniella; species Linderniella brevidens. The sequence goes on along the minus strand of SWDC01000147.1, from coordinate 16,159,909 downwards.
ATACCAAGCTCGAGGTGCTTGCTTCAATCCATAGAGAGCTTTCTGCAACTTATAAACATGGTTAGGAAAATGTGGATCCTCAAATCCTTTAGGCTGTTCGACATAGATATCTTTATCAATATATCCATTTAAAAACGCACCCTTAACATCCATTTGATGTAATGTAATGTTAAGCCAACATGCAATAGCCAATAACAACCTAATAGATTCTAACCTAGCCACTGGAGCGAAAGTCTCATCAAAATCTATGCCCTCGACTTGAGTATAACCTTGGGCTACTAAACGTGCTTTGTTCCTAACAACTCTACCAAGTTCATCAGATTTATTCTTGAAGATCCACCTAGTGCCTATGACATTCATGTCTTTCGGCCGTGGTACTAAGGACCAAACTTGGTTTTTCTCAAACTGCAAGAGTTCCTCTTGCATGGCATTTATCCAAAAATTGTCCTTAAGTGCTTCAAGGACATTCTTAGGTTCTACTTCAGAAACAAAACAAGTAAAGCGTACCTCGGCATATACGGTGTTCATGCATACGTTTCTTACCATAGACTTATAATCCTTGCGCGGCTTGTCTCTGGTTTTCCTCCCTTCGTTCACATTTCCAATGATAAGGTCTGTGGGATGATCCTTCTGAATCTTAGCTGGAGGGTCTCTACGGACTTCACTTGGTCCAGCCTCAGTGTTCTGTTCTGGCACAGATGTTGAATCAGATGTTGGCTCAACATTGTCCACCACATTATCCTCTGTTTGGTCAACAGCTTGTACAACATCTGAAATATCAACTTGTGGAGACATTTTGCTAAGATCAGTAGCATCATTAAACACAATATTCACAGACTCCTGAACAGACTTCAAGCGCAAATTATATACACGATAAGCACGACTATTAGACGAGTATCCAAGAAAAATACACTTGTCACTTTTTGAATCGAACTTGCTTAAGTACTCACGATCATTTAACATGTAGCAATAACAACCAAACACATGAAAGTACTTAACAGTAGGCTTTTTCCCATTCAAAACCTCATAAGACGTTTTCTTAGTACCATGTCTAAAGAACACACGATTCGATATATGATATGCGGTATGCAATGCTTCAGCCCAAAAACGCTTAGAAATATTCTTAGATTGTAACATCACACGAGCCATTTCTTGTAAAGTCATATTCTTCCTTTCGGCCACCCCATTTTGTTGGGGCGTCATAGGAGATGAAAACTCATGAATGATGTCTTTCTTATCACAAAACTCATTAAAGTACTGATTCTCAAATTCTCTACCATGATCAGACCTAATGCGAAAGATAGTAGCACTGAAATTATTCTTCACAATAGCACAAAACTTTTTGAAGAAATCAAATGATTCAGATTTTTCGCGAAGAAAAAATATTCATGCAAATCTAGAGTGATCATCGACGAGCACATAAGCATATTTCCTACCACCAATGCTATCTACTTCCATCGGACCCATCAAATCCATGTGCATAAGTTGAAAACAGTGAGCAGTTTTAAAATGTTGGGCAGCATGTTGGTCAACACTATGGCTAACATGCACTTGCTTACCCCTAAGACACGACTCACATACAACCTTACCAAACTCCTTAAGCTTTGGAATGCCTCTGATGGCTTCATGCTTGATAAGTTGCTCCAACGTACGGTAGTTGACATGGCCCAGCCTGTAATGCCATAGGATGACGTTGTCATCGGCTTTCGATAATTGGCACACGTCCTTCGAACTGAATTTGTCGCCGACTAGATAGCAGTTATCGCTCGATCTTTTACCTGCCATAACTCGAACACAGTTGCTGTTAAAAATTCACAACACTCCTTATTAAATCTTACCTCAAGGTCATCGTCGCAAAGCTGACTTATGCTAATCAGATTAGCCACAAGTCCATCGACGTGTAGAACGTTGCTTAGTTTTGGGAAGTCAGGCACATTCAATCCGCCTCGACCGAGAATCCGCCCTCTCGCACCTCCTCCGAATGTCACAGATCCACCTTTTAGAGTCATGTAATCACTTAGGTACTCTTTGGTACCCGTCATATGTCGGGAACACCCGCTATCAAAGTACCAAGAACCTGTCATGTTAGCTCGCAAAGAGGTATATACGACATAGCATTTATGAACGGTCTTCTCTACCCAAATTTTTTTTTATGAAACAACAGCATTTGGTTCAGCAGAAGTTGAAGGAACGTCATCTGAAATCTTTTCGAACATTCCTTTCGACACTGATTTCTCAATGTTGCGCGGAATGTTGAATGACATTTCAGCTAACATTGATTTCTTCGCAGAAATCTCCCCCTTCAATTTCCAGCAGTATGGCTTAATACGTCTAGGCTGCATGCAATGAGTACATTTAAACTGTCTATCCTTAGATTTACTGGCAGCATGCTTAGTACTCTTCTTAACGACTGAAGTCTTACTACATATAACATGCTCGGCTTTTTCCTTAACAAAGACTATCTTAGGTTTACCATTAGGCAAAGGTTTAGAAACATGTGTAGGCTGAGAATTAAATCCTAACCCTTGCTTATCAAAAATACCTAACGATAATACCTCATCAAGGGTCAATTAACCCTTGTTAAATTTCGTGAACGTTTCATCGGCTTTGACGACTCGATTTTGGAGTTTGTCGATTTGTTGATCCTTTCGTGTCAGCACGGCTTCCATTTCGTTCATACCATCCACCAAGCTTTCGATCATCTTTTCATTCTGCTCATTCTCCTCGGTTAGTGTTTTTACCATGGCCTGAAGTTCCGCGTTCTTTGCCTTTTCCTTCTCATATTCCGCAGATAACAACCTTAGGGCTTCATTGATTTGAACTTCAGCACAAAGGTCAGTTTCCAGATCTGTCACATCACAACTAGAATACCCATCAAAACAGTTTGAGACATCATAATAAAAAATGATATTATTCTTAGATGTTGAGTCAAATGTTGGCTCAACATCAGTTACAGCAGTGAAACCGATTTGATGATCTTCCTCTTTTTCATCGTCTGAGAAGGACTGAATGGTCAGAGATGATTGCTTGGACTCCTTTGGGCATGGTTCCTCATCTTCATCATCGGAGAGATCGATCCAAAGAGCTTTGTCGTGCTTGCGAAGTGTGTGGCACATTCGTTGGCGAAATGACCCCAACCTTGGCATTCATAGCATCTAACAGAATCATAGTTGAAGTTCTTCTTCTTTCCATCGGGTTTGCGTTTGGTGAATGGAGGAGCAGAAGAAGATTCAGCTTTGACATTCTGGCCTTTTCTGAATGTTGGGCCAACATTTTGCTCCATATTCTTCTTCTTGATAAACTTCGCAAATTTCTTCACGAGCATAGCCATATCGTCCTCATTGTCAGGATCAACCTGAGTTTGAACTTTGGATGGCTGACTGACTAGAGCAAGGTTTTTGCCGCGAGACGCCCTCTTTTGAACTTCGAGATTGGTCTCGTAGTTCTTCATAATATTCATCAAGGTGTTGAATTCAATCGTGCCTAGATTATGTGCTTCCTCGACGGCCGCTACCTTCACATTAAACTTTTCAGTTAGCGTACGTAAAGCTTTAGAAACCAGTACCTTATTAGCAATTGGATCTCCGAGGCTAGCACACTCGCTCGAGATTGTCAATAGCTTGCCGAAGTATGTGGTAACGTCCTCGTCTTCCTTCATTCTGAGGTTTTCAAACTGATTGAGGAGATACCGAAGTTTGGTTTCCCTCACACTCGCATCGCCTTCGCAGTACCTCTGTAGAAGATCCCACGCATTCTTTGCCGTCGAACAATTCTGAATGATCTTGAACATAAATATGTCCACCGAAGAGAAGATGGCATTAAGAGCTTTGTCGTTATACTCAGCCGCATTCTTTTCAGCAATAGACCATTCTTCGATAGGCTTGTCAACTACTTCGCCATCAGCATCTGGAGGATATCGAGGTGGAGTATATCCATTGAGAACAGCTTCCCACGCTCGTACATCTATGGACTTAATGCATTGTCGTACACGAACTTTCCAATAAGCATAGTTGGATCCGTCTAACACTGGGACTTTGCCGATGTAATTAGAACTTGTAACATCCATTGTAGAGGATTGTCAGCGCTTAGTAAAGTCAAGCGTTGGCTCTGATACCACTTTGACGTGGCTTGATCTTGAATGATGTAAAAACACTAAGTAATAACACTGATGTTGGATGAAATGTTTGGTTAACACTCAACCTTACTCTCAAAGCGCACAGCGGAATAGATGATTACTTAGTTACGAAAGTGATAAACACGAAATATAAATTTTATGCAGCAAGTCAATAAACTTGCTGCGTGCCTCAAGGCAAAATTCCACTATAGCAATGGATGGCAAAATAACTATCAAACGATAGTAAAAACAAGCCTAAAAAACTATGAATCTAAACGATCCTGAAAAACTAAAAAGTCCTTAGACTTTTGCAAACCGGAAATTCTAGGCTAAAAGAAACTCTCGACATGGTTCGGACTCATTCGAACTTCGCTCATATAATCTTATGTCGCTCGCTTCACTCGAAATGGTTAAGTGAAGTCCCCTTTTATAGTCTTCGACTTTGTGACTTCTTCACCACAGACTTGGTCACATCCACTACGTCCACTAAGATAGTTGTGACCGTTGAGAGTTGATTCGGATCAGTTCCAAATGACTTGGTCTTGACTTGAGCTCCAATCTTCCTATCTTTAGTATGCTTCACTCCTAAGTTCGCTCTCTTTTATCCATACTCATTCCACACGTATTTGACCCATTCCAGCTCTTATCAAACTCCTGCAAAACACTAAAAATAGCCTAGACACGGATTAAACACGTTTTGGGTATGAAAGATAAAACTGAGAAAGGAGACATTCTTGGGCAACAAATGTTGACCAGAATGTTCCCCTAACATTGCCAATGTTGAAGACTCAACATCAACACTTTGAGTTATTTGTTCTTTTAGTTCTAAGTTATCGATGTTAAAAAAACAATGGAATTCCTCTCCTTAATATCCCATTCGTCCAATTTGTCTGTTGCTCGGAGGGGATCAAAATATCGATCATCATTAGTTTTTCTGGAAAATCGGCATAGCTTTCCTCCCACCTTCAAAGTTAGGAGCAATCCTGCTTCTACGTAGCCCCAGGTTTTACTAGCCAACGGTTCACGTTTCGAACCGACGATTTTTTTTTACCTGAATCGTCGATTTTTGGACCGACATTCAGTCGCGTTGGTTCTAACCGTCGGTTAAGATTTTGATTTTTCAGGACCAATCCGTAAAAATCAGGTTAAAAATTGACCTTAACCGTTTTCTACAATTAGCCAATGGTTCGATTACGGTTTGGTACGGTTTTTCTGAACCTTTGAAGGCCTCAAATGTAGAGTTCATGCAGCAATGAAATCATGTATCCGCCCCTGATGATAGTCAAAGTCGCTAGTAGGATTCGAACGTGAGGCTCTGATTTGAGTATCAACGGTCCCACTGCTAGGACCGTACTAATTTTCAGGTTTGCTAATTTTTATGGAAATTACTATACAACACTCACCTTAAGCAAGAAACACTACAGAATTCTGACTTGATTCGGGAAGTACGGACGTTATTTTTCCACATGTTGCCTTTTAAGTAGTTATAACGAACAATCTAACAGTTATTAAATTGATGTCTGACGGTCAACATTATTAAATAATGCATGTAATAATTAGAATAATAAATAGGACAACAGCCTGCAATAAATTGAAACGGTGGTGTACGTGCACATACTTCCAAAACTTAATTCTCTACTCTTAGATTTTTTTTACATGAAAAAAATAATACTATTGGCGTTGTGTATATTTCTGATTCATAACTAATTATTATTAAAATTAAAAACTAATTGTTAGTTTTTTTTAGGAAAACAATAATTTCATTCCACAATATTAATTGGACAAAATTTTACTATAGAATCAAGAATAAGCAAAACTCCTGAAGAATAATATGGAACAACAAAATCGTCAATCACAGTCTCTTCTTCAAATAGTATCATCGTTTGAATTATCTCAACTGTTTGAGGTTATCTCCACTGTTTGAATCACCATCAATGTCAGCACGATGTTCATCACTCGATCTATTGTAAACTATTATTCAAGAGAGTAAAACTATCTTATTATTTAAATTTGTTTTGGTCGATAATTTTGGGAAGCTGAGATTTCTCATTCTTAGATCTTTTAAAATTGATATATCCCAAGGTTTTTTGCCCTTTTTTCGTATTATATACATTGTATATTTAGCTTCATACAACCTTGTTCTAAGATCTTATCCCAACCTACAAGATATTTTCCTATAAAATAAGGATGAATTCATATCGATCACTCAATCTTAACCCACTTGTTCGTACTTCTTAACAAAGCGCATTAATTTGTTGAATGTGATAATAACGGAATATGAAAACGCCTTCTTGTTGAACTCTTTGTGTAATCCATTTATCCTAACATTATCCAAAATAAAATGTATCCCAAAAATAATAGTAGCATGGGCATATATTCATATATATCAGAGACGTTTATAGACATTTTGAACCAAAAACTTCCTTTGATTTTATGAAATTGTTTTGAGTAATCCTGAATCTTTGCCACCAAATTGTTAACATATTTTGTTCTATCCAATTCTAATAAAATAAGTTCTTTATTTTCTGTTTTTTTTAGATATCATATAAAGGAAAGCTAAATGTGGAAGGCTCTTGATTTGTTTTATATCATTTAATCTAAATTTCAAGCATAAAACTCGAACTCCGAATAATCGAAATCATAAGTCGAGCTCTAGCTTAATTATCAATCTCGGGATACCAAATAGATAGAGCACTTAAATAACATCCTACGGAAAACAACGATAGAGAGCCTATCCGGCAATGTCAAAAATATCTTTGGCCAAATAAAATAAATAGTCGGTGATCATCCATGCACTTCATTAAATAGCAAAAGTTGTTTTTCGTCAGTTTTTGATAGTTAAATGTATGAACCTCGTAATTTCTTGGGTACTTATCAATAGCAATATTCACTCACAAAGCCGATATCTTACGTATAAAGTATTATAACTAGTAAGCATTATACATGTAAATAAAAAATTAAAACAAAACAAAACAAAAACATAGAGGTATCTTTATTTGCCCCCTACGAGTTGAAATTATAAATATTCAGTTGGGAGCTGAGATAATTTTATATTGATTATCGTTAAATGAAAGCAATGTATCAAGATGCTAAAGAAATAGCAAAATTAGATTTAATATCAAATTCTTCGTATTTAAGATATGTGCGGTAAGGATGATTGTGATATTTGAAAAACTGCCACCGCCTGCATTAATTACTAGTCGGCGTTTGGGTCGTCAAAACATGATTTGGTCCAGAAACCTCTCGTGCTCTATATCGAATAATATATATATATATATATCATATATATTATATATATATATTGCCAAGTAATATATAATAGTATGTTTGTTCACATGTTTGTTCACTCAACGTGTGAGCAAATAAAATTATTGATGTATAATTTAAAAAAAAAATTATCGATTACTAAACATTAGGATTTTGTTGAAAGATTACTCAACAATAAGTGGATGTTTATGCTTGTAATAATTTTTTATTTAAAAAAACACTAATTCAAACCTCACAGTATTATTGGAACGTGGTTTAACTAATTTAATTTTTTCTTAATTATTAATTGCAACTAAAATTTTATTGGTTAATTATGTTATACCAAAATGACTATTTTTAAATGATGCTGATGCTTAATAAATGTGTATAGATAGATATAGATTTATATTTGAATTATCGACGACAGAAAATATCCAAAAAAATATGAACACTTCAGTTGGCAGTCTCTAGCATTATGTCATGATGATGCCAGCTCGACGCGAAAAAATGGACATTCATGATAACTATTTCTTTTTTTTTTTTCACGAGTTCACTTATTTTTTATTTTTTTGAATTTCATAAAATAATTGATAGCTTTCTCCTCTTTCAATAGTTTGAGGAAGTCCGAAAATAAAAATTAGTTTGAGGAAGATAATCCATGTAGAACTCAAACGGAACGCTCAGTATGTATAATCTAGAAGTTCGTATTATCTAGACTTTCGAGGGGGAAAAAAAGACTTGCAAGGTCAATATATATAAGTAAATTAAAAATGTTCCTATAATCTTTATTAATTATATCGTAAATAAGTATGCTTCTAGAAGCATAAACCTACAATATCTGGAAAACATTCTTTTTTCTAACTAACGAGATAAGAAACTTGTAATAGTTTAGGTTTTGTGTTATCTTGAAATATTTTATAAATATTAAATAAATACAATAATTGGCTCGTACACAGCAAGACCAGGTCAATTGACTCAAACAGAAGGGGCTTGCGACCGCCAAAATAGCATAGGCCACGAGTTCTTCGTATGTGGGTCCCAATAATAGAGTTAAAATGCTTAATCAAAATTAGCAGCGTTATCACAGCTAACTGATTGGGTTAGCTTAACTCGAACATGATTAGTGTGTAATAACACTCCGATAGTTGAGTTAAAATAACAAGTAAACATTCGATGAATAAGTTACCTCTTTCCTTAATCATATACATATTTATATTACATTTTCATGTATTTTACTAGTTTTTTGCCCGTGCTATGCACGGGTCATACAATATGAATATATAATTTATTTTATTAAAATAATTTAATTACGTTGGGTGGATTTATAGGACTTTGTATGCTAGAGATATTACATAGCATATCATATCTTAAATTAAATTTTTTATAAATAACATCAAAAAAATTAATATATCAAAATGAGATATAATATTAACTAAAAGTTAATTGCATCATATTTGTTGTTGTTTGAAGAGTAAAAATTAACAGTCTTCCTCCCATTCGACTTTAAAAACATACGAAACCTTAATTTCATCATCGTATGTTTTACAAATATTGTTCTTATGATAAATTAACTGATTTCATTTATTCTATTATTAGTTTTTATAGTTCCTTTTTCGAACTCAAAATTTATCAAATAAACCACATTTGTCTGAATATTTACTGATATAAGGTCTAGTGATTTATTGGAATAAAACCGGAATAAAACCGATAATCTTTAGAAATAATTAAAAATACTGAATTAATACAATGGTTCAAATATGTGAGCTTGAATAGATTAAATAGTGACGAATCAAATTGAATTTTACCTGGTTCGGGGTTTTGCAATCCGAATTGCATGGTTCGGTCCAGTCATCGAAACCCTAGTCGATCCATGAAAATTAATTTACTTTGTTTTTCATATTAATAATATTAAAACTGCAAACATATTGGCTAAAAGACCAACGAAGAAAAAAAAAAACATATTTTCGAACATTACAAAATTATACTTCACCCTAACAACCAATTATTTTCGAAATTTATGGTGGAAATTTAAGAAGTCTCCAAACTCACCGCACACAAAGCTGGGCCACGCTGTCCTCTATTTGTGATGTCACTTTCTCATCTTAATTCATCGTCTTCCTCATTGTAACAGCGTAGGCCCTTCATCTATAATTTCATGTCCATCATACATCTTTCTCCCATTATTATTATAAATTCCCCCCATATATTATTGTCCCATAAATTCAAGAAAAAAAAATAAACTCAACTTGCCTCAATTAATACAGTCTCCTCTCTCACACATTAATCTTTTCCCCACAATTAGCCCTCAAAAAGAACCTCGACAAAGATAACATACCATTACAAGAGATGCCAAATCTTTGCAACTTGATGCAGCAAAGGGTTCTTGTCGGATTTTCCCCTTAAACTACTTAGTTTATGGCCATTGCAACAAACATGAGCAGTAGCAATAATAGAAACAATAATCAAGAAGGAGACTCTATCAACAACAAGCAACAAGAAGATCAAGAAGACGGGCACCAACACGACACGGTCATGCCGGGATTTCGATTCCACCCCACCGAAGAAGAGCTCGTGGAATTCTATCTCCGGCGTAAGGTCGAAGGCAAACGCTTCAACGTCGAGCTCATCACTTTCCTCGACCTCTATCGCTACGATCCTTGGGAGCTTCCGGGTATATTAAATTAAATTTCATATATTTCCATTAATTTCGAGGAAATAAAACCCTAATCAAGATTTTTGATGAATAACAACAATCATACATATATGCATATAGCTTTGGCTGCAATTGGAGAGAAAGAGTGGTACTTTTATGTCCCGAGGGATCGCAAGTATAGGAACGGAGATAGGCCCAATAGGGTGACCACGTCGGGCTATTGGAAGGCCACGGGTGCGGACCGGATGATTAGGAGCGAGAGCTTGAGGTCCATCGGGCTCAAGAAAACCCTAGTTTTCTACTCGGGGAAGGCTCCTAAAGGTATCCGATCGAGTTGGATCATGAACGAGTATCGGTTGCCTCAGCACGAAACTAAGAGGCTTCAAAAGGTTAGGTTCTTGAAGATGTGTGTTCATAGGTTTTCTTTATTCATTTTCTCTCTCTCTCTCTCTTTTTCTTCTTTTTTGGTTGGAGACTTGAGGATCTAAGACAGTTTAAGATTGTTTTTAGAAAGAAGTAACGGTATGCTGCTTTTAGTAAAAGGAAAGAAACAAGAAACTGACACTTGAGGTTAATGAATGTCAGCAACTTCTGTTCTTGTATTTACAGTTTACACAGACTTCACTGTTCCCCTTCGGACAGTCACACCTAAGGCGTGAGGCAACCTTAAACTTGTATCGATTTCAAAATCTTGAATTTAATTTCATATTCACTCAAGGTTTGATTTTTTTTCGAAGTCTAATTTTCCGGCATAAATCTCATTATATCTGGAATTTAATTTCATATGCACTCAGGTTTTTTTTTTATCCCACAGGATATCTTCACTTTAATCTCGATTTCAAAATCTGGAATTTAATTTTACTCGCTCAAGTTTTTATTTTTTTCTCCAAGTCCCGTTGTCAGGCAGAAATCTCACTTCATTATCGATTTCAGGGTCTGGGATTTAATTAATTCATATTCACTCAAGTTTTGCTTTTTCTCGAAATCCCATTTTCAGGCGGAGATCTCTCTCTGCCGAGTCTACAAGAGAACCGGTGTCGCCATCGAAGACCATCCCTCGACTACCACACCCCGTGCCACGTCATCATCATCTTCTTCCTCTTCAAGAAAACCCCATCAGCCTCCGCAGATGCAGGCAGCAACAATGGAGACCTTTCGAATCAATCTCGGGCCTCAGCCACCGACGAACAAATTAGCTAGAATAACCGAAACAAGCCCGAGTACTAGCAACGATGTAGGCACATCACTAGCCCTTTCTTCGCACCCGGCTTCGGCTTCTTACACAATCAATCCTAATATAACAATCCCTTTACCTTCATTACAAGATCAAGATAGAGTAATTCTCTTGCACCAACAACCTAACAGACAAAATGATATTTTCCCGAGCCCGTCGTTTCAAGGAATCGATGACCTTCGTTTTTCGATATTGAACGACTACTCACAAAACCCTCCACTCACAAATCCCATACGCAGCCTTCTCTCTCATGATTTCCCGGGCTTGCAGCCACCGGCGAATGAGAGAGTGACACATCATCAGCAGCAGAATATTGGCCCCACGGGTTCGATTAACACTTCGGGTTTCTCCGATAGGCTATGGGATTATTGGAGTCCGATGCCAGCTGATTCGAGTAGAGAGTATGTCAATCTCTTTAAGCGAAACGATGGGTCGAATCTATGAATAATTTGTGTTCTTATACGTGTATTAACAGGTTATGATCGGAAGGCTACAAGAATAGTATGTTACTTTATGTAATGTTTCTCTATTACTCTTATTAGTAAAAAGCCTCGTCGGTCGCAGTAATGTATAACAACAAAAGGTTAATTTTTTAGGGTTTTTACAGTGTGTAGCTATTATTGGATATAATGATATTTTGTAAGTCTAGCAAGTCTTTTCTTGGACATACGAGAGGAAGTAGTCGATTTGATTACTTGCATATTCCTTAGACTTCGTTGTGTGCATGTACTTGAACACTATATTACATGGAGATTAGTCTTGCATAAGACCTAAAACCTTAGTGTTGAGATTCAGATTCGCCTGAGAATGAACTTAGTCAGGGTGTGGGAACAGTGGTCAAGGGGACGCAACCCCCTTGCGAGGTCCTAGGGGCCGCGCCCCGGCCCAAAAAGGCACCAGCCTCACTGTATGCACCCGCCCGAAAAGGTGTGCAAAAACCCGAAAGGGTGTGAGAGGTCGAAAAGGTAGTATTTGTTAGTAAACAGACAACAACCTTAAAAATGTTGTGTTCACTCTCGAATGAACACAACTGATCGAATCATGGGTTATAAATAAGTGACGGTTCATACAGCATAATGGCATTAAATTTACAAATACATACTTCTGCGAAAAATCTCTCTAGTCTTATCGCATGACAAATTTAATGAAACTCGTAAAGGGTCCGAATATTGTCTTTGGAAAGTGATTCCAAAACAAGATTTAGAGAATATTCAGCCATACTAAATAGATAACTTTACCAACAGAACATAGGGATTAATGTGAATATACTTGGATCGTTACATAGCCAATTAAATTTAAATTGGCTTAAAAGAAGTCTTATTTGGATACGCAAGGAAGAGTTTGATAGACTTTTGTGTTTGGCTTTGATTTGTTACACATGATCAATAGCTTTGATTATATAATTGCTATTTGCTAACATTTATTATATAATTATCATTTAAAAACTATAATGTACATATCAAATCATTCTTGCGTTTCTTGTTTTTATTACCGGTAACACACCTAAAAGTGGGCATCGGCTAGGCCATGGAATTAGAAAAGGTACGTTTATTTCTTTAATTAAATATATTTTCCACGAACATATAAAAAGGAATATGTATATAAATAGGGGACACATACCCTATTATGCATGAGAGAATGATTACAGAAGGATCATTGACTTGCAGACGACTGCTCAGGGACAAAACTGTCCGCTTCGCGAATGTTTTTGGGCCCACCCGCGTTTCTTCACGAGCGAGCTCTACTGACACCAAGGGACAAAAGCAAATTATGTTGAAATGAAATAAAGCGAGTTAGTAAAATGTCTTCAATGTTTTTTCAATAATATTATATATATATATATATATATTAAAGATGCAAGCTCACAAGCAAAACAAAAAATGATTCCTAATACGAACCGACAGCTGTATATGAAAGTTGGGCACGACCGGGTCAGCCCAAGCCCATCTCATCGGACATGATGTTTTTAAAATCTTCAAGATTTAATTTTTAAACATTCTTTTGACAATTCATTAGTAATTATAATTTAGACATATTTTATACGCAGTAACAAACATAAATAATTCTGGAGAAATTAAATCCATAATACATAAAAAAAAAAATTATTTGCTGATAAAATTGAATTTTTACAACATTGTAAAGAAAAATAAAAGCAAAAATACAAGAGAACGGGCCTAATTAGGCTGATGTCAGCTGGTCCTTTTCGGCCCAACGGATCGGGCCAAAAGCCCACTTCTGTTTGGGCTTTGAAATTTAAACCGTGCCCGATTTAGTTCAAGGCCAAGCAGATCAGCCCACGGTATCAGAGGTCCAAACTTTCAGCTCTACCAACGACTCATTATAGATTGTGTACTCAACATCTTTTATGAATAAATTACGCATATACTCCTATGACTATAGTAATTAAACTTAAACTCCATTTATAAAACTTTTCATTAAGACCCCTTCATCATATTTTGGACATCAATTTAATGATCCGGACATCTAAATTTACCCATAGTGCATCTATTTCGTAAAATAAACATGTTTAAGCATGTTTATATGGAATGCATTAATATTTAAGTGGATGAAATATATATTTTCGTTTATACAAATTATCTTTTAGACTCCTTAAATATTCGTGTATTATATATAAACCTTCTAAAACGTGTTTATTTTACGAAATATAGATACTAAGTGTAAATCTGGATGTCCGAATTTTAAATTGTTGTCCAAAATAGGATGGAGTCTTAGTGTAAAGTTTTATAAATGAATGTAAGTGTAATTACTATAGTCATAAGGTATATGTGTAATTGAGTGATACTATAGGGGGTGTTGGTGTAATTATTCCTAAAAATTATATGAAAACCGATGGAGTTAGCTCATGCACAAAGTTAGAACACTAGGGCCCGAAATAGAAATGTCGAAAAAGCCCACAATGTCACTTACGTCCACTCGAAATTGCCAAGTTTTGCAATTCCTGGAAAAAAAAATAGAAAAATAAAGAAAGAAAGGAGATAGCAATTTGAGAAGAAAAGGACGTGTTTGCGATGGCGAAACCTCTGGGTCCCACAGGAGAGTTCTTCCGGCGACGCGATGAGTGGCGCAAGCACCCGATACTGAGCAACCAGTGGCGCCACGCGACGCCGGGATTGGGAATCGCCCTCGTTGCCTTCGGGATCTATTGCGTCGGCGAAGTCGTGTACGATAAGATGTTCGCCGCTCCCAAATCGCACTCCCACCATTCGGAAGCTGCCTCTCACTGAATAATTAAGGTGACGAGATCTTAGATTTTCGCCATTGTACTTCTCTTTCTGTTTCTGAAGTTTGATTTTTGATTGAGCTAGGGTTTCGATGTGGTGGGCTAATGGTACGATTTCTGTTGTCTTCGATTAAGGATTCCTTTTTGAGTGTACTATTTGCGTGGTTGATTTTAGATGCATGGGAAATGTCCAAGCGTTTAAGGGTGGGAGAGTGGGATGGAAACAGTAGTGTATTCAGTCATCAAAGGTCATGGGTAGAAATCCTAATAACAACAATTTGTTTTAATACGAGTACTCAACTATATAATGGGTTCTCACTGTGGGTTCTCTGTTGTTATGGTCTCCGATTATGTAGCTGAGAATCGTGGTTTCTCTGTTGTTATGGATTCTCAGATTACGTAGCTGAGAATCGTGGGTTCTCAGCTATATATGGGTTCTTAGCTCCTCATTTTATAGCTTGAGAACCCTGGGTTCTCAACACAGTGTGTTTACCGCCACATAGTTCACAGCTACCTAGTATGTGACATAAAATGAAGGCCATTGACTTAAAAAAAAAAAGAAGAAAAACCCGGTCAACGAGGATAGTTTTTAAAAATCTTATTGGTCAAAGGATTTTCTTTTTAAAAAAAACCCAACTTTGTATCAGGGCCATCACGGGCTCGGTTTTCCTTTCGATTTACGATTGTTTGATAGAAGGTTTTGGTACACAGCGGTTCGGAAATATCGATTATGTCTTTCGGAGTCTGTCGACCGGTGTTTGTTAGAGTAAAATACATGCATATATGCTTGTTATAGAATCATAGTACAGTTTCAAAAGTTTTAGTATGGTGCTAACTTTTTTTCCCCAGGTTTCATTGTTGTTAAGTATTTATTTCTCCCTCATGATGCATTAAGATTCATTGATCCCCTCCACAAATCTTTAAACATTACGAAAAAGTATCATCTTTTTTAGCTGATTTGAAGAGTTGCCCGTTGATTTCCTGGGAACTTTTTTGGACCTAATTATGAATGAAGTTTTGGACATTTGTGCGGATCCTATATCACACCTGAGTTTGTGCGTGTGTGTGTGTTTTCTCTTTTATCTCCCCCCACAGTCGATTTTTTTGCACAGGGTTTGCTATTTCTTTATTTTTTGCTCGAGCTTTTTGACTGTTGAAATAACGCCTCATTGCCCCCCTTTTGCAGATAAACTGTGTATTGTATTCAAGTTCCTCACATTATGTGTCTCCGAGGTTTTATAATAAAGAGTTATTATTGTTTCTACGTTGGTTGTTTTGCCTGAATCATTCAAGAGAAAATAATATCGTTATAATGTTGATCTGTTTAATTGTTTTGTGCTGCTTTACGAAGACTTCAATAAAAAGATGTGTTACTTTTTGCCTGATATATAATATTCTCAAATAATGTCGACGTAATAATACTCACAGTAACTTATTCCCTAGTGACAACCCACATATTTATTGAAAGTTACAAATTTCAATTTGAAACTGAATTATATAATTCCGGCTATATGAGGCCATTGGGTCGAAACTTCATGAAATTTTCGGCTACAAAATAAAAGCCCAATGGGTAGTGAGTGGGTGAAGGAGACGTCGAAGGACTGATGTGCAATTTGTTAAATTGGTTATGTATTTTCCTTTCTTTTCATTAAATAATATAAGACCAATGCATGCGCTGACTATAATTCAAGTTGACGGAGAAAAGTGAAAGGAAAAAGGGTACTAACCAGTTGAATTGAAGGCCTTTGTCTATTGTCTTTTTATTAATTTTATTGTTTATTTTAATAACCTTTTAGTACGTTGGATCAATCAAAATTCAAAGGGAGAGGAGCAACAGCTCTTCGCAGGTACTACTTTTTCTTTTTACAGCCTTAAGAAATTGAAGGGCCCCTTTGGTTACGCTACGTTCTTGTTGCATAGCACGTCATGTCTTCTCTTTGTCTTGTTAGTTCATCAACATGGTTTCTATTTTATCTTATTATAATATTACTATTCTTTTCTAGTTCAACACCATTAACTACATATCTTAAAGACTAGTATTATTTTATTGGGATTCGAAACTCGATCTCCCGTCAATTAAATTTAAAAAAGTTGTCACAAATATAGAAATTTAGTGAGATACTCTATTTATTGCCGATCGATTTTTAATGGAATATTACTTGTGCTTATATGCTGAAATTTTGGGTTTGAACCAAGATGATTTATATCCCAATAACTTGTATTAGAACCATGTTTTGGTCTAAATGAGATGTGGAGAAGGTGTCGCTGGTCCTTGCAAAGATTCTTGCTCAATAAAGCGTACGGATTGTGTTGAAAGTCTTCCGAGAGCAGATCGATCCGGTTTAGTGTCTTTTGTAGATAGTCTTCCTAACATTAATTGTGGTTAGTCAGTGTGTCCCATAGGGTGCAAAACCAATAACACAAGATTATTATCATGGTGGATAAACCCGTTTGGTGGTCTTATGTTTCTGGAAGGCTTTGCTGGAGTTAAACTTCATCTCACATTGGTTAGATAAAAAAGTTTGTAAACCTGCACATAAGTAATATGTTACTCTATTTATTATCAATTGCTTTTAGAAATGAATTTCATAAAAGTTTATAGTTGGGCTTCTCGGTTTGGACAACAGGAACTAACTGTATATCCCACCAACAAAATTGTACGAATTGTTAGTTTGAATTTTTTTTATAAGAGTAAACAAACGATTTCTTGATTGTAGTATGGAAGGTATTGATATAATTATCCATAATTTACTTAATAAAAATACAGCATGGTAATACAATATTTTAGAATTCTTGCTAAAAGAAACATAGAAAACAATGAATTGGACAAAAGTCTTTCCTATTTAAGCATAAGGAATATTCATACGATGCAATAAAGTAGAATAATTCAAAGCTTATTACTTTCTCTGCTTTCACTGCGATTTTTTATGGCCTTTATGATCCCTTGATTAATAGAAATATGTGGTGATCACACAGACACAAGACATTGTACAAAAAAAAAAAAGGAAATAGAGTCTTTTTATGTTCGTATATGTGTCCTTGCTTTGCATATTGAATCTCTCATCTATTAAATAATATTCCGTGAACACTTCAAGAAATATAGAGAGAGAGACCGGAATGTTTCCAACGGCTACTCTTATATGTGTATGTTTTCTATACGACTACTTGATATGGAATATGATTAAATTTTCTATTTATCTAATTGTATTACAGTTGTTGATTTGTGCTCAACAATATTTGATGAAACTATCATTATTTAATTAAAACGACAGAAAATATAATTATTTCCTTGCAAAGGTTAGCTTTTCGTTCTTTTTCTTTTTTCGAGAAGTATATTTTGGTCAAATCTTATAGTGTGGTGTAAAGGAAGTTTAATTAATTCATAGAATAGTTTTTTTTTTTAACTGAAATTCATAGAATAGATTAAAAAAAAGGGCAAATTCCCTTTCAGTACCCTTTCAAGTTTCAACTTCCTGATCAGTACCCCTCCAAGTATTTCTTCCTGTTCAGTACCCATTTGCGAAAAATTGTGTGTTTAATACCACCAAACATTGAAAAGACGAAAATAACCCTTCTTTACAGATTCAGTTATACCAACTGGTCTCATTATTATACCAATATATTCAATTATTATACCAACTGTTATCACTGCTATACCAAGTCAAATTTAAGAGTATTTTATCACTATTATACCAACTGTTCTCATTACTATACCAATATATTCAATTATTATACCAACTGTTATCACTGTTATACCAAGTCAAATTTAAGAGTATTATATTGTACCAAATGTTTCCATTATTATACCAGTATATTCAATTATAACCAACTGTTATCACTGCTATACCAAGTCGAATTTATTGGTAGAATAATCAATTTTATTGGTATAATAAGCGGTTTTGTTGGTATAATAATCGTATTTTGTGGTATAATACGCAAAAATCACTTTCGTATAATACAAAAAAAAATATTTTTGGTATAACAGTTAGTATAATAACGAGAACAGTTGGTATAAATGTGATAACAGTTAGTATAAAAGCGGTTTTGTTGGTATAATAATCGTATTTGTGGTATAATACGCAAAAATCACTTTCGTATAATACAAAAAAAAATATTTTTGGTATAACAGTTAGTATAATAACGACAACAATTGGTATAAATGTGATAACAGTTGGTATAAAAGCGGTTTTGTTGGTATAATAATCGTATTTTGTTGTATAATACGCAAAAATCACTTTCGTATAATACAAAAAAAAAATTTGGTATAACAGTTAGTATAATAACGAGAACAGTTGGTATAAATGTGATAACAGTTGGTATAAATGTGCTAACAGTTGGTATAAATGTGCTAACAGTTGGTATAAATGTGCTAACAGTTGGTATAATATTCTTAAATTTGACTTGATATAAAACTGAAGATAATCGAAATAATATTTATGTATGAAGAAGGGTTATTTTTGTCTTTTTAACGCTTTTTAGGTACCTAACACACAACTTTTTTCAGATCGGTACCTAACTGGAAGAAAATCTTCGAGTGGTATTTAAGAGGAATTTGAAACTTGAAAGGGTATTGAAAGGGAATTTGCCCTAAAAAAAAGGAACGAAAGATCTACGCATGTTATTACTCGCGACATGGCTCGTGCACTGTCAAAATCAAATCAAAGAACCCAATGTTCTAGAGCAGTACTACTACTACACTCCTTGGTATTGGCATATAAATGTTCCTTAATTAATTTTCAAAAAATTAATTTAAAAGCAAAATAGAAAATTTATTTATTTATTTTATCACTTTAATGATTAGATCAGTGACATTTTTTAAATGATTATATTAACATTTAAACAGTATATATAACCTCAACTTGGTGTAATATATAGTTGCATGCTTCAATCTTCATGATTATTGTGATTGGGAACGTGCGTGTAAAAGAGCATAATGGATCTAACATAATAAATCGAGTAAAGGCGTGTGTGCATGCATGGACGACAATGAATTATGTATTATTATATTATATTGCAGTGAACTATAAGGATAGTATAGTATTATATAATTTTTGTATGCAGGTTCGTATTCATTTATGTACAAAATAATATATATATATATATATATATATAATATCGATATACATGAACAATTGGTTTTATTGTCGTTAGAAGAGGTGCCTTGGCCGTTCTTATAATTTAGGATTAAGGGGGCATGGTCTCGTTCTTGTACTGAAGTGAGGTGATCAGGCGTAAAGAGACATGCCATTGGCCACGTTGGATTTCCGGCGATTTTCGCCGGAAAATTCACCAGTGACCCAGAAGAAATCAGATATGTTACTTAGTGACCTAAGTTTGCAATTATGAAACTTAGTGACCCAAAAAACAGGAGAGACATAGTTAATGACCTAATTTAATTTTGCCTTATAAAAAAAAAAAAAAACTCTCGAGCCAACTCGCGAGCTTTCGAGTATTACTCGAGCTGAGGCCCAATCAAGCTGAACTTGCTAGCTTGGCCAATCTGTACATCTATTAATCAATCTTATGTTTTTTTTTTTTCATAAATAGATGTAATTTTCTATTTAAGTTTTCCAACAATACTTGGGCAACATTGGATCCCAAGCTTTTGACATTTGTCCTATGTTTACTTTTTAACCTTATCAAAATGTAAATGGGATGATCTTGTCCTTATCCCTAAGTATTTTCTGATAATTGAAATAATTGCAAAATAAGGGAGATAATATTGAGAGATAATATTGAGAGATGCATTAGATTCTTTAATCAATAATACAAGAGAAAAAAAGGTTTTCCGGATTTCATAAGATACTTTTATATAGTTTGATAACATCGAATATACTATATTGATTACAATCCCCTTTTTTGCTTATTTATCTATTTACTTCTCTTCCTTTCTTATATGCATCTCTAGAATTAGAAAAAAAACCATTTTAATAATGTGTATCTTATATGCATTTTTACTTGTGGAAATTATTGACGTGTCTACTATAAAATGTAAAGCCTGAAAAACGTGCCGAAACTAAAATATAAAAACGGTAATTGATTGAAGTATTAAAGTTCTGGATTTAAGTCATTTTTTAATTTCTTCTTGGTTTTTGGCGCAATCTATGTCATATATAATATAATCGAGTGTCAGCTTTGAAATGGACTATAAAATAAAGACAACTAATGTAAAATTTGCATATGGTATTGGAATAAAGAAAGGGATAATTAAAAGAATAAAGTATATTGAATAATTTAATCTTTACCTATCTGTAATTTACTTTATTGAGAAAACAGAATATACTATATAAAACACTGGTTGGAGGAATTTTATTTTATTAAAGCGTTTGGAATCTTAATTTGCTTTTGTATATATAGATATTTATTCATATGCTTATATATTTAGCATTTTCTGAAATTAAAACAGATAATTCAACAGAAAATTAAATATATACTACCTCCGATTTTTAATACAGTCATTTTAGATTTTATTTTTGTTTTTAAAAAGAAGTCGTTTTCACATTTTCAAGACAAATATGTTAGATAGATCATGCAATTAATTAAGGGTATATGAGAAATTTTACTCTTTTTCTTAATATATGTGCACATACCTTAAACGACTTGTTTTTAAAATCAGGGGAGTATATATATATATATATATATATATGTATATAACTAGAAATGTTATGGTGCTCACCTTATATGAGAACCATCCGTGAACACTTCTTATGTAACACTAGTAATTGGTGTCACATAAACATGCATGTCATGTTAACACAAAATGTGATGTGTCATTGATTGTATTGGAGAAGTAACGGTGCCTAGGATAGTGCTGAGCGGGATAATAAGTATCTATAAGGGTTTGCAAATAATATAAAATAAAATGCATATGCGTAATACAATAAATTATATTTGCCTGACCAGTTAATATACGACTAGTAGCCCCCTAAATAATAATCCTTCAATTCTTTATGTTTATTGAATTTTCAACCTAAATTCCTGTCAAAACTTTATATTCCAAAGTACGCCTAATTAATACTGGGGTGGTGAGAAACGTCACGTGAAAATTTGTATTTATTACAAGGTTATAACTCTTTAATTAAAACAAAAACGAGATAGTGCCATTATTTTTAAATATTGATGAATATCATTATACTCCCAGCATTCATGTATTAAATGCGTATGAATCGTGGTAGGATTTATATTGAATGAAGAGATAATACGTCTTATATGAGATTATTTAGTGTGGAACCACTTTTAATAAGTGGGTTCGAATTATAAGATAGATTAATGTATATATTATTTTTAATATCATAAAGATATAATATCGATCGCAGCAAAGTACTTGTCATGTGGTTTATAAAATAAAATAAAATAAAAAAAAATCAAATGATGATATATAGAGTTTCAAGATAGGGTAAGTCTGTAGGCTGAAGAAATAACCCAACTGGCTTTTGTCTCCTATTTTAGGCTAAAAGACCCTTTCTTATAATGCTACGTCTTCTGTCATTGCGTTACGCTACATTTAATCTATATCTGCATATATAAAAAACACGTTAGCCAATGTAATTATTTATTTTCTACATAACTGGACTGTATATCAATTTTCAATATTTTTTAATTTAAGTTTATTTTGTTTTATAAGTAAAAAAGTGGGGATGTAATAAATGATGGGAGGAATAGATAGCACGGGTTTGGTCAATGTTAGTCTTTATTTGGGTAGATTTGCAATAACTGAGGTTGTAACTAAAATCATGATCGATATTATGAGACACAGAAATGCTTGCCATTTTGCACAGTTACCAATGAATAAATAAAAAAATTACTAAATTCTATTTGTTTTATTTATTTTATTTTAATTAATTAAAATCGACATAAAATGGGGGAGGACATTATTGTTTCTGCACCAAGAGAACAATTTGGAGAAAAATTTTGAAATATGTGCAGCCATTAAATTTCATAGGACATATTTAAATTTTAACAATTACATTTCATTGGCGTAGAAATTATAGAAAAATACATTGCATTTATATATACATAACCAAATTAAACTAATATTTTCCTCTTAATACGATAAAGCAAACGTCTCCATAAAGAGAAAAAAATTGTACTAAAATGCAAATTGTATGAACTAAGTTAAGCTTACTACTATATTTTGCCTGTCCAATCTTAGTAAGCAGTATACATCAAGTTCTTATGATTAATTATCCCCACATAGAACTTTAATCGTACCAAGCAAAGAAAATCTTGGACTTCAATGGGATTTAAGTAAAATTATAACTTTTTTTATGTATATATCATCTTACATATATATGTAAATATGTCATCTCTCTCCCTCTCTCTCCCTCTGACACACTCTGCTGATCTCCGTATGGAGTGAACTCGATGCCTCGTAGTAGTGCAAGCAAAGCAACATCCCCACCTTCAATTTTTTTTTTCTTTTAAAATGAAACCCAAAAATACAAAAATCTATAAATAAATCGTCTCAATCTCTATATATCGTTTTATATTTTTCTTTAATTTTTTTGGGCCTTTATTTATTCTCTCAACCCTTATTTTAGGCACTCACTTCTCCTCTAAGCTCATGCTTACTGCAAAAAAAAAAAAAAAACTACCTTCAAAACCAGCATTCTCTTACATCCCTCTACTCTTTACTAGCAATTATATATCTATAATTCTCCACTCTTCACATAATTTATTTTATTTTGCTACTCATCTGCATCATTGAAGAGCTCTTAATTGTGTTAACGCATCAGAGTTTAGACAAGGGTTAGTGTATATTTCTCTACTTTCTTTCTTTGCATTAAACTCAATCTTCTTCTCAAGTTAAGCACTAACATTTGTTTGTTCTTATAGGTGAAGCTTGTGAGACCTTTGGCCTTTGCAAGAATCAGTACATGGAGAAGTGCTTAACCTGAATCTTACAGGTTCATTTAATTTTCTCATAATTCATTTATCTTCCCATTATTAGAATAACGAGTCCAAGCCCTGATTATTTTTCTTTTTCTTTTTGTTTCTCTTAATTACATGATCTTTGAAGACTTCAAATTTCATAAAAATCGAACCTTGACCAAAATTCCAGTTAGCCCTATATATGTTATTGCTGAGAATTATTACATAATTAGTATTTTTTGTTTAAAGAGAGCGAGTGTAATAAGATAAGATAACTGAATGAGAAGATCTAGGAACTAATTCTACTTTTAGTAAAATAATTTTATTTAGGACACCCTATCACCAACCCTTGTCTTGCTCCTTCTTTTGGTCTCCAAACAAGAAACAAAACAAATACCAATAATTAAATAATATTAACTAAACACAAAACCCCATAATTTAAAATAAAAATGGAACAACTTTCAAGTCAAGAAGGCGACTTCTCAATCCCACTAAGCAGCTCCTACGGCGGCGGTGGAAATGTAGGAGGAGCTCATCATGTGCATGGCCATCATCACGGCCATGGACATGGCCATCATCAAACCATCAACCACCACCATCACCACATTGTCATCCCATCGCCACCATCACCATCTCCACCACCACCACCGCCGCCGCCGCCTGACGCAACCGCCGCCCACCAACTCCCTCCACCACCACCGCCACCTCCTTCTAACGGCTTGCCCACCACCACATCCTCCACCCCACCACCACTCGAAAACAACAACGATGAAAACAATAACCACCACCACCACCAAAACAACAGCAAGAAAATCATAAAGTACAGAGAGTGCTTGAAGAACCACGCGGCGTCGATGGGTGGCGCCGCCACCGACGGGTGCGGAGAGTTCATGCCCAGCGGAGAGGAAGGCACCATCGAAGCCCTCACGTGCTCCGCCTGCAGCTGCCACAGAAACTTCCACAGAAAAGAACTCGAAGGCGGCGCCGGCGGCGCCGGCGGCGACGCGGCCGCCGCCGCTTTCTACTCCCAACACCACCACGGTATGGTGGCGATGAACCCGAGGTCGTCGTCAATTGGCGCCAAGATCTTCATGGGCCACCCCCAAAACTCTCTGGGATATCATCATAATCATCACCATCAGCAGCTGATTACGTCGTCTTCGAGGGCAGCAGTGAACGCTCAGCCGCGTCAGATGATCGTGCCCTACGCTTCCGGCGGCGGCGGTTCCCTGGCTTCCGACCAGAGCGACCACGACCTCGACGAAGGGAACAACGGCGGAGGAGGAGGGATGCTGATGATGAGGGCTCCGTCGATGGTGGTGATGAAGAAGAGGCACAGGACGAAGTTTACTCAGGAACAGAAGGAGAAGATGCTCGCGTTCGCCGAGAGAGTTGGGTGGAAGATGCAGAAGCAAGAGGAATCTGCGGTGCAGCAATTTTGTCAGGAGATTGGCGTTAAGAGAAGGGTTTTGAAGGTGTGGATGCATAACAACAAGCATAATCTCGCCAAGAAGAACAACGTTGTTGTTGATAATCGTCATCATGAAGTTGATCCTCAAAATCAGGTCTAGAGAGAGAGAGAGAGAGTAATATGATTTAAAAGAAAATATTAGCATTAATTTCTTTTATTGTTGCTAGTTTTCTGCATGGGTGATTTAATTTCGATTAGCACAGAAGAGTTTCTTTGCTTAAATCCGCATAATTAGTATTATTATTGATATTATGATGTTGTGGTCTTTAAATAATTAGTTCCTCGTTTTTTTTTTGTCAGTTTTCTCCCCTATGTTGCGAGTATTTATCTTAACGTCGGGAAATTATTCATCTGGCTCAATATATAAATCAAAGAAGACATTTCCTCCTATCACCAGTTGGTTTTAGGAAGGAACCCTCAATTTAACATGATATCAAAGCGGGTCTGATCTGCGTGTTATTACGCATGTTTGACTCATTGCTGCCCAATTTGATATGTCCACGTGTTAGGCTTTGAATCGTGTCACACGTGAGGGGGCGTGTTGAGATTATTTGTCACAAATTAACTTCACCCGCTCAATATATAAATTAAAGAAGTTATCTCCTCTTATTACCAATTGCATTCAGGAAGTAACTCTCGATTTAACACCCTAACTAATTCCTCCCCAAAAAAACTAATTAGTTGTCGGACGTTTTTAATGACAATTCTGAAATCGAGGTGCAGTTTGAGGACAAAATTGTGTGATTATACCGTGGAGAGTATATATGCCCTTTAGAATTTATGTTAAATATGCTCTCGTAAGTGAAATTCGAACATTTTTGTACTATATAGTTGAAGATTCAAAAAATTGGATGTGTTAAGAGGAAGTAAAGATTATGTGTTTTGAATGTTTTCTAATGGTTTATTTGAAGTCGTTTTCTTTCTCCTTTTGCATGCAATTTTAAATGCTTTTCTGACGATGGTTTTGTTGTTGTCTCATCTTTTTATGTCTTCGTAACGAAAGGACCTCAAGTTTTATCGGAAATGAACTTATATATTTTAATTATGTATTTATTAATTTTTAATTATATTTAAGTAAATTTACTCGTTTTTTATTTTATTTTATATGACCATATGGTACTCGATTCTTGAGTGATCCTCTTTGTTTTTAATAACTTTGTTTTTCTTTTCATTCAAGACCAGAATTATTAATTAAACTATGGCAGTTGTGTATTTATTGTCTCAATTATTACTACCTTGGCTTGGCTTTGAGACAAGAGACATTTTCTTTGTTTTTCGTGTTTCGATATTCATGGGAACTGCTTTGTGTTTTGTTTGTTTCGAGCAATCAATGTTGTCCACAAGAAAACCAGCCCATTCACTTCTATTTTGAGGACAAGTTTTTTTCATCTTTTATTTTATTTTTATCCTTCGAAACATAACATAAATTCGTGTAATATTTAGGGTTTTCAATGACATCCATGGTGTCTTCAAGGACAAGACCTAATAGATATTGTAACATTTCTAATAGAAACTATCGAGTTTGATTTCACGTTAAATATATACATTCTATTATTTTATTATAGATTGTTATTGATAAGGGGTAATGTGACTAAGGGTCAATGAACCCTCTTAAATTTCCATGAGGGTGACCAAGAGATATGTCAAATGATCGGACACATGACTCTTCATTGGGTCATCTTATAGCTAGCTAACAATGAAGTTGTGATTCATTTCATAAATTGAAATTAGTCGAAGTGGGAACTACACGGTTGTTGTTGTTTGAAGATTATTATTATTGTTGTTATTATTATTTTTTAAAATATAATAATAATGGAGGGGCAGTTTCTAGATATTTTTGTTCTCGATATTTATTATGAAGCATAGAGACATAATAAATGTACTCGAACCTGATCTCCTGAATTGAATTTAATATGGCAATGACATACCCTATTTATTACTTCGAAAGCTTGCATTCTTACTCTCACTTAATTTCCCAACTGATACCACAATTAAATAAAAAAAAATAAAAGTATAAGTTGTGATAGGGAGTATTATTGGTTGAATTAAATGAACTTATATTTTTCCAAGTTATTTTAAGTGATGGGCCGCGTTTGCGGTCTGTAGTTTCTTAAATAACACTAAAAGCCCAGTAAATATTTAACCTGGATAGTAAAATTCAGTGATTCATTACCCAAGTCATCAACGGCCCAATAAAAGCCCAATCTCAGAAAATTTATACATTTCAAACATTTTTTTTAAGTGTCTGGTTTTTCCATCTTCACACAAAAAATATACAAAATAATTGAAAAATAAAGATGAAATAGATCAGCGATTATCTGCCTTCTATTTAATCTGGGATTTTTCTATAAACATACTATATATAATATATAATTGGTCCTACTATTCACATCCCCTTACACCCTAACACATGAAAATTGTAAAACTTATTAATTTATCACACGAATTCAACATTAGATATGTTATTAGTTTATCTTACATATAATTCAACAACATTAATTGCATGGGTTATTTACAAATCGACATTATATTGAATTTGTTTTTCATTATATATCTCCTTGTATATTTAAATTAACTTTACAAATATTAATTTTTTTATCTATATTAAGATTTACTTTTTGATTCATAACGTGTACAACCGACTAATAATTTTTTTTTCATTGAATCTAGCATTAGTTTTTTTCTTCATATCTTAATTCAATTTATATAGTTACAGATTAAAAATACATCTATACGCAACTTAAGTATTCATATTTTATGATATTATATTTAATTTGTTTTAATGAAATAATATTCAAATAATATAAATAATAAAACATTCATATAATAAATAAAATAATATGATATTCCTTATTAATATTTAACTTAGCTCAATAAAAATATTCATATATTATAATATAACATATTTTAATCAAATACAATTACATATAAATTATATAATATTTCTATATTATGGATATTCTAAAATAAATAATATGAATTTATAAATTAAAAAATTAAATAATTATGAAAAGTTGTTTATTTATACATAATAAATATGGGAATGTAATAGGAAATATTTAACATGATTAGTAATTAATAATTTACCATATTTAACATAGGAAATTAATTATATATTATTGTTTGGTCAATTTTAAGTATATAATTTATCTACATCATTAACTCGGGTGTAAATAGAAAAATGGGGTTGCTAATAGAAATATTCTATATAATATATTGTTGAAATGTGACTTTTGTTCAAATCAAATAGAGCAGCCTTCGATTTTAATTCAGGAAAAAATGCCCAATATAATTTATCTGTAAAGCCCATCATAACTTATCTCAACTTCATGTTTGTTTATATCTTCTTATCCATTTATATCGGGCTCCGAAGATAATGTCGAACTGAACCAAACACAGTATTATCCCATATTATTTATCTGAGTTTATCCTGAAAAGAAAACGGGTCGGGCCGCATTAAATGTTGAGAGGAAGAAATTAATAGCGAACGAAGAAAGTCCGCCATTAAACGAAGAAGAAAATTCTTCATTAAATGATGTAAGTCCCAGGTCCGTCTTTAAATAGGTGACGATCAAGTTTTAAAAAAAAACACAACACAAATTTTCTCTTCTCTCCGAAAATTCCTTTGTAGTCTTCTCGGTGAATAAATTCGATTGAACGATCGATACTTAAATCTTAGTCGCAATATCTGCTTTTGTGCATTAAGTCTAGGGGTGGGCAACGGGTCGGGTCGGGTACCCAAAAAATTATCGAGTATCGGGTAGTACCCGATACCCGACATTAAAAAATAGGGTCGGTCGAATTACCCGATCGGGTACCCGACAATGAATTAAAAATTAAAAAAAATATGAAAAAAATAGTATAATTAATTTCTAGTAGTCATAAAATAATTAAGAATGATATAAAATTAATAATTTCTCCTCATATTACAAAATTTCAAAGGGAAAAAACATATAAAAATATCATAAATATTAAAATCGTACTAAAATATTAATAAAAAAATAATTAAATTTTAAATCGGGTACCCGATACCCGACCCGACGTGTACCCGACAAAATCGGGTACCGGATTGTCGGGTACCCGACATACATCGGGTCGGGATTGGATAGGAAAATCACTACCCGCCCTAGTCGGGTACCCGACCCGAATTACCCGACCCACGCCCACCCCTAATTAAGTCCTTATGAGATATACTCGTCTGTAATGAGCTCTACATAGTGACCAAACCACGTAAATTTCCGTGTTCACTGTCACATTTACTTCTATTTCTTTATTAATCACCATTTTTCTTGCAATTATATACTAGGATTAAGAATATCCAAACATATATGTGTATCGCACAATTCTTCACTTTTTTATTTTATTTTTATTGTACATTCCTACGTACTTTTCATATTTTATTTATGTAGTTTTGTGAAGGAAAGCAAAGAATAAAATTAAGTAAAATTAACACCACTCATATAATATTATATATATATATATATATATATATATATGAAATTAAACGGGCCGGGCCGAAAACAAAAGGCTTATAATCCATCGTCCAAACACGCCCTTAAATAACGAGTTCAATTATATAGGGTTTAACAAGTACTCGAATCAGTTTGAGGCACTGAAAGAGAAAAAAAAATCATTAGTATTCAAGACGTGATTGATTTCTTCTCATATCTCGTTCGAGAACTCGAGGTGATTTCGTTTTCAATCTAGAATAGGTTTTAGTGAATTGAGCATATGCGGTTATTTTCGATTGGTTGTTTGTGTTGTCCGATTGTGATTAGGTTTTCCACTGAATCGACATTGTAATTTTGGTTTTTTATTTTTGTTCTTTTGCTTTGTGCACGAGCATTGGCTCACTTTTGTGGAATTTTCAATGTACTTAATTGGCATTCTCTATTAGTCTCCCAACTTGTGTTAATTGATATATTTTTAAGATGTTTTCTTCTTCTTTGGTAATAGGTTCCTTTTCTTGTATGTTGTAGAAGTATTTAGATTCCGGTTACATTTTAATTTGTTTTGTGTTATGCAGTTTGTTAACTTCTTTGTGTTTTGAAATATTCTCATTGGTTGTATTTCTTTCAGTACTCTGATGAGTACTCTCTTAATGAATCTGCTAGCGACGAGTCTTGGGAAAATATTTCAGCCCTTATGTTGCTTGTTAAACTTAATGTATCTCACGTCATTAAGTTGATATCTTATTTGCTAAGAGTTGAGCTTTTGCTTTCTATCGATGTGTGTCATCATGTTCGTATCGGTAATAATGGACACGGAAAAAGTTTGTAAATTTTGGTTACATAAGCAGTTTGCAGATGCATACGGCATACCGCTGGAATTGTTTGTTGTGTTAGTGCTTGCTTAATTCAAATTTGGCTAACTTCACAGGGACTGGGATTTTCTTTGCATTTGAACTGTAACTTAAGCTCTGGTAGAGTCTTGCAAAGATGGCAAACTTGACTTTGACTGGGATACTGGAAAAGGTAATCCTTGGACGCTTTTGCTCTCCTTTTCTATTTTTATTGTTTCTGTTATCCAGCAAATCAGCATAGGACGAATCTCATTTACGTTGGTTATACAGATGACGGGGAAGGATAAGGATTTCAGATACATGGCAACTTCTGATTTGCTTAATGAGTTGAACAAAGAGGGCTTCAAAATCGATTTTGATCTTGAAGGGAGATTGTCAAATATTATCATTCAGCAACTTGATGATGCAGCTGGTGATGTCTCTGGATTAGCTGTGAAATGGTGTGCTCCTGACTTCCATGAATCGGCGGCATTTTATTTCCTCACGCTTATCCAGTCATTTGTTTGGTTTTTTTGCTCTTTCTCCCCTCTGATAAGCACGATGAAGTTATTGGAAGTTTCTTTTCCTATGCGCTATCATTAGTTTCCAGTTTAACATAACTTCCAAACCTGAGCTGCGGCTTTTATTGACTGTATTCAATGTCGTTGTTCTGAACATTGAATGTTCTATTAGTTCTGTCTAGGAGAATGGTTCTTCTATCTAATGAACGTGGACCGAGTTGGAAATGTTATAAAGTTGAATTTGAATTATGTTTTGACAAGTTATGTGCATCTTAGGATTTATACATGTAGAAATGCTCATTAATGTTGTCTTCTGCAAGATTGGGTGTGACTTCTTTTGCTAATACTTTTTTATGGAGAAGATTTCAAAAGTCTAATATGTCATGGTCATCACTCTATTGAAAGAGTAATTTATGTTACCTGTTTTGGAATACTGAAATCAAACGCTATTGTTCATAGCCCATAATATTGCGCACTCTTTTTATGTTAATTTTTTCTCTTTGGTATGATGTAGTCTTGCTCCATTAGTGAAGAAAGTCCGTGAGCAGCAGGTTCTTGACATAACGGACAAGCTTTGCGATAAATTGCTTAATGGTAAAGGACAAAATCGTGATATTACCAGCATCGCCCTAAAGACAATTGTTGCTGAAGTTCCAAGCAACAACGTGGCACAGTCTGTTCTTGTATCTATATGTCCAAAATTAATAACAGGAATTACTGGTCAGGTCAGTCCACTTTCTTAGTGAGAATGCTCAGTTGTTATTTATGGAATACTTACCTGAAAACATAATAATAGTAATTGTAATTTTTCCACACGATTACACTGCTAGTACTATCTTCGTTCCTTGTTCCATTTCCTCCTATATGCTGAATTATAATTCTAAGAGCTAATCATTACAGATTTTTGAGTTTTTCACGTCTGACATTTGACTGTGAAGCATATGTGGAAAATGATTGTTCCTGTTTCGATTTTTGATGAATGCAATTTTGCGAAAACCAAAAGTCAACAGACTTTTTTTCTTTTACCTGGTATAGTATACGTATGTCACACATATGGTCTTTTCTTTCTGGAAAATTGCTTTGTAGATGTATCTGGGGACATAATTTTACCCATCATTGCCATGGGCAAATGGCATCTACTTTCTAGTTCATCAATACCAAACTGTTAAATTAACACCGGTGAACTTCAAAACATCTGTCGTAGAGTTTTTAGTAAAATATGTTAGAAATAAAGTGCATCTATAATTGCAATTGATTTAACTGAAGATATTTATATCCCTATAGGCTTTTCATTTTAATTTTTTCCAATTATCTATCTATTTAAGAGTTTTTTAGCCATTACAAAGATTTATAGTTGCAATAAGATGATTGAAAATGGGTACTAATTTTAACTCCATTTGTTTGTTCATTAGGGCGTGAGCACTGATATCAAATGCGAATGCCTTGATATCCTGTGTGATGTTCTTCACAAATATGGTAATCTAGTTGTGTCAGATCATGATCGGTTATTAAACGCATTGTTACCTCAACTGAGCCCCAATCAAGCCAGTATCAGGAAGAAGGCGGTCGCATGCATTGGTAGTAACTGATTTTGTATTACAGTACCCAGTTTTCTCTTTCATGTTGACATTTACAATTTCTTACGGGGATTTATTGATTGTAAACTTCTTTGCAGCGTCCCTTGCTTCATGCCTTTCAGATGACTTGCTCGCGAAGGCTACAGTTGAAGTTGTTCGGCTTTTGAGAATGAAAGCAACAAAATCTGAGATTACGCGTACAAACATTCAGATGATCGGGGCTTTAAGGCAAGTAGGCACTTTTTTGTTCAATAACTATGTCAGATACGATCTGTGACACAGCTAATTAAACAGTGTAATGTGTGACAAACCTTGGAATCGCCTGGTTAGACTCATCCTTGTTCTTCCCCTTTCTGAAGTTATAAATTTTTTATATTAGTCCATTCATTTAACAATTGATTAACTTGTTTTACAAATATTGTCAACTTGATTCTGTTAGTTTGCTTCTCCTATTGTTGTAGTTTATCGCCAACATCTATATCTCATCTTACCGGCTTTGTAGTGAAGTCATATGACGTGTTTAAGTTCGTATGCTAATGTTAAACAGATATCAATGCCTACTCTGTTGGTTGACGCATGATTTTCAAACACTAGAAGTAGGCTGCTGAGTGACATTAGATGCTAGATTTTCATAGTGACCAAATTAAGAGTTAAAGGTCCTTTGCAGAACAACTAAGCGTGCTATGGAAGCTTTATAAACAAAATATGAATCGTAGATTAGCTGAAGTCTCTTTGGGGCATCTTAGTTCCTAGTTAGCGTTAGCCTTAGCTTCTCCGATATTTGATATGGCATTATTATCCACATTTTATAATTGAAGAAAACGCATGCTGTGAATGACTTGGGAACTTTGGTTTTTCAGCCGTGCTGTTGGTTATCGCTTTGGACCATACCTTGGAGACACAGTACCGATTCTGATTGACTATTGTAATAATGCATCAGAAAATGATGAAGAGCTTTGCGAGTATAGCCTACAGGTGTTTAATTTCTTATGATTAGTTATTTAGTTCTATAAGTTTTCAAGATGGATATTATAATCAGAGTCAGAGCTTACTCTTGATTGGTTTTTCACATGAAGTTTCATTTCTATTGACTTCCCTGAAAGTTTAGTCCTCATTCTACTGCAGGCATTGGAGAGCTTTTTACTGAGGTGTCCCGGGGATATCTCTCGCTACTGTGATCAAATTTTACATCTCACTTTGGAATTTATTAGCTATGATCCAAATTTCTCTGATAACATGGACGAAGACACAGATGATGAGAGTTATGCAGAAGAAGATGATGAGTATGCATTAAATTTTACTTTATTTCATTTTCTGTTATGCTTGCAAGAATTGTTGCTTATATGGTAATAACGCATGCAGTGAGAGTGCTGATGATTACACAGATGATGAAGATGCCAGTTGGAAAGTTCGGAGAGCTTCTGCCAAATGCCTGTCGGCGTTGATTGTTTCTCGTCCTGAGATGCTTGCGAAACTATATGTAGAGGTATTTAATGAGTGGTTTTGCATAATCCCGGTTCGAAAACTTGTTTACTCATTTATTACTTGTTGCCTTGCTGTTTCTGCCTCCGTATAACAGTTTCTGTTCTTCTTTCTGTGCAGTTCATGTTTATTAACTAATTACCCTTGTTTAACAATCATGTTTGGGCTCCTTTTCCTGTCAGGCTTGTCCAAAGTTGATTGATAGGTTTAAGGAAAGAGAAGAGAATGTCAAGGTATAAAGAAGCAATCAATCTCTTCCTGGAAATATAACATATCCCCGGTTTGTTACTAACTTACTTTAACTTCACGTACTGCAGATGGACATTTTCAGTACATTCATTGAGTTACTTAAGCAAACAGGAAATGTCACGAAAGGACAGACTAACTTTGATGAGTCAAGGCAAGTATCATTACTTATAATCTTTTTCGGTTCTTCTTCTGGGTGACTGCTGCGTTTAATCGTGTGTCGGATCATGTATTGTTGGAAGTTCCTGGTCCAGTCATAAGGATGATAGTTAATCATGCATAGATATTGAGAGTTCATTTAATAAAAAAAATGAACTGTGATAAATCACTGTCTTTTTTTCGTTCTTGCATTAGCATTTAAAGTTGTCTGCTTTTAAATGTAATACAGCCCAGAGCCCCAGACACATTATCATCATCAAATTGGCTTTTGAAAGTTTTTCCACTCATTCAACATCTGGAAAGTGATAAAATAGCTAATCTTGTTCCTTAGCTGATAATTATCTCTGCAGCAAACTTGGTAATTAAGACTGAAGTAGGCTCTGTCTGGGCCAGTGGAAATCACAGCAAGTTGCTAGAAAAGTAAAGCAAAGATGATTATGATTAGCTGTAATTCAAATAAATTCTACTTCTTTTTATGAATATCTGCATTTCCCTTTTTATAATTACGTTGAGATGGTCTTCTAGTTTCTGATGTTAGACTAAAATTAGTACCTTGCTGCTGATATGATAAGCAGAAAAAGAACCATATTACTGGCAGATCCTGAATGGCATTTCTATGTAACTTATATTCTCCTATATTACTCAGTCCCAAGTACCTACTGAAGCAAGAGGTGCCAAAGATTGTTCGATCTGTAAACAGACAGTTTCGTGAGAAGTCTATCAAGGCAAAGGTAGTATGAGTATCCTGATAAATTTTACAATCTATAATCTAATCTTTTAAAACTCATATTATTATTATATATAATCATGGTAACAGGTCGGGGCATTCTCTGTTCTGAAAGAGCTGGTGATTGTTTTGCCTGATTGCCTTGCAGACCATGTTGGCTCTCTTACTCCTGGAATTGAGAAAGCTCTTTGTGTAAGTTATGCTCCTCATTAGGTGCATTTCACATTTCCTGGTTCCCTTTTATTAAACACTTTTTCCCTCTATTTCATCCTTTTTCAGGATAAATCGTCTACGTCAAATCTGAAAATCGAGGCGCTAGTGTTTTCAAGATTGGTGTTGGCTTCTCATGCGCCTTCTGTTTTTCATCCTTGCATTAAGGTAATGTCCCACTGGCTCAAATATTTCAACTCACCAGCTTCGACATTTTCATTTATTGTTTGCTCTTTGTTCTAGACGATTTCTGAGTCTATAATATCTGCTGCCGGTGAACGATATTACAAAGTTAAAGCAGAGGCGTTAAGAGCATGTGGAGAACTCGTCCGTGTCGTGCGACCCTCTATTGAGGTCTTCCGCTTCATTTATATTTTGTCGGTTTTAATGTGTTGCGAAGTCCTGTCATAGAACTAATGCAATTTTTTTGGGGCCAGGGTAATGATTTTGATTTCAAACCCTATGTCCATCCGATTTACAATGCTGTCATGATTTGTTTGACAAACCAAGATCAAGATCAGGTTTGAGTTGTGCACCATCAAACTCTCAGTTTCACTTTTCTCTGTCTCTCTCATTCCTTTCTGCTTATTTCACAGGAGGTGAAAGAATGTGCTATTTCTTGCATGGGACTTGTAGTTTCGACATTTGGTGATCATCTTGGAGGGGAATTGCCTTCTTGCCTTCCTGTTTTAGTGGATAGAATGGGCAATGAGATAACCCGGCTGACAGCAGTGAAGGTTCATAATCTTTTACTTCGTGATTATATTTAGCCAGTTTCTGATTACTTTTGTTGTTATGAAGCAATTATGTCTTAGATATTATATCTGGTTGATATTTGCTAGAATTAGCCATTGGGTACGTCATTGAAAATCAGTTGGTGACTGCTAATGAGGATTGAGGACTGTAAAAAGTTAACTTACAAATCTCTTTCTACCTTGGACTTCTGTTTTGGAGCTCTAACATGCCATTTTCTGTTACTGATATGTTTGTTTTTTTGCACTACCTAGTTTATGTTATTGTATGATTTTCATGAGATGATTTTAACCAATTTGAATAACTACCAACACCTTAGTTTCTTGAGGGAACAAATGCAGTTATAAATTTTCTAGCTGCGTGGGGTTTGGGAGGCTTGAGCGAGTAATTGTTGTGATAGCTTGTCATATCATTGGCTTGGTTAGTTGTAGATGACATCTCCTAACTCTGACTGAGCCAAATTGATGAGTTTACCCACCCACACATTCATGTGTGCATTTTATGCATTGTGGTACTGGTCGCAGACAATTTTTTGGGTATTAGACAAGGGAGTCTTGGGATGAATATATAACAATATTCATGCTGCTTTTAGTGAGTGGGTAGGAGTAGACTCTATTATGTTTGTCATTAATTATTTTGATCATATCTTTTATGCGGTTTATGATCTACACTTTTATTTTCTTCCAGGCTTTTGCTGTCATCGCCAGTTCTCCACTGCACCTTGACCTCTCATGTGTTTTAGAGAACGTAATTTCGGAGTTGACTGCATTCTTGCGGAAAGTAGGTCCATTGTCATGTCCACTTGGGTTGATTTTAATTATGCAGTTAGTTTTAATAGATTTATTAAAAGCAACTGATTACTTTTGTCTGGATCTTAGGCTAATCGTGCACTGAGGCAGGCAACACTTGGCACGCTGACAACATTAATTGTCGGCTATGGTGACAAAATTGGTTCTGCTGCTTATGATGTCATTGTTCTTGAACTTTCAACTTTGATAAGGTTACAAAACTTTCACTATCTACATACTCATTTGCCAAAGCAATTGCAAAACTTGTTACGTGGAATTTCATTGATAAGGATCAGAATCATATTTTGATTTGAATATTTTGCTTTTCAGTGACTCAGACTTGCATATGGCATCTCTAGCACTGGAATTATGCAGCACCCTGATGTCGGACAGAAGATCTGGTCCTAATGTTGGTATAACTGTCAGAGACAAAGTTCTCCCGCAAGCACTTACGTTAATTAGAAGCTCATTGCTCCAGGGGCAGGCCCTTTTGGTATAGTTCATTTTCTCTTTATTGTCTATCTTTTAATGCACCTGTCATACCTGTTCAATTTTGTATGACGCCATCCATCACTGCAAACACAGGCGGCACAAAACTTCTTCTGTGCGCTCATTTACTCTGGGAACACAAGCTTTGACAATCTGCTGCACTCTCTTCTTGGAACTGCAAAACCTTCCCAATCCGGTGCTGTTGCAAAGCAGGCACTATTCTCCATTGCTCGATGTGTTGCTGTTCTCTGTCTTGCATCGGGGGACCAGAAGTGCTCCTCTACTGTAAACATGCTTACAAATATCTTGAAAAATGATGGCACCGATTCGGTATACGAACTTATAATTTCCAGTGCTTTAACTTGCCTATTTATTTAAGTTAGATACGTCCTGTGTTCGAATTATTTTCATCGCTTCTACGTCTTGTGTTATATGTCTCTGTAGCTACAACCGTAAATGTTATAACTAGACACCCTGTGAGTGGCTATCCAGTTGTTTTTCGGTATTGACTGTCATACTGAGTAAATTTGCTTGCCATGTCAAGTGGTATTGTGTTGATCTAAAGCTCCATGGATGCTGCAGATTGCACCACATCTTATTTAAACCATTGGGAAAATGGGTCAAGGCACTGTGGTTTCTTGTCTTGAAAATTTCATCAAGCACTTATTTTAATTGAGTCTATCTGCGTTTTCTTTATGTAAATTATTGTCATTACATTGTTATTTTACCTATTTTCTGCCTTTTTTATTTCATAAAGAAGATGCCTTCTGTTTATTAGGAGTCACATTGCTTTCCGCTAATAGAGAGATGACATATGTTTATTATTTTATCATACAGTTTGTGTTTTACTTAAGTTACTCTCTGTACTTTTTTATAGGCCAAACAGCACCTCGCTTTGCTATGTTTGGGAGAGATAGGCAGGAGAAAAGATTTAAGTTCTCATAACCAGATTGAGAGTATTATCATAGAGTCCTTCCAATCCCCTTTTGAGGAAATAAAGTCAGCAGCTTCTTACGCCCTAGGAAATATTGCTGTTGGCAATCTATCCAAGTATTTGCCTTTTATCCTGGATAAAATTGATAATCAGCAAAAGAAGCAATATCTGTTGCTCCATTCCTTGAAAGAGGTCAACCCCATGTTTGTATATACAAAACTAACTTTAGCATTTTCAAAGCACTACAATAAAAGTGACATTTGCATTCCATTTCTCCAACAGGTCATTGTGCGGCAATCGGTTGATAAAGCTGAGTTTGATGATTCTAGTGTTGAGAAGATCACTAAATTGTTGTTTAACCATTGTGAAAGTGAGGAAGAGGGTGTTCGTAATGTGGTGGCTGAGTGTTTGGGGAAAATTGCTCTCATCGAGCCTGTAAAGCTTGTTCCTGCACTCAAGGTATATCCGTAGATGATAGTTTATTCAACCTCATTGTTGCATAAAATATTTTGCAACACTCTTATGAACTGAATAATATGATTGGCATGTAATTGTAGGAGAGGACTTCAAGTCCTGCAGCATTCACTCGAGCAACTGTTGTAATCGCGGTCAAATATTCTATAGTTGAGAGACTGGAGAAAATAGATGAGATTTTATACCCTGAGATTTCGTCATTTATGATGCTCATCAAAGATCACGACCGGGTAACTTTCAGATACTTGTATTACATTGTTTCCACTCTCATCAAGAATACCAGATTTTCTCTGGCAACAATAAAACATCATCCCCGTCTTATATTTGGATTCGATTTGCACTGATATATCTTATTATCAGTTATCATGATATGATATCATTGATCTTGACTTTTGTTATCCTTCTGGTGGATGTACAGCATGTGAGGCGTGCGGCTGTGTTGGCCTTGAACACGGCAGCTCATAATAAGCCGAACTTGATAAAAGCATTGCTTCCAGAAATACTGCCGCTTCTTTACGATCAAACTGTAGTAAAGGTAACTATTATAATTGTTGCAGTCAACTTTTGAGCCTGAAATAACTACAGTTTGAATGTGAATTTACTTGTTTCTTACACTTAAGTTCAAACTTTCTACTCAGAGATATTCTTAGTGTTCCTTGTCTAAACGTTTATGGATATCCAACTCAACCCCTATCAGAGACGTAAAACCTTTCTCTAAAGGAAGCCGTTGCATAAATTTTTAAGTCATCAGCTAGAGATAGCTTGTTAGCTAACAGTGAATTACACTCCGTAAATTTTCCTCATTTGTCTGCTGTACTTTGTTGATAGGTTCCTTTATTCCATGTTATTACCAGAGTGGTAGTAGCTCACAGCAATATTTCATGTTTGCTGATCCATTATATTTTGTATATAAGAATGCATATGTTTTATTGACAATGTTATTTTTCCTTGATTGTCTCTTCACAGAAAGAACTGATTAGAACCGTAGATCTTGGTCCTTTCAAGCACACCGTAGACGATGGCCTCGAATTAAGAAAAGCAGCCTTCGAATGCGTGGATACTTTGTTGGACAGTTGCCTTGATCAAATGAATCCCTCTTCTTTTATCGTGCCACACCTTTTATCTGGACTCGATGGTAACTCAAATATTAAATATTTTCAGTCATCGGTCTCTTTTTGTTCATGCAATTCAAAAAAAAAAAATGATGCCATTTTCTACCAATTTTAGATCATTACGACGTCAAAATGCCTTGTCACCTCATCCTCTCGAAGTTGGCTGATAAGTGCCCATCTGCGGTGTTGGCAGGTATTTCATGGTTGGATGTATATTTATAGCTGTAACCATCTTTGTTTTTAATTGTTTTGAGTGAAGAAGTACTAATAGAAACTATATTGCAATACTATTCAGTATTGGATTCCTTGGTAGATCCTCTTCAGAAAACAATAAACTTAAGGCCCAAGCAAGATGCTGTGAAGCAGGAAGTTGACCGCAACGAAGACATGATAAGGAGTGCTCTTCGAGCCATATCTTCGTTGCACCGTATAAGGTATTATACCCTTATTTTTCTATATTTCGTGTACCAATCAATATATTCACTTGTAATAAATAGCAATTAGTAAAGTTATATTAACGTAAGGAGTCCTCCTCCTCTGTTTTGTAGTGGGGGAGACTATACTACTCACAAGTTCAAGAACCTTATGAATGATATTGCAAAATCCCCGGCATTATCGGACAAATACCAATCCATCAGAAACGAATGAGGTGGTTTTGTTAAATACTTTGATCTGAGGCCCTATCAAACTTTTGTAATGTTAAATTTGATGATCTTGTTGAGATATATTTATGTTGAAACATTTTGCGTCAGCTCAGGTTTAGATTTTTGTCTTAATCTTATGATGCGAATTTGAACATTTTGGAATAGTGTTGAATCATACTTATGTCCTTTCTTTTTCATAAGCGTGTTTTACATCCATTTAGAAAACCAAGAAATTGTTTTGAATAATTCTCTCTTCCCATTAGAAAAAAAAGGGCGTGTATAGATATGGGGATTGTTGGCAAAATGTTCTGATCGGGAAATGGAAGGTTTGATTTTACGCTAATTAAGGGTGAAAACAGTCCGAGCATGGCCCAGCTCTAGTTCGGCTCGATTAAGTATTATTGGGCTTGAGCTCGGTTTGACCTCGATCGAGATTGATAAAATTCAGCCCGAGCTCGGCTTGATTAAAAACAATAAAGCTCGGTTCGGCTCGATAAGCTATGTAATTCGAAGTATTTGAGCTCGAATTCGGGCTCGAGCTCGAGTTTGGTATGTATTAATAAATAAAAATACTTATTTTAATATATATTATAAAATATTTAAAAATAAAAGTATAGGCTCGATATGAGCTTTATGAGCCACGAGCCCATATATGATAGGCTATTGTTAACGAGCCAGCTCGAGCTCGATTTTGATTGAGCTCGAATCAAGCTTTGATCGAGCAGCTCGGTTCGTTTACACCTCTAACGCTAATGTATGTAATAATGGGACAAGTGGAGTTAAGAGGGTACATCTATAGACAACACAACGCTAATTAAGATTATAGTTGAAAAATTATTAGTCTTTCTTGCATTTTCGAAGTTAGGTGCTGTAGGTTAAGGGGCGGCTTTGGTCACGGATTCGAACCCCTTGATTTACGTTGTTGGGTGGAATTGTGGCATTTTAGTCTTCCCCAAATATCAGTCCATAACAAATTGAGTGGAGATCTTCAGGAAAAAAATATTGTAGTAGCTGGCCGGATATTAGAGCCTTGGATCCTTGGATACTTCACAATAATGTTATTTCGAAACTAATGTAGTGTAAACCCTACTTAAACTAAGCAAACGTTATTACTCTATATTAGAGATATAATTTAGTTCTTGCAATCGTTATACATTCATCACTCGGTCTTGCTTGGTTCATGGGTTTAGATCTTTTAAAAGTTGGTTTACACAATTGAAGTGTTTGGTTCATTGGTTTATATAAACTATGGGTTTACGTATATCAACTTTAAACCCTTGTACAAGGGTTTAAATAAACACATGTATCATGTGTGTTTATTTAAACTCATTAACCAAACATACATTTTATTTTATACCCACTAATTAGTTTTATATAAACCTTACTAATTTAAACCCTCCTAAATATAAACATATCAATCGAGACTAGTAAGTTCTGATCAATCGATCGAGCCTGTTTTGAAAGGTTAATCTCGAACTCGTATAAATAACTCGAACTTCCAGGCTTGAAATATTTGAACTTTTGCTTAATTTTAATTGAACCATTATTTATTACACGTGACTCGACGATTCATATGGGCTGTTTCGAGTTCTTGGATCTTGCCCAGTTGAACATATATAATGCTCTTTTAAATCTGTGTATTTCTTTTTCTTGGTATATTTTCAAAGTGTAGTGTGTGACATTTGATTTGGTGTGCTACTACCAAGCTAACAACATATATTAACATAATCATACTTATCTATCTACCTTTATCCATGCATATACTTTTACTTGGCGAAAGACCGTAAAAAACGAGCTATGAATAAATGCATAGAACGTTATATTGTTCAATGCCAAGCCACCTCTTCTAGAGACTTAAACCTGCATTTTATGTCTATTTATTTTATTTTCCAATAAGTTTAATCTCCTGACCTTTTTGTGTTCTTTAAACCTAAAACACGCAGCCAGCGGATATTTTTCTTTGATGAATGGTCGGGAAGATTTTTGAATCCAAAACCAATTAATGGTTTCGTCTATTCAAAACAGTTAAACCCTTTATTATTTAGATATTTCATTTCCATTTAGTTCTTGACCATTCTTTGAAAACTCCTGTGTAATATAGGGTTTTTTCCTACTTATTTGAACCATAATTCTTTGTAAGTGAAATACCACCACACACATTGAACGTATATCCGTACATTCCGCATTTTTAGTTAGGATTAAACGTCACAATAACACACTTGCGGTGATAAGTTCGGCGGTTGAAGTTCGACTGTGTTAAGGGTGCGTTTGGATTGGTGTATTTGAATTGAAATTCGTGATTTCAAATTATAAATTTCAAAATCCTAATTTCAAATACAAATCCATCGTTTGGCAAACGTTAGGATTTCGGAATTTGGATTTCAAAATGGAGCTCGAGCTCGTCGAGTTCGACCTCGAACTTTTTATTAAAAATTAAAATGTACAAAAATAAAATAAAAAACTAACAAAATAAAATAAGCTCCTGAGTCGGCTCGCAAGCTTTCGATCATCGTTCGTCGTTCGTCGAGCTCGAGCCGAGCTTTTGTCGAGCCGGCTCGACTCGTCATTCGTCGAGCTCGAGCCGCCTCATCGAGCACGCGAGTCGGCTCGACTCATCGTTCACTCATAATTGTTATTATTATTATTATTATTATTATTTACGAAAATCGATACGTCGGGTTTTTGGATTTCGAAATCGAACCACTTGTGGTCGAATTTCAAATCCATCGAACAACAAAGGGTTTGAATTCTACTCGAATTTGGATGAAATCGAAATCCAAATCCGAACAATTGCCAAACGGATGATTTGGATGAAATTCGGATTTCAAATCGAAATCCACGAATCCAAACGGAGCATAACCAATTTTCTGTTTGACTCTCGCGTAATAAAAAATTCTTTATTTCATATATTATTATGGCTCGAAAACATTATTTTTTATATTATTTTTTTATCTAACAATCATCACAGAAACAATCTCCCAAGGTGCATGTCTTGGTCTTGAACCTCCTCGGACAGAGACAATCGCCGTCTCCCGAGCATTTCCCGACGAGTACGGACCGTTGCTGCTTATCATCGGAAAAACAGTAACATTCTCCGTATGTGCACGTCTTTGC
This sequence comes from Linderniella brevidens, assembly GCA_004919715.1. Lineage (NCBI taxonomy): Eukaryota > Viridiplantae > Streptophyta > Magnoliopsida > Lamiales > Linderniaceae > Linderniella > Linderniella brevidens. The sequence continues at coordinate 16,116,568 of SWDC01000147.1, read as the reverse complement.
TTTGCAACGCCTCGGGCACAAGCAATCATTTAAGTTCCTACATTTTCCCACCTCTATTTTACTAGCCATGGAAATTATAGATGAAACTGAAAATAAATAAATTAATTAAAAAATATTCGTATGCGTGAAAGAACAAAAAAACATGTACAAATAAAATTAAGGACATGCATAAATAAAAAAAGTTGGCTAACCCTGAAGAATTAGAACGACGAGAAGAAAGACCTTGAATTCTGTAGGAGCCATATGATGAGTGGAAAAAATATTTGGGAAAGAACCTGTTTATAAATTTAGGAAAAAAGTGTTCATATCATGTAATAGGAAAAAGTATTATGCCGATCACAATAATTATTGGTGGAATATAAGCCAGATTATGTGAATTGTATCGTGACAATTATGGTGATTTTCGTTTGTAATGATGTAGTGAGTTTAAGATAATGCAACTCATTTGGAAAATTAATGATGTCAATATTGATTGCCGTTTGTCCCATTCGTTGATTTCCATTAATTATAAAATGAAATAGGCACTTATTGTGATATTGCTAAAACAGTTTCAAGCACCTTCAGTGTAAGATCAATTTGCAGTTTAATTCAAATTTGACAAGTATTTGAAATGAACCATTCATTTGATAAAGCCTTAATTATTTTCTTAGCCCTTTATACGTGGGAGTGACATTTTAAGGAAGATGCCAATTTTATTTCGAAATTAAAGTAATTAGAGGACAATTAACACTGAAAAAACTTATTTTTAGCCTGAAATTGACACACGCGAGCTATACGCGACAATTAATTTGGAGAAATATCCTACGTGCCATTTGTGAAAAAATCGATCTAAATCAGCATCTCCGATGAATTGAAGCAATTTGAGGACGATTAAGGCTGAAAACATAATTTCAGCTCGAAATAAGCCCGTAATTAACACATCTTAGGTGCACGTGGCAACTAATTTGTGGTGAAAAATCTTTTAGACAGCATCGAGAAAAAATTCGATTCAAATCAACATGTCTAACGTCACACATGATTTTTCTCCAATTTAATTGCGTGCAACTCACGTGATGATTCCGAACTGAAATTAAGTTTCATGGCTTAATCCTCAAATTGCTTCAATTTCAATTATTATCCTAAAATTGTAAATTTATATGTCCTTCATATGCCACTCCCCAAATATATTGAAGACAAATATATTGAAGCATGTTCGGACAACAAGTAATAGTTGGCTTAGGTTTCAAAATATACTCAAAAAAATCCAAATTGATCCTTGAATTTTTGTACTAAGAAATCCACCAGAAAACCAAGGTGGCGGGTAAAACAAAGCAAACCACTATTTTCCTCAAACCCAATAACAGAAAATATTTATATAAAAAAACCCTAAATACTCCACAAAAAAGTTTCTGAAGAAAAAAAAAATCTACCCTATGTCACAAGAGCTCTGGGTGAGCCCAGAGGACTGAAATGCTGCTCCTGATTAAACAGAGCAAGCTCCACAAATGACACTTCCGAAGATTCGTCTTTCCCCGCCTTTCGAAAAGAAATCGAACCACACGACTCTCTACGAGGGCTATCGATCACCAAACTTCGATCATCATCAGGGCTTCGATTAGCAGCCATCAACGTAACGGTCTCATCATCGCAATGCTCACCACACGTTGGAGCCTCTAAATCTCTGCCCAAATTCCTCAGAGATAAAGAATCAGCAATCGGGAGGTACACGAGCAAGCAAACGCTGGCCATTACACAGCAAAATAGGGACAAGAAAGCCAAGAAAGTTATAACATCGAACGAGAGCTTTTCGGGCCCGGTAAGAACGGTCAAACCGAGCAAGACAGCCCTCAATGGAAACAGACAACAAACCGAAATGATTATTACACACACTCTCCTCTGCAGACCTTTATTGATAGCCCAGTGAAGTACCCGTCTCACAATCCACAAAGCGTAAGCTGATAGAAAAACACAAAAAAGCCCGAGAAATACGGTGCTGAAAAGAGGGTACGTGCAGGTTTTTTTCGAAGTAGAAGCTGCGGTTATGAAATATGAAGGCAGCTTTGGGTTGTGGTGCTCTTTATACTCGGGCCCGATTAGGATAACTATGAGCTGCAGCACGAGCACGGGGAGGCAATAGAGGAGCACCAAAAAAGCTGTCTTTGCGTTCCATTTTGGGCTGAGTGCTCCCGGTCTCTGAATAGATGCACGAATGAGGAGCCCGAGGGTGAGAAACAAGCATGGCTCTGAAAACCCGAGATTCGAAACGATGTAGAATTTGCATACGGTTTCGTGCAATTGAGAAGTAGAATCGAAGAACCTCCCCTTGTGCCTCAAGAGATTTAATCGTATGATTTCACCGAAGCCCCACCATAGAGAGATGATGATGTAAGCAATCCTGATAATCCAGGGACCGTTGAAGTACCTGAGGCTCGAGAGGTCTTGTCTGAAAATACGGGTGCGGAAGTAAATTGAGTATAGGATGCAGAAGAAGCCCACGAGGAGTAATATGGCCACGAGGCAAATTGTGAGCACCCCAAGTGCGTCGGAGATAAATCTCATCAGGGGCATCACATGAATCACAGAAACCGCGCATGCTCTCCACGGAGATGAACAAGTGAAAGACGTTTAATGAGTGTGGGATTCGACAGCAAAGAAGCTGAATCCATGACCGTTGATGACTCCCTCAAAGATCCAAAATTGCCAAGATTGTGGTACTTTAGCTTCTGGATCTTGAAATATGTCCAGCCTCTGATCACTGATTCTGTTGATTTTCAGCAATGTAGTTACTCGGTGAGCACTCAGCTGAAAACCTGAAACAGAAGTAACTTTGATAAAACAACAAAGAATATGAAACGTAGTCAACAAGTAAATGTGTGGCTATGTATCAGGGCAAAATCATAAAGAGCCGACAGGAAGTCTCTTCATTATGCGAGCGATTGACATCACAAAGTTACGTGAATGGTGGAAAATACCTTATCTAAGCATCTTTTGAGAATCAAAAGCATAAGGATCATTTCCACACTTAGATGACATTCAAGTAAGTCCAACACTACGGGCATTAAAATATTCATCACGCAAAAAATCCAAAATCCTATGTCTTCGAAAGATTCATCACACATGACCTTTTTAGGATAACCTTATTTTCATAAATCCATAACTACACCACGCGTCCCGCGACAAATGATGGTGGCCAAAAAGGGCATCGCGTAAAAGAAACTTCATTGCACGAAGTGAGGCACGAGTAAGCAACTGCGCACGACTGGCACAATTTGATATCTGGCCAATTCAGAACTTTCAATCTAATCATTCAAGCTTTTCTCATGTAACCATGATAATTTTCTTCATTGCATGATCTTCGTGATATCTACCAATTATTACTCCCGAAAAACGAGATAACTCCTAAAACCCATGTCTATAGCTCGTCAATCAATTACTGTAAAACATGTTTCGTCTAACAAAATTGAACTTTGTAAAGCAATCAACGAGAATGCCCATGGAAAACAGCGCCAATTACTAGCATCCACTTAGTTCTCTCTACAATAAAATCCCTCAGCAGCTCAAAGCCTCAAATTGAGCAGCAATAACCTCAACTTTAGATCAATGCACCACATTCTCATAAAATTGAAACACAGACGATGCGGAAACTGAAGAACAAACGCAAGAATCGGTACAATCAACCTCACATAACGTGAACACTCAACCAAACTCGAAACGGAGCAAAAGATAGGGCAAATAAATTAGAAAATCTTACAATTCGCAAATCAGCGTCCCGCAATCCGCGTCGATAAATCTGAAATCTCTCGCAAAAGGGCCCCGAAAACAAAAACCCCTCGTGAGAGAAAATCAAGCAAATGATTCAAACAACAGCGCCAGAAGCCCAATAACAGAAAATTCCAATGCGTGAAGAAGATACAGTGTGTTGCACGGTGTGTAGAAAGAGTTTTTTGGGAGTTTTGTATTGTATTGTCTTGTATGTATTATGCATGACAGCCTGTCGCCAGCGAAATAATCCCACCCTTTATTTGATTTCCTTTCTTTTAGTCAGGTAATTGATTACGTTAACGCCATCTATTGACTATTGTCTAATTACGCATTATAAATATGTAATTTTCATATACCCCACACATGATTTATATTTGTGTTATACGATGATTAAGCGTGGGTTTAAGGTTTCTTAAATCTTCTTAAATCTATAGTGGTATTTGCGTCAAAACGAAGCTGGAGGCTGGGGAATGTCCGAGCCGAGCTGGCAATTTTTTGTGGGCTCAAGCAAGCTACAAAGGAATTAGATTTCAGCGCTTGAGTTGTTTGTACGCTAATGTACAAATAGTGATGCGTCAGCTAATATCATACTTCTGCTAAATTCACTATGAAATGAATCTGAAACTTAATGTCTGCTATGAAACGAATCCGGCTTGCAGAAAAACTAATCACTCCATGTTAATGTGACCTACCACAAATCCAACATACAACAATAGTTACAAGATTCAAATCGTGATCAAAAGAATGGAAATTCACCCTTTAACAACTAGGCTAGTCATGTGGTGTTCGCCATCTAATAATACACAATACATTTATTACAACTACATCCATGAGTAGTGAGCACGATTTCATTGCATGTGAATATCGAAATGAAATGAAATATCAAATACAAAATTGTTGGTTCGATTACTCATAATATTGACTAGCAACTAGCGTTAGCTGGAACATGCTCACTCGACCTCGAGGATTACTCCATTTCCATAATATTGGCGCAAGCCCGTATCTGATTGAGTGCATACATCGGGTTACAAATCAAAGAAAATTCAGGAAAAAAAAGTCCATGTTCAGAATTTATATTATCCTTTTGGTGTTATATATACATATATATTTTTATAATTTAGACTTTTCGCTTTCATTTCTATATTTTCTATGTAGGAACTAAATTTGAAAGAGCGTACGATATCATTAATGTTATGACAAAGACATTAAACACATGAAATTTAAAAAGAAAAAAATCCTTAAAGAACTAATATAAACCTCCTTGAAGGCGAATGAGATCATCTGTCCCATTGTGTATACTCATTAACATGTATGTGTCTATACATGACTCGTAAATCTTTTTTCTCTTGTTAAACATACAATCATTGTTTAACATGTTAATTAGCACATACAACGAGACAGATGATGCGACTCTCCTTAAAACAACACATCGAATAAGTTGATTATCATGCAAGAAATTTCGTCTTTCTATGTTAAATAATTCGAAGCACCTATTACTAATTCTAATTAAGAATAGTTTGAGTGTTTAAAATAAAACTTAAAATGAAATGAAATCGTATTGGACACGCTATTCCATTGCGAACAAAGGAAAAGACTGAAAACAATAAAGGCATCGAATTCAAAGATGGATTGGACTAATATCGAAGACCTAGGACAAAAGCCGAAGACTGGACTGATATCGAGACGAAGAAATCGAAGACTGATCAGAAACTAAAGCCACAAACCGAGTTAAGATTAAAACATAAGATCTAACCGGAATGATAACCAACTCGATGAAATAGATTGACTCTAAATATCAAACTAAATGCATATTTCATTATTTTTGATGTAATTAATCTAGTTTTTCAATTAACATTGTTGATGTTGATCACTCAACATTGACAATGTCAGGGCAACATTTTGGACAACATTTGTTGACTGAAAATGTGTGCTTTCTCTGTTTTATCTTTCATACCCAAAACATGTTTAATCCGTGTGAAGGCTGTTATTTGTGTTTTATAGGACTTGGATCGAGGTCAGGAACGGATCAGATTAAACGAGGATAATAGGAATAAGGAAGAACAAGTCTTGGAAGGAATTTACTAAAAATAGGAGAAGTAAGGACTAAGTCACAAGAGGCAACCAAGTCAAGACCACTAACTTCCAAGTGGACGTTGAGGGATTTCTGATCGAACGGGAATACTATAAATGTTCCCAGTAGGATATTCAACAGAAAGCGAAGAAGAACAACAACACAGTGCAGAAAAAAGAATAACTTGAAGAGACAACTTCGAACGTTATTTAGAGCTACACTCTTATCTCGTATTCTCCGTTATGCTTATATCTGAGAGATCATTATTAGGAGAGATTTACGAGGGTTGCTGTCTTTAACCTAGATTAGTTTCTTGCAAAAGCCGAAGGATCTTTGCAAGCTTTTAGTATTTTTAGGCTTATTTTTTACTATCCTTTTTGATAGTTGTTTTGCCGTCCATTGCTATTAGTGGATTTTTCGCCTTGAGGCACGCAGCAAGATTATTTACTTGCTGCACAGAATTCGCATTTCGTGTTTATCGCTTTCGAAACTAAGTTACATATTCCGCTGTGCACTCTAGTGTTGGATCCAGTGTTAACCCAACATTTCATCCAACATTAGTTTACAACTTAGTACATTTTATATCCATATTAAAAGGGACCCCCGACAAAGTGGTATCAGAGCCAACGCTTGACGCTACTAAGCGCAACGATTCATTTCTATTATGGATATCTACAGCACTAACAATACCGCAAAAATTCCAGTTTTAGATGGCTCCAACTATGCATATTGGAAGGTTCGTGTGCGCCAATGCATAAAGTCGATCGATACACGCGCATGGGATGCTGTTCTCAACGGATACACGTCTCCTCGAACTGTGCCAGACGCTGATGGAGAGGTTGTTGACAAACCAAGGGAGGAATGGACCGTGGCTGAACGAAGCGCGGCCGACTTCAATGACAAAGCTCTCAATGTCATTTTCACAACTGTTGACATGTACATGTTCAAGATCATCCTCAACTGCAACTCGGCAAAGAACGCATGGGATCTCCTTCAGAGATATTGCGAAGGCGACGCAAGTGTGAAGGAGACCAAACTACGGCTTCTCTCAAATCAATTTGAGAATCTCAGAATGAAGGAAGACGAGGACATCTCTACCTACTTTGGAAGGATCCTCACCATTTCAAGCGAATGTGCAAGCCTCGGAGAAACAATCTCAAATAAGGTATTAGTTTCCAAAGCTTTACGTACATTAACTGAGAAATTCAATGTGAAGGTAGCTGCTGTGGAAGAAGCACATAATCTCAGCACCATGGACTTCAACACACTGATGAATATCATGAAAAACCATGAGATCAACCTAGAAGTCAAAAAGAAGGCTTCTCGCGGAAAAAGTCTTGCACTAGTCAGTCAACCATCTAAGGTTAACACCGAGAATGACTCTGATTATGATGAGGATACGGCTTTACTGACCAAAAGATTCGCAAAATTCTACAAAAAGAATAATGTCAGTCCAAATGTTGGCCCAACATTCGTGAAGGGTCCGAGTCCTAAAGAAGCAAATTCTGCTCCTCCGTTCTTCAAAAAGAGACCAGATGGAAAGAAGAAGAACATCAACTGGGAATCAGTAAGATGCTACGAATGCCAGGGCTGGGGTCATTTTGCCAACGAATGTGCCAACACACTCCGCAAGCATGGAAAAGCAATGTGGATCGATCTATCCGATGACGAAGACACAGAACCGAGCCCGAGGGAACAGAAGAAATCCTCTGTGTCTATTCACTCATTTCAGATTGCGAAGATGAGGAAGATCAGCAACTAGGCTTCACAGCCATAACCGATGTTGAGCCAACATCTGACTCAACTTCTAAAAAACACATTATTTTCGATTATGATGACACAAACAGTTTTTTGTACTCTAGTTCTGATGATGCAGATATAGGTACGGACGTTTGTGTAGAGATCAATGAAGCTGTCAAATTGCTTTACGAGAAAGAGAAGTCAAATAATGAGGAACTCAAAGTCGAGCTGAGAAAACTGTCTGAAGAAAACCAAAGAAATGAGAAGACGATTAAAAGCTTGCTAGATGGAATGAACAATCTGGAGGTCTGGCTCACTCGAAAGGACATGGAAATTGTCAAGCTCCAAAAGCAAGTTGATGAGGATGCTAAGACGTTTTCAAGAATGAACAAGGGTAGATCTACCCTTGAAGAGGTACTCTCTTTAGGTATCACTGATAGACAAGGTTTAGGATATAATTCATCTGTGAATGATAAACCTAAGGTCGTTTTTGTGAAGGAAAATGTCGAGCATGTTGTGAGTAAAGAGAATGAGAGTATATCTCTACCTGTTTCTAGTAGATCATATATTTGTGCCTTTTGTAAGCAACCTGGTATATTAAGCCTTTCTGTTGGAAATTGAAGAAAAAGATTCCTGCGAAGGAATTGATGTTGGCCGAAACGTCATCCAACATCTCATCCAACATTGAGAAATCAGTGTTGAAAGGGGTGTCTGGAGAAATATCTGCCAGCAATTCTTTAAGTTCCAATCGTCCTAATACTGTTTCTTTATCTAGGAAAGTTTGGGTCCAGAAATCTGTCAATAAATGTCTCGTAGTCTATACGTCTTTGCGAGCTAATGTGACAGGATCTTGGTACTTCGATAGCGGGTGTTCTCGACACATGACGGGAACAAAACAGTTTTTAACTGATTACATTCCTTTAAAAAGCGGATCAGTAACATTTGGAGGTGGTGCGAAAGGAAGAGTTCTCGGTCGGGGCAGATTGAATGTGCCCGATTTTCCAAAGCTGAGCAACGTTCTTCATGTTGATGGTCTCGTAGCAAATTTGATTAGTATTAGTCAACTCTGCGACGACGACCTTGAGGTAAAATTTAACAAAGAATGTTGTGAAGTTTTTAATGACGACCGTGTTTTAGTTATGGCAGGTAAAAGATCAGACGATAATTGCTATCAAGTCAGTAATAAATCCAATACAAGTGATGTATGCCAACTCTCGAAGGCCGTAGATGAGGTAATTCTGTGGCACTTCAAGTTAGGCCACGTCAACTACAGGACTTTGGAGCAGCTTATCAAACACAACGCTATAAGAGGCATTCCAAAGCTCAAGGAGTTTGGTAAGAATGTCTGTGAGTTATGTTTGAAGGGTAAGCAGGTACATGTTAGTCATAATATTGACCAACATCTTGCCCAACATTTCAAAACTGCTCACTGTTTTGAATTGGTTCACATGGATTTGATGGGACCGATGGAAGTAGATAGCATAGGAGGTCGAAAATATGCTTATGTGCTAGTTGATGATTATTCGAGATATGCATGGATTTACTTTCTTAGGGAAAAATCCGAATCTTTTGATTTTTTCAAAAAATTCTGTGCTTTAGTCAAGAATAATTTTAAAGCTTCTATTCATAGGATTAGGTCTGATCATGGTAGAGAGTTTGAAAACCAATTTTTTGATGAATTCTGTGGTAAGAAGGGTATTTTACATGAGTATTCTTCTCCCAAAACACCTCAACAAAATGGGGTGGCCGAGAGAAAGAATAGGACCCTACAAGAAATGGCTCGTTATGTTGCAATCTAGAAATATATCTAAGCGTTTTTGGGCTGAAGCTTTACATACTGCATGTCATATTTCTAACCGTGTGTTTTTCCGTTTTGGTACGAAGAAAACCTCTTATGAGTTATTGAATGAAAAGAAACCCACTGTGAAGTATTTCCACGTTTTTGGATGTTATTGTTATATGCTCAATGACCGTGAATACTTGACAAAATTTGATTCTAAGAGTGACAAATGCATTTTTTTAGGATATTCCTCAAACAGTCGTGCTTATCGTGTGTACAATTTACGGTTGAAATCTGTTCAGGAATCCATAAATATTGTTTTTGACGATGCTAGTGATTTTATCAGAACTGTTCCTCTGGCTGATGTTTCAGATGTTGTCCAGAATGTTGAGGAGACAGAAAAGGATGTTGAGGAAGATGTTGTGCCAACATCTGACCCAACATCTGAACCAACATCAGATTCAACATCCGCAACAGAACAGATTGATGAGGCCGAACAACCTGAAGTTCGTAGAGATCCTCCTGCTAAAATCCAGAAGGCACATCCTACAGACCTAGTGATCGGAAATATCAATGATGGTAGGAAGACCCGAATCAAACCTCGCAAGGATTACAAGTCAATAGTAAGGAACGTTTGCTTGAATTTGACATACTCAGAGGTACGTTTTACTTGCTTTGTGTCTGAAATAGAACCAAAGAATGTACTTGAGGCTCTCAAGGACAACTTTTGGATAAATGCAATGCAAGAAGAACTTGTGCAATTTGAGAAAAACCAAGTTTGGACTTTGGTTCCACGTCCGATTGACATTAATGTCATAGGTACAAAGTGGATCTTTAAAAATAAATCCGATGAACTTGGAAAGGTTGTTAGGAATAAAGCACGTTTGGTAGCTCAAGGTTACACTCAAGTAGAAGGAATTGACTTTGATGAGACTTTTGCTCCCGTGGCTAGGTTGGAATCCATTAGGTTATTATTAGCTATTGCATGTTGGCTTAACATTACATTATATCAAATGGATGTTAAGGGTGCGTTTTTGAATGGCTATATTGATAAGGTAATATATGTTGAACAACCTAAGGGATTTGAAGATCCGATTTATCCTAACCATGTTTTTAAGTTGCAGAAAGCTCTTTACGGTTTAAAGCAAGCTCCTCGAGCTTGGTATGGTAGGTTGACCGCATTCTTGCTTGAATTTGGTTTTGTCCGAGGAGAAGCCGACCACACTCTTTTTGTTAGAAGAGATAGTTCACACATTCTGATTGCTCAAGTGTATGTTGATGATATAGTTTTTGGATCTAATTCTCAGTCCATGTTAGATCTTTTTGTGCAGGCTATGAACTCAACATTCGAAATGAGCATGATTGGAAAACTAACATTTTTCTTAGGGTTACAAATCAAGCAGACCGATGAAGGTATTTTTGTGTCTCAAGAGAAATACGCCAAGAATACGTAAAGAAATTCGGGCTGAACACAGCTAAGGTAATGAAAACACCTATGGGATCCACACATAAGGTAAGTAAAGATAATGTTGGACAAAATGTTGACCCAACATTATATCGATCTATGATAGGCAGTTTGCTTTATCTTTCGGCTAGTAGACCAGACATTATGTATAGTGTTTGTGTATGTGCTAGGTATCAATCTGAGCCTAAGGTGTCCCATCTTAATGCGGTTAAGCGAATTCTTAGATATATAAGTGGTTCATATAACCTTGGATTGTGGTTCTCGAAAGATACTAACTTGAGTCTTGTAGGCTATAGCGATGCTGATTGGGCAGGAGATGAAGATGATCGTAAGAGCACAAGTGGCGGCTGTTTCTTTTTAGGTAATAATTTGGTTGCATGGTATAGTAAGAAACAAAATTGTGTGTCTCTGTCTACTGCTGAGTCCGAATATGTTGCTGCGGGTAGTTGTTGCACGCAACTAATATGGTTAATTAGTATGTTGTGTGACTATGGGTTAGAGTGCGAGTCTGTCCTCATGTATTGTGATAACCTTAGTGCCATCAACATATCTAAGAATCCTATCCAGCATTCGAGAACTAAGCATATAGATATAAGGCATCATTTCTTAGGGACATGTTAGAGAAAGGAATAGTATGCATTGAGCACGTAGACACGAAACATCAGCTAGCTGACATATTTACAAAAGCATTGGATTCTGAAAGGTTTTCGGACCTTAAGAAATCCATAGGATTACATCAGTCAGCATAAATGTTGGTCCAACATTTGGGTCAACATAGCAGAAGTCGAAATTGATAGTTACTGTTCTGATGTTTGATTTAACTTTCTTTTCTGTTTTCCTTTGAAATGACTTGATATTTCTTGATTAGTCTCTGGTATAAACCGAATTCCTCACAGGCTCTTGGTTAAGATCCCAAGGTACACGGCATTCGCGGTGACGATGTATACTTGGCGACATAAACCAATCCGTTAATAAGACAACTTATAAGCTCTTAGCAAGATATAGGTCCTTGGTAATAAGTTTCCTTAGATACACGGCATTCGCGGTGACGATGTATTCTATGCGACGAAAAACCAATCCTTGATGCTTTAAGTATAAGAGTTGTGCTGAATATCATAAGTGAGATAAAAAGGGTAAAAAATCAAGAGAACTAGTTCAAGCAGTATTGAGCAGAAAAGTCTGGGATTACAGATTTAGAATGTTGGGTCAAATGTTGGGGCAACATGTGTAACTGTCATTTTGATAATGCTACATTTTTATGCTTTCGTTTATTCTTTGTGTCAGTGAGTCTTTCATTTGTTAGTGTCATGTGTCTAGTTTATTTATCTCTAAGAAATGCATAAGAATTCCCGAAAGAACAGCCTGCTATGAGTATCTCAGATGGTCATCTCATAATCCTGAACAGTGAGTATCTCTAATTCCTATAATGATTTTTGACTTAGTAAATTTTTTGGGAAAATTTTTAATTTTTTGACTCCTATTTTTTAGCATGACTAAGTATTTCATTTTCTATATTAAGGGTCATGATTGAGTCAACATTTTTTCCAAACCTCAAAATTCGGTCAAAAGGTTTTATTTTTCTCCTCTCACAACGGCTATTTTCTGTTCATACGCAATTTACTTGCATTGACTGAGCATTTTTTTACCGTTGGGACTGATCTATAAATAAATTGGCCATGCTTTATCGTTTATATTCAACTTTATCACTCAAATTTCCTTCAAGTCCTAGCTCTCTGAAATTCTCGAGCAATCAGTTCTGGTTTATAAATATGTCGAACACACCTGTCAGACCAAATGTTGATCCAACATTCGCTGCCAACATCTATCCTCTCCCTGTTGCGATCGAAGACCCAGTAGATATGTGGGCGATTGTACCCTACATAGGTCCGGTTTCGCCCCCGAATGAACAGACAACCAACTTCGACGAGACCAGGGAAGAGAACACCGAAGACCAAGGCACGACGGACCCGATTTCAGAGGAAATCCTGCAAAATCAGAGAACCCCTCTTCCGTTCAGTGAACCAGCGTCGAGTCCACATTCTAGGTCTGCTCCTCGCGTTCTGAAGAGGCGTCGAAGCAACAGAATAAGGTACGCTGCGAATCCCACCTCAAATGCTGACAATCCCATCGATCTGTCAAGCTCATCCTCGGACTCCATTATCAACACCACTACAATTGACCACCTCGACTCCGAAAGTGATGATGAAAACTTCGTCAAGGAGCAAACTCCCACCTCGGTAGAAGAATCCTTATCTGCTTCACCTCCTTCAGAAGGTGAAGAAGAAGGTGAAGAAGAAGGAGAAGAAGCTGAAGAAACCCTGCAGGCGATATGAATAAAATCAAGAAGAGAGCAGGGAAAAGGCCAGTCGCAGAAGCAAGAAGGCCTTCTAAGAAAACTCGAACTGAATCCCCTTCTTCAGCTCAACCGCTGGATGTTGCGCAAGATGTTTTCCCAGATGTTGTCCTAACAGCTGATTCTGATTGGGAAGCTCCCTTGCCAAACCGTAAGTTTTACCGGGCAACAAATAAGGAGGTGTGGCGCTCACTAAGCCAGCGACCATTTCGTGTGGAGCGAGTCGTAGATGCTCGAACTTCAGGAAGTATAACTTGATGGAATTCCTGGAGTCAAGACACATCGACCGAATGCTAAGGATGTTGGGGACTTATTGTGACTCAGTAGTTCGGGAGGTATACGCTAATCTTTTCTCTTCTATAGCTAATGTTAGTTCTAGGAAGTATGGGAAGGTTTTTTGAGGGGGAGACTTTATGACATGTCTTCTCGGGCGATTAATCAATTTTTGGGGACGCCCGAGGTGGACATGGTGTCTGAATTTGATAATGACGAGGTTGTGAGGTTCATTACGGCGGGTAGGATAGAGTTTGGGAAGGAAATTGTGCGGGGAGTGTCTTAACTTCCTTGTACTCGGTACTTTTCAAGGTTGGGATTTGTAATTTTTTGCCCACTTTGAACGAGACGAGAGTGACTCAGAGTATGGCACACTTGCTATACGCTCTTGGTAAAATCTACCTCTTAATTGGGGTGAGATAATTTTAAAGCACTTGTCAACGCAAGTCGAGCGGAAAGGAATTCTTCCTTATCCCTCGATCATCTATGGAGTGCTTCTTCAAGGAGGTTTCCAGCCGAACTGCCGGGACAAAGTAATCTCTCAGAAGACGCCCTATCCTGTACAACCGAGCCATCTAGCTGGCCTAGACAGAGTGGTAGATCTTCCTTGGCGCACTTCAGCACCGATCACTCAAGATGTTGGTCAGAATGTTGGACCAACATCTCAGGCAGCCCTTGAAAATGCGATCAAGAGCCTCGATGAGTCCATCGCTGCTTTGGTGGTTCAACGAGAAATTTTGAAGAGCCTACTTTCTTCCCAAAAAGGGGGAGAGACGGCAGAAAGGGCAGAGGATTGAGAGATGCGACGGAGGCAAGAGCTGAAGCTGAAACAGGCCCAAGTGGATATGGCGGACAGGATGAAGAAGGAGCTGGAATAGAGCAAGAGAAGGAGAAGAAGATCAAGACTCTGAGTCGAGTCAAAGTCCTCTTTTAGATCTTAGAGATCTAAGTCTTTTTGTGCTTACATGCTATTTTGCGCCATGTGTTTGCATGCGATTTTTGCCTGTTTTTGGATTAAAGTTTTCTAAAACCCCTTATGGCATCTAGTAATTTAAATAGTTTATTAACTATTTAGTTTTCTGTTTACTCTAACCATCTTTCCTAATTTTTGTGGTTGAGTAGATTTGATCTTCAGGGGGAGTTTCATTTCTGCATTAGTTTTGGGAAGAAAGATAAAAAGGGGGAGATTGTTGATGTTGATCACTCAACATTGACAATGTCAGGGCAACATTTTGGACAACATTTGTTGACTGAAAATGTGTGCTTTCTCTGTTTTATCTTTCATACCCAAAACATGTTTAATCCGTGTAAAGGCTGTTATTTGTGTTTTATAGGACTTGGATCGAGGTCAGGAACGGATCAGATTAAACGAGGATAATAGGAATAAGGAAGAACAAGTCTTGGAAGGAATTTACTAAAAATAGGAGAAGTAAGGACTAAGTCACAAGAGGCAACCAAGTCAAGACCACTAACTTCCAAGTGGACGTTGAGGGATTTCTGATCGAACGGGAATACTATAAATGTTCCCAGTAGGATATTCAACAGAAAGCGAAGAAGAACAGCAACACAGTGCAGAAAAAAGAATAACTTGAAGAGACAACTTCGAACGTTATTTAGAGCTACACTCTTATCTCGTATTCTCCGTTATGCTTATATCTGAGAGATCATTATTAGGAGAGATTTACGAGGGTTGCTGTCTTTAACCTAGATTAGTTTCTTGCAAAAGCCGAAGGATCTTTGCAAGCTTTTAGTATTTTTAGGCTTATTTTTTACTATCCTTTTTGATAGTTGTTTTGCCGTCCATTGCTATTAGTGGATTTTTCGCCTTGAGGCACGCAGCAAGATTATTTACTTGCTGCACAGAATTCGCATTTCGTGTTTATCGCTTTCGAAACTAAGTTACATATTCCGCTGTGCACTCTAGTGTTGGATCCAGTGTTAACCCAACATTTCATCCAACATTAGTTTACAACTTAGTACATTTTATATCCATATTAAAAGGGACCCCCGACAAACATGTTAAATGCTAACTAATTAAATAAAAGCCTGTTATGATATTCTAATATAAGTTATGTTGTTTATTAAAATTACATTAAAAATGATATATTAATATATTAAATTATTAGCTGGTAACTCATCTTAAGTGGGTATAAAACGATTATTGTATTTTATAATATCAATTGAACAACATATTACATGGAATCAATTAGCAAAATCGTTGAAAAAATATGAATGAACAATAAGAAATATAGATCTATTAGTGCCATCAATTCTAGTCCCTTCAAATAATATTTCCATACAATCGTATCTCGACTATCAAGTATTTTAATCTAGCAAGTATCAATCAAACATGCTTATCGTTTACTATTGTTATTACAAGATAAATTGGAAAGCGAATCTCGTATTTCAAAAGCGTCGATGGGCATGTATAATAACGTTGGTAGGTGCGTACAAAATCGTTCGTACGCTAAAGTGAAAAGGGGAGAATACACGCAGAGAAGCACACAACGTATATATTTCACGCTCTCAGAGCAATCTTCTATCGTCACGTTCGATATTCTCTCTCTAATTTCGCTGTTGGAATTGAATTCGTTTTACTCTATATCTACAAGGTTAATACCAATTTCCGATTCCAAAAATAGGGTTCGATCAAAGGAAATTTTCAGATCAATGCTGAATAGGCCGTGTCTGCGATGTAGTTTCACGGGCTTTTGAAGGGTTCTATCTGCAGGAGTCAATTGTAGTGTGTTAGGTTTCAATTTGGATCATAATTGATTGTGAAAGACCGTTTGGAAAGGGTTATTGGCGTGCATGAAGGGGGATCCGCTGGATCGAACGAAGGTGGTGCTTAGGCACTTGCCGCCGTCGATTAGTAAGTCAAACCTCGTGGAGCAGATTGATTCGCACTTCGCTGGAAGATACCGTTGGTTTTCTTTCTGTACTGGCAAAAATAGGTGATTCTTGCATTTGGTTTATTGTTGCTTCGAAATTGAGCTGAATTTGTGCTGATTGGTGTTGATTATGTGTCGGTTGAGGGTTTAGGTGGAGAATTATTTATGGGTTTTGTCAGAGTTGTAGAGTTTATTTGCATCTTTGAGTCAATGAACTGAGGACAATCTGGTGTTTTTTAACTGTTTGATCAGTGATAGTATGTAAACTCTTTGAATAGGTGTAGGAAGTTAAAATGCCAATCTTAGTTTGTCGTTTTCCTGTCGGCCCCTTTATGTGGATTTGGAATCCTAGGGTTAGAGTCGAGGGCAGACTGATATCTTCGTGTGTCGATCAGAAATCGTGATGACACGTTTATTTCCTTCGAGGTTCTGGGTTGAAAGAGTTTATTTCTTGAACTTGTCGGCTTATTGGATCCAATCAAAATTAATTGCATGTGTTGCCAGCTTGCGGTTTTCTGTCCTTTATCCTCTCTAATTGGTGTTGATTGTTTGAAATCTTGTATTCGTTTCTTTGTCGTTTCCTGCGTCCTTACTTTATTTTTGTTTTGATTTTGTTTCTGGTACTGCCTAACTTTAGCATTAATTGATTTTGTTTGGTTTAATTAGGTTGATATAGAAAGAATTGGTCGATTTTGCTGCTAATTTATAGTATGTGTTCGAGCTTATGAACGAAATGTGCCAATGTCTAATGTCCACTGCCTCATTCTGAATGGTCCATCCTCTTTCTTCACTACCCTCCTTCTGCAGCCCCAAGCATCTGAAGCATTCTAGAGCATACATCGACTTTAATAGGCCCGAAGATGTAATTGAGTTCGCTGAGTTCTTTAATGGCCATGTTTTCGTCAATGAGAAAGGTAATGTTGCCAATAAGTTAAAGACAATGCAAAAGTTGCATTATGATTACTGACGATTTGTTTATGAATAGCATTTTTTTAATTGATGATACTGTGAGTTTTGGGAATATTCTCATCATATTTCATCGTCATTTGAGGAAATTCTTGATTATATTTAAATGTTTTTCTTTATGTCATCTTCCAGGTACTCAGTTTAAAGCAATTGTTGAGTATGCTCCTTCACAGCGTGTCCCAGAGGACAATGAGTGGTCTATAAAGGATGGCCGCGAGGTTACTATATTGAAAGGTATATATGCTTTCTTCTACTAATTAGTCATGGTGTAAGTGAGATCACCTTGTCACCCCAGTTTATGTGCAACTACAATTTTGTAGATCCTGAATATTTGGAGTTCCTTGAATTTCTTGCCAAGCCTGTAGAGAATCTTCCTAGCGCAGAAATACAGTTGGAGAGGAAGGAAGCAGAACGAGCAGGTATGTTTATGACGGAAACAGTAATAATAGATTTACTTTGACATTATTGAATCAAGTTTTAATTTTTTATTTAGGTGCTCCAAAGGACGCTCCCATCATTACTCCTCTGATGGACTACGTCCGTCAAAGAAGAGCTGCAAAAGGCAGAGTTCCGGTAGGACAACCATCTATTGCTTCTATAGGACACTTAATCATCCCAAATTTTGAAATAATTGCTGCTTAACTTTTTGAAATAATTGCTGCTTAACTTCTGCATTAGTACGTAATTGAATTAAGTCTCTTTTTTCTGGTTAAAGCTCTCCTGATTGTTAAATTGGTGCCGTTGATGGTGTGGGTTGTGCCTTTTTTCGATAAATTGGTATCAAATTTGCAGGGTTAAATGTTTCGTAATGATTTTGATTGAGGCTTCTCCTTTTGCATGTCTAAAATCAGTCGACATATCACTTGGGAATTATTTTTCTTATTTGGTTCGCAATCCAAATTGGACTGATGTATTAAATTAGTTATATTGCTGAGGATTTCAAGTCTGTTATTAGATCTTTCATGGCTCATTCAAATTGGTTCATAAATCAATTTGTTACACTTTCTTTATGCTTCCTTGCTTTTTGTTCTCTGTTTTTAGGAAATGAATGATGAATCTTTAGTTTGTAATTTTTTTTAATAATCCTAACAGCATTGACAATTTATGCAGCTTTTTTTGAATTTTATAAGTATTCTTACATGGTTTTGGTTTCTTAAACCGTTGTAGAGAATCCTGACGAGTGGAAAAGCAGCTAGAAAATTTGGATCGTCTAGAAATTCTGGCTCAGGTTCGTCAAAGAGGAGGGGCCCGGAAAAGAGGAACGTCATGGTTAGTTGGCTCTTTCTTGATGGTGACGAATTAAGAATTTTAAGTATTGTTATGTTCAGCGGCGATCATCAACATAACTTGTTTTATGCTGAGACCACTGCTAAAATATGATTTTGTTTTATCAGTTTAATTACTTCGTTACTAGTTGTGAATGGTATTTTTTCATCACACAATCACATTTCATCCCATTTTGTATATTTTTTCTTCTGCATGTCATTGCGAAAGGTAGTGGACTTGTTTTCATTTCTTGATATATTTTAGCTCTGTGTCGCTCACCCTGTTGCCTTTTTGTCATTTATGCAAATATTATTAAGGTAATGCTTCTCCATACTCGAAGATTTGCTTTATTAATTTATCTCTTGCTTGGGCAGTATGTAATAAGGGACAGCTCCAAGACTGTCAAAGATGAAAAAGTTGCAGGCACATCTGCTAACTTAGATAGTGTGAGCAATGGAGCTGACGGTGAAATTGGTATGCTACTTGTTATTGTGGTTTATGGCAATTACTCATGTAATTTCAGCTTATTACCTGTTGGTTAGTAAGTTCAATGTACTTTGGATGATATTGCATTGCAAGGTGCATGATTGGGAAGGTCCAACTCTTCCCCAATGTCTATTTCTCTAGTCATTTCCGAGTGTCCATTTTATCATTAGATTTGATATTTCAATTCATATATCTCAAGGAATTTATAGTTTTTGTTTGGCATGCTTAAAAGGTGCAAGTTAGTGCAGGAACATTGAGAGCGCGGCAATGCAGTTATTGTTCTAGTGATTTACCAGTTGCTTGCTAACTTCATTTTAATTGTGGAAACTAAGTTTTTTTAAACCATTATTCTATGTGAATAAAAGGAGTGCTGTTAACTAGTTAGGCACATTGTGGGATCTTATGTAGGAAGAGGAATTAGCCCATGTCTAAGACTAGATACACTTTGCTGTTTCATATATATAAAATATATATGACTGTTAGATGTCATGGATTTCATTCTAGAATAATCTCTTGTGTTTCTCTAGATTTGTTTACTATCAAGTGTTATACAGTACAAAGCGTCTTCTTCGAAAAAACCCAATGTTTTCTGAAATAATTTATTAAATTGCTGACAGTGAAAATGCTGTGTCTTTTCATTTTTTTTAATTATATTGTTTATCTCATATCTTGTTTAGTCCTCAGGTTTGTTTTTTTCTCTTTTTTTTTTTGGGAAGGTTCAGCATCAGCTAAACCTGAAAAGAAGATCTTGCTTCTGAAAGGAAAACATAAGGAAATTCCTAATGTAAGTGCACCGTCTTCTCTTATGCTGTCTGTATCTCAGCTGAACATTGCATGAGTTAATGTTAATCCTTTGGTTCTTGATGCTTTGGATAACTCACATTGATGTTCTACACTTGAAAATCGTAACATAATTTGATAGCAATTTTATAATCCGACTTGGATATTATTTGGCAAGTTTCGTTGCATATAGGTTGAAGCCTTGAAGTGACAGACAATTAAGTCATGTTTCTAATCTTCTACAGGTTTCTGATTCTTCACCACCAGTGAATAACGCAGGAACTCCACCTAAGCCCTCACATGGCGATGCTCATCTGAAGCAGAATCAGAGACGCGAAGTTGGTGGAAGGATTATCAAGAGCGTTTCTCTTAACAAAGATGCTCGAAAAGATCAGCAACTATCTGTCTCTCAATCAGAATTAAGAATCTTTACTCCGAATCATAATCCCATCAGGGACAAGCGACCACCTCGACCTCCCATTACTCAGTTGTCTTTAAAGTTTGGTAGTAATGAGGCTTCTGAGGGTAAGACTCATGGCAAAAGTTCAAATGATGTTCAAGTAGAGAAGCATGAACGTCGAATGAGGAACAAAGATAGACCAGACCGCGGTGTTTGGACCGCACTTCGACGTTCAGAAGGATCACATGGAAGTGATGATTCAATAACTTCCTCGGGTTCAAAATCCTCCCAAGTAGTGGGTTCTACCGAAGGTAATTTTTTAAGTTAAAAGTTTTTCTGGGTTTATGGTATTGGGTTTCAATGGAAAAAAAAATTTCTAATACTGGACTTGAGATTGGTTATCTAGTTCTTTCATTGAGTTTCTGGTCATTTGTAGGAAATCGTGGAGAATCAAAACAAGACATATCATATAATCGTGGAGGTGATGCTGATTACAGATTTGTTGGCAGTGGTCGTGGCACCCGTTACGTAGGTAGGCAATGGTTTTAATCCGTAGTTTTGGTGCCCAAACCGATTATTTGAACTGTTTATTTATTAAGGGTCTTATGGGCGTGGGGGTCGTCGCGGTTCGAATTATGATACTAAAGATGCTGATCGCCTTGTTGTGGATGGAAGAACCTCGAAAAGAGTGGGCCCTGGTCATGGGTCGCAAGAGGTATGCCTCCTCAGTTATTGAAATTTTGGACTTAACGTTGTAACATACGCACACTTTTAATCTTCTCAATTAAATTCCTAGACCCCTCTATTGCTCAATTGCAAATTACCCATTCTAAATATCATAAACATGCACTCCAACCATTAAATTTTTGTAGTATAAGGTGTACCTGTAATTATGATCTAACTTCAGTATCCTTTTTCACCCACAGAGGCAAGTTTGGGTCCAACAGTCCAGTTCTCCAACGTAGTGTTTCTGGAAACGGTATACCCCTTCAATCCCTTGAAATCCCATCTTATTTTTATTATTGGCCTTTTTTTGTGTGAAGCATGCATAAACATTGACAATTGAGAAAACACGCCCTAAAATCTCATTGCTGTGTATGGCTCTGCAGTGATATCTTTTGGTTAGTGCCTACCCATATTGGCACACACATATATATGAGTTGTCTCTTGCTACAAGAGGTTATTACTGGGGACAAAAAAGACTGTGTACTTTCTTGGAAGAAGACCTCTTACCGGTGCTTCACTTTTGCCTGAAAAAAATTTGCTACAGATGCTCGTTGAATGAAGTCACTTTGTAGATCCTAAGTTTGAATATGATCAGGGGATGTCATCTCATGTCGGAGTATAAAAAACCTCTTCATTCATTCGAGGGGCTGCTTACATCTCCAATGGCCATCATCGCGGTATTTTAAGCTTCTTAGGGTCGACGTTAACTTTGTTTCGTCGAACTGTAACTACGGGAAACGGGCCGGAGATGATGTGCTGCTTCTACTGTTAGTTTTTTTTTTTTTTTCTGACTTGTGTGATGCTGTGCTTTCTGCTTTGTGTTGTTGAAGAAAGAAGGCTTTGTAATCTGTGGTCAGTGCTCTGCTTATTGTGACACTATGAATGCTTTTGATTGTGTGAAGTTGTAGGTGCTGTGCTAACTTTTGTTGGGTTTTAACAAGATTGGTGTTTTGGTTTGGATTTTAATACTAAGGATAAAATAACATATGTATTACACTATTGAATGAACACAATATTAATATTGATGCTTAGTGCCAATGATGCTCGACTTTAATGGTCTAAGTTAAGGTTTGTAGAGGGAATGTTACGGGTTCAAATCTTTCTCGCTATCAAATATTTTGAGTGATTTAATAGACTTGTCTTATAGTGGTTTTTCTAGTTCGCATGCTAGCTTTCGGAGTTTATTTGGTCCAAAAATCATGGTTGCTTAGAAATCCGAAAATCACCTGATTTATTTATGACAAGGCATAACATTCAAATATACTAATTTATTACATGTTCACAATGAATATGTTTATTTTTTCTTTTTTGTATGATCTGGCGTCACACACTTCAAGAGTGGGCTATTTCCCAGGGCAGATGAAAATACTCAATTTCAAGATTCGATCCGATAACCAAGAGTGTGAATAATCATTCCTTCACCCACTAGGCTATCCTCGTGGGGCTTCTCAAGGAATTGATCAAGTGACCAAAGTCTCACATCATCTGGCGGAGATCAAGGGTTAATTTTATTTGGACTAAATTATCATTGTCTGTGTGGACTTGATACAGTAAACACATATCTGGGATTAATCTTCCACATCAGAAGGTAATACGCGGGACGAAAGATTGGTCTCTTTTCATGCAGTTGTTGTTCCATAGCCCATAAAAACTTCGGACATGTCCAGTCTATTTGGACTCCGAGCCTTCAATTTTTCGAAAATTTCACTAGGGTCTCTTTAGTGTTTTTGTTTTCACTTTCAAAATTTTCAGTACAAATTATTAATAAAAAAATCCCCACTGGATCTCACGTGGCTCCGCCACTGCTTCGGACAGTGTATACATGGATGCAGTTTTAATTTTTCTGGAAGTCGATGTCGTTATATATTTGATCACGAGAGGTTCAGATTTGCTTAAATTGAATTTTGTTGGAGTGCGAATGTTACGGTTACATTTTATGAAACATTTTTACTCACAAAAAAAATCATTTATAAACAACAAAATAAGAGGGAGAAAAAAGAAAAGGTAAAATACTTCGACCACTATTCACTATACACTTTCGTCAGTGCACATTCGGACGCATACATACACTCCCAGTGAACAGAGAAGTAAGCAAAAAGACATTTTCCCGTATTTTTTCGTCTATGGCATTAACTTTCCCAATCTATACATAACGCTCGCAATCAAATTACTTCAACACATTAAAAGGTGAATGGGAAGAAGGTTGCTGTATTCGAAACCCCAACGCCTCACGCTTCATCTTCTTTTTGATCGCGCGCTTCTTTTTGTTGATTCTATATATTCGTTGTTTAGCTAACTTTTTGATTCGCGTAGGTGTGTTGTTTTTTATGGCTTGTGTAGGTTCTCATGTTCGTGATCTGCGTTGAATTAAGAGCGGAGCCGAACCTGGTCTGTTGATTTAAAGTTTCTTTCTATTTTTTGTTATTTGCGATTCCTGTGGTTTGTTGCTGTTTCGAAATTTTCAGTAGAGTGTAGTTGGGTTCAAGGATTGGACTGAAGTGTTGTTGGTGACTTGAGATTTAGTTAAATAGGTAACTTTGGTGATATTCTAGGTGTGGTTAATATCTTCATTTGTGGTTGATTTGACGTACATTTTTCGTTCTTTGTGCAATTAGCTGGAGATCTCATTTTCAGTATTCCGCAGAAGTTTGAAATTTAATCCCAATAGCGCGAGCATCTGGAACTTCCATGTACGACTCTAGTTTAACGGATTCGTGTGATGTACTTTCCTTGCCATATTTGTTTAGTTATAATCTTGGTGATATACGTATCTGATTAACCTGATGAAATGAATTGACATAGGCCCATCTGTAATTGTATAGTTTCAACATGATTTGTTTATGCATTCAAAATACTGACCACAAGCTTCCTGTGTTTAGGAACGAGCGTATTCATTGGGATGGAGTTCCACACAACCAAAATATGGGAGCTGTATTAGAACATTGATATCGGATTAGGCTTGCTAATGGCATCTGCTGGTCAAGGGCGTGGAGGTGCAGGTAGTTCAAGATCGGTTAACGGGTCCAAGGTCTCGTCGAGTTCTGTTGAATGGCTGGGCAGGGATTTTCGTGAGATGAGGTTGAGGGATCGAGTGGACCACGATAACGATAGGGTAATTTTTTGGACAGTATATAGCTGATTGTTCATGTTCTGCTAGAAGACTTAATCCTACTGTTACGAAATATTATTAGTTGACTGCTTATTATTTTTTGTGTGAATAACTGCAACGGTGATGTCGTATAAATATGCAGGACAGTGAACCTGATACAGTTGCGGCAGTTGCTGAAATAGCTCAGAGCACTAGGAATACTGTAGGGGTTCGACACGGTCAGGCCAGGCAGGTACGAGCTGGATATTTCTGTGTAGAGATATGAACATAAGTATAGCCACTTAAGAGTAAATATCTATTCATCTTATCTGTTTTTCTTGTGGTTAGGGGGCTACTTACATAGCAGAACATGTTATCGGGACCGGTTCTTTTGGAGTAGTTTCTCAAGTAAGTTTCAGATAGCTCTATATTGAATTTTGTATGTAAGTGGTGAATATCGGGATACTATAGAGAATAATAATATAGAGAAGTATGTGTTTCCACATCTTATCTAGGAAAAGGATTATGACTTTTTTGCTTTGTATTAATGATTCAGAATGTTGTGTAAACAGGCAAAATGCAGGGAAAGTGGAGAAATTGTTGCTATAAAAAAGGTTCTTCAAGACAAGCGCTACAAGAACCGGGAGTTGCAGATCATGCAGATGTTGGATCACCCCAATATTGTGTCCCTAAAGCATTCGTTCTACTCAGCAACTGACAAGGAAGAGATATACTTGAATCTCGTTCTCGAGTATGTTCCCGAAACTCTTCATCGTGTTGCGCGACAATACAACAGGATGAATGAAAGAGTCCCATTGTTATATGTGAAGCTCTACACCTACCAGGCACGTATCTAATTGAAGTTTCCATAAAATCACTTGGCATTACTACCCTTGAGAGATAATATGCTATTATTGCAAAAATCTGCTTTCTTGATTGTGCTTTCTCTTTACAAGCAGATTTGCCGTGCCCTTGCTTATCTACATAATTGCTTTGGCATATGTCACCGTGACATCAAACCACAGAATTTACTTGTAAGTGCTTGCAATGCTTAGTTATGTAGTGAATTCTGGTGTTGGTACTTGGTTCCATAAACTATGATATATATGATAGGATATACTCGCTTGTCTCTTCAACGTGGACTTCTTAGATGAGTTAAGAATAACACTTATAAGGAAAGAAAACAAGGATTAACCGGAGGCTGATGAATGACTCGGATATTAATGAATTTATATTTTCACTGCCCAATTTGTATTGAAGAATATAATATTGTCTGGATAATTGTTTCCAGGTAAATCCACACACACACCAGCTGAAGCTTTGTGATTTTGGAAGTGCCAAAGTTTTGGTGAGTGTTTTTGCTAGTCCGGATTCTTTTGGTACTCTACTCGTTGTTGCCCAACTGTTCAACACGTATTCTTCAGGTAAAAGGAGAACCCAATGTATCCTATATATGTTCAAGATACTATCGTGCTCCTGAACTAATATTTGGGGCCACTGAGTACACCACAGCAATTGATATATGGTCAACCGGCTGTGTAATGGCTGAATTACTTCTTGGGCAGGTTTGCTCCGTGCTCTACCCCACACCCCACCTCTTCTTTAATGACATGATTTATCTTCATACTTCTTATACAGCCGTTGTTTCCCGGGGAGAGTGGAGTGGATCAGCTTGTTGAAGTTATAAAGGTGATAACTGATACGCATGGAGGTTACAAATAGAATTTAATTGCTGGTATCAGTTTTAGAGATTCATATGCTTGCTGACATGGTTGAATTATGAGTTTTTAAGATCATAGATTCAACAGAATAAAGATCTCTGAGCATTGTTGGTGTGTAATATGTTGACCGACGTTTCATAATCGAGATATAATGCTTTGATTATGACTTTTCAAGCCAGGTCTTAGGGACACCTACAAGGGAGGAGATCAAATGCATGAATCCAAACTATACTGAATTCAAATTTCCACAGATTAAGCCCCATCCTTGGCACAAGGTGCATTCCTCTTAAGAAATCTTTTTAATTTCCTGATGAATGTTTTAGTTCCTCTTTTACTTCTTTCTAATGTTACTTTCTCTTCGATAAAATTTTCCTTTTATTGATGTAGCAACTTATTCTATGTTTCTAACTGGGGTGAATTCTTTACTTGAAGGTTTAAATGTTCAACATCTACTAACTACTATTTATGTTGATCCACTAGTCACTTAGAAGAATGTGGTTTTTTTAATTTTTTTTTAATTCAGGTATTTCAGAAAAACCTACCTCCAGAAGCCATTGATATGGTTTGCCGTTTCTTCCAGTACTCGCCCAATCTTAGATGCACAGCTGTTAGTTTTCAACTTCCCATTATTAAACCATCTTTAATCGTGATTTTGTCACTATATTTATTTTTATTTCCATTTTGTGACATTTTAGTTGGAAGCTTGTACTCACCCGTTCTTCGACGAACTGAGGGATCCCAACACTAGGCTTCCAAATGGTCGCCCGCTTCCTCCCCTCTTTAATTTCAAACCCGAAGGTACTAATCTGATAACCTCAAATGTTTAAACCAGTAGTTGAATGTTTTATATTTGCTACAATATACTCCTACAGCAAAAAATCTACTGAATCGTTTAGCAGAGTTCTGAATTATGTTGAATTCTGGTTTAATTTTAACACCAAACAAAAACCATCTCATGGCGATAAACTGGATTTCTGTTCGTAACTATTGAGCCCACATTAGCAGGTGAAAGGTTCTTACGTCATTTATGACTTGAGAGACAAGAGAACAAGTCCTCCTATAACTGATGGGTTTCTAATGTGGAACCTTCAAATTTAACATGATCTTAGAGCTAGAATCACACCTATATTCACACTTTTGTTTAATGGCCACAAAATCTGTTATGTTTGTGGGATTGTGTTTCTCCTATAACTCTCGCATGTTTCTTGATTGAATGCAATTTTTTTCTGTTTTTTTCCCCACCTATAGAGCTTTCGGGTGTACCTCCTGATACAATCAACCGTCTTGTCCCGGAACATGCGAGAAGGCAAAGCTTGTTCATGGCTTTCAACTCTTTGACACACTAAGAAATTTCTGCCTTTCGATGCTCTTAGGTATGTAATTTTCTCCTTGTTTTCTTCGTTTATGATTATAAATCTCATATACGCGTTTATATTCCCTTCATGACATACAGAAGTGACGATCGTTGTTTTGCATTGATATTTTCTTGGGCTTGGAGAACTAGTTAATCGGAACGGTGTGTGTGTATGTGTGTGTGTGTGTGTGTGTGTTTAACGGTGAAGGCTATTCATCATGTATACGAAGGAAGAGCCTGCAAAGTAGTTTCCCCACTTGAATTCGATTCGAATTTTTAGAGGTATTTTGAGAATGTTTCTAAACTTCAACGTTTGAGCTGAAAACAAAAGGGATGGGTTTTGTTTTGTGAAGAAATATAATGTGTGATTGCCTGCTGCTACAATACAGAGATTGTGTTTTATCATCGAGAGTTGATTAATAATTTGTTCTTTTGCAGGGTTTGGAAAAAAATGAAAGTATATACCACCCTAATTAAAAGTCTTGCGTTAGTCTCAAAATCAACTGTCTTACCAGCTAATTTAGGAATTTGTTAGAAATATTGAGTAATAATATATTTTATTTTTTAAAAAAAATCAGCGATGTTCAAGTCGCCGAGTTAGAGATATCTCCCCGTTGATGTCAAATTTTCGATACCATTACGACTCATTGACTATCATAGTCAATGTGGACTTGAGAAGGTATACGTAAGTCATAAGATTAGTTCTGCTATAAGCTACATATGTCCCATAGCTGTCATCAAATATGGTACTCATAGATCAGTTGATTAGTTCGGCTGAAAGTTGGGACCGTCTCGTAACTATCAATTAGGTTTAATTTCGTTCGGAATGTTAAATAATTTAATGTTAATGTGACCTGAATCCAAAATTCTAGAGTATGCCCAAAGCCCCAAACCAATCTTTATTGGGCTTATCTGAGATATTCGGCCCATATAGTTTGAGACCAAATCCAAATTTTATTGAGCATCACCCAAGTCACCAAGTTTTTTTAGCGGAAAGATGTGCTATATGTATGGTTATAGTTAAAAGTTTGTCGGTCACATTTTCTAACAATCCATAAGGTTGTGTTTGGTATGCGAAATTCGTGTGTGAAAAACACAACAGAAACTAACTTAGCGCATCGAACAACATGAAAAATGTAGAGCTAACACCAATGGTGGTGAAGAAATTCAAAATAAGCAGGATAGCTAATAGAGAAAGAAAACATATATATATATATATATATATATATATATATATAATATAGTTTCACCACAAATCAATCAATTGCATACCAACAAAACTTCAGAATAAATAAAGTAAGAAGTAAGAAGATAACCTTACAGAAGTGATCCTCAACAAAATGTCTGATTTTAGTCAAAGGCTTCGTTTTTATCACGTTTAATTAAACAACCTGATAGTTTTCGGTAGACAGCAGTGTTCTCTGCGAAAACTTGGGAGGGTTCCCTCCCTTGAGGGGCACAACACTTGAAACCTGCAGAAATGTTGGGAGTTCGTTTATCTATGATCATATTGAACAGTGACAACAACTTTGATCTTTTATTTGATAAATAATAATAATAATAATGGTGATAGGATGTGTAAAGGTAAAAGACCTTTAAGTCACTGAATGTGCTAGTCGAAGTAAAGCTCACGGAGATTGGGAAGAGATCCGATGTGTCTACGGCAGGAATCACGAATTCCATAGATCCGCTGCAAATGAAATTGATAAAATTTCAAATCATATTGTGATATAAGAATTAAGAACATGGAGTGAAGAGTTCATTTCATTGATGGAAAAAAAAGGAGGAACAATTTCGAAGGGGAACTTACCTGCGATTCGAATTATCAATGAGTACAATGGACCACTCCAAAACCGACTTTCTGGAATCATACCTGCAGTAGTAAAGTCATCGAAATTATTATTATTGATTCAGAAGTCAACGGAACAAGAAAATAGTAACGAGCAAAATGCAGTTATTGAATCAAAAGATCACTAAAAGCCAAAGGTAAGCTTAATCTCTCGGGTCTAGGAAGATCCCGATTTGTTACAAGGTCCTCTAACGAAACGGGTCTCATTACCACAGCGAGGTGCTCGAATCCAAAGTGATCATTTAAAATAAGGAGGTTCAGTATAGATAAATACATTCCTCAAACGACGAATAAGACTTCGTTATTGTTTCAAATTCACCAGCATCTCGTGCTGACTGATTTTACTACTTCCACAATCATAGGCAGGAGCCATCTAAATTTGTTAGCATGCTAAGTCACAAATAAAAACCAAATCTAAAAGGGGTCTGTTAGTCAGAAACATATGGAGATCTTTCAAAATTACTATTGTTTATGCTACACAATATTAAGTGTCAGAACTAAGAGAGTATTTAGCTAAGAGCAAATTTAGACATCAATATAATGGGCATGCCCTAAAATACACATAGACACAACACTGAAACATGGACATACACAAACAGGATGGAACAATCAAACCTCAGATATACTTCAAGTTGTCAGATAATTATTGCAACGAAGTCTTTACTTATTGTTGCACTTTTTTCACACAAAAATATAACAAGAGACAGAAAAGCTAAGATGAAGCCTAACCTCCAGTCTCCATCTATCTGCTGTACTTTTGGCGGTTCTCGAAGAGCAGGAAGAGGAATGGAAATCACAACATTCTGAAGGTTAAATGTGTGTGATGCCTCATACTCCAAGTTCACATAGGTTTCATTGCCAGAAACAGAAGGCCAGCAATTAACTGCAAGAACGTGAAAAAAAAGTCGTCTTGTGCTGATTTGTCAACCATATGGGATCCTGATGGTTCCAACGAAGTGCATACTCACTTGACAGGGGCACAAGAGACTCATCAGCACTTTGCATCCTCCATTTCAAAAGACTAACACCGTCACCCGATTGGCCACTGGGGAATGGACGATTTGGATCCTTGAGGCCCAAGATATTTTCACCAGAGAACAACTCCTTGTTAATATTGGGATGCGTTTTGAATAAGATTCCGGGGTTTCCACCAGTTTCAATCTAGGAATAAGTCAAAAATCGAATGAAAATCTCCTCAAATCAACGAAAGTTTTCTTAAAAATGCTAGGAAGAAACGAGTGGAAATTTAGTGAAAATGCAGAACCTGAACTTGGATGAATCCATCATCTTGGTTAAGTAACTGGAGAGATAGTGTTCCCTGCAAATCAAAGCTTCCAATACCACCATCCTTCTTTAATGTTACGTTAAGTTTTTCGTCAACGACTAATGTAACAGGATCACTTGGTGGTGGAGCAATCGCCTTGGACTGACCCACACTGGGCCTCACATCTTCAACAATCACCTCACCTTCAGCTTTGAGAGATTCCAAAAACTGGTTTGTCCTCTTTGTTTTCCCGAGCTGCATACCGAGGCCCTTTGGTGGAGCTGTAGCTGATGATGATGGACGACCTATTACAGAGAATCAACAATGTACGTTGGTCCGGATAATTGAACTAGCTAAGCAGCCTCAACTAGGACTCAAGTCTCATAAGTACAAAAACTGAATAATGTTACTGAAAATTTAATACGGGCACCGGCTATGTTTGTAGTTTTCAATTTTGTAATTTCAAAGGCATGACTAGGTTTGAATCATGTTGAGGTATGTTCTAATCACATGCATTAATGAACTGAACTGAAGAGTTAACAAACATATAATTAGTGGACTGTAAAAGATGCAAAATTAGAGTGAATACATAAAGTATACTCATTTAAATAGGATGACGCAAGCAGAAACCTTTGGTCTTAGAAGAGAATGATTCCACTTCAGTGCTTGGACCAAAACCAGCGCCACTTCCAAAGCCACCATTGTTGCTGGATAAGACAGAGTCACTGCCAAAGCCAGAATCAATTCTTCCAGAACCCATCGACTGCAGGGACGACATATATCCTCCTTTCTCGCCCCTATTCTTCTCAATCTACGAATTTGTATGGAATAATTATAAGATATTATTACTTGGATGAGTTTTTGAAAAGATAATAAAGAAATATGAGTGGAAAAGCATAAATACCTTGCTCTTGTCAATCTCGCTAGCCTTGCGTTTCATGACGTCCTTCGTCTCGTTGATCTTGCTCTGAAGAACAAGCTTGTGTAATTTTTCCTCATGACTTTCCATCTCAAGGTACTGTTTAACTTGTGCAACAGTGACATTTTCTTTGTACCCAAGTGAGATGACTTCGTCAAAGGCAAAGAGAAGCTCAAAAGCTGCCTTGCCAATTCCCTCTTCATCCAGGGAATAAGAGTATTCAGGCACCTAAGTGGGTTAAGGAAACCAGGCCACAGACAAATTTGATAGAAGAATTGTGCAAGATACCATGACCTAATTCCAAAAGCCCACAAAAAATATACTATAATCGCGACATCGATGGTTGAAATGAATGAATTAAGAAACACTTGACGCAGAATAACTAAATGAAAAGTGAGGCCACACAGATGCAATCCATCGAATGACTAAAACTAACTGCAAAGAACAGCTCATAGTTGAACTATAAAAGGATACTAGTTTCGATAAAAGCCTCAATGTCTCTAGATCTTCGAGAATGTTGCTTTGTTTATTTGTGACAAGAAGCAAGTATAGGGATTCCATAGGCTGGTAAACATAACGGACATTCTCAGTCTCAACATAAGTATGCTGCTTCCCTGTTCCAACCAATTTTGGGAAGGCTGCAAGGTACCCCTCAATTCGAATACGAGACATGTCAACAAACTGTCTCGAAACGAGAGCTGTGAAAAATATGAGATCAGAAATAACATATGGTTGGTTAGTAAGTTTTCTCTAATACGTATAAATCAAATTAAATATCAAGGGAAGTTTCTCATGATATGCTTCGATTTAACATAAATAGATGACAGGAATCCAGCATATATTATGGATGATAAGATCAAGATTAAACAGTCTATACAAATGAAATCGGCCAATACTTAATAAAAAGCAAACATGATGCAAAGATCACACCTGCAAATCGCCAAAAGAAATCAAACAATCTGCATTAGTGGTAAATTCAAATAACCTTGGCCAAATAACATTTATGATTTAATCAAGAGTAAGAAAAACGCAAGCCCCGATAACTATTTAGTTAAATACACCATATCTCAGACAAATCATTCAAAACAATCATGTCTCATAATGAACGGGATCAAACATTCAGCCACTCCTTTTGTATAAGTACCAGGTGCAAAGTTTGCTGCACAAAGCTTGGGAGCTTACCTTTTCCAGATTTAGTAATAATTGAAGCCGCAAGTACAACCTGCACGGCAGAAAACAAAAATTAAAAATCAAATAATGAAAACTGAGATGAAATTAAAAAAGAAAAGACAGCCTTATAGACCAAAGACATCAGAGATAATTACCATCTTGTGTAAATGAAATCAAGCCACCAGACACTGATCAACGCACACCTGAAATGCAGAACCACGCTAGAAAGAACCCATGAAAGTTAAAAAAAAAAAGATCATCAAAACATGGGTGGATCGAAGAGCTAAATCTTCAATTGTTACATTAACAGAGATAAAAGCGTATGTGCGAGTGAAAATAAAAGAAGATCCAGATCTACTATGCAAACGATGTATTCATTCATACGGGAATGCGAAATTTACGGATTCATCTTCGGCTAAAATGCGTACAACAATCGTAATCAGAGGAAATCCAAACAGATCCAACCGAGCAAAAGCTTAATTGCGACGGATTAGAAGTAGATCCTTACCTCACCTGAATGAGTCGAGAATTGTGAATCAAAAAGTGAAGTACGTTTGGATTTTATATGAGGAAAATACTTTCGTTTCTTATTTAATCTAATTAAATAATTTTATAATTTTACATCGGCTTTCTTGGTTGAAAAAGATGACGTGCCTTAACTTCGTCAGCCAAACTAATAATTTAGGGAGAATTTTGATTATAAGGTATCTCCAACATTCCAATCGAAAAACTCGTTCTCATATTCAAATTCATTCTCAAATTCAAAATGCGGTGATTTTTCTCTAATCATTATACTCATTTTCAAACTCAAAAGATTATATCGTAATACTCTCTTTCACACTAACATTTAATACGACCCACATATTTTATATTTTTTCAAATTAGACCACGGAATATTTTTAAGTAACTAAAGAAAATATTTAATAAAATTAAGAATAAAATATTAATAAATATTTATTAAATCCAAAAATTACACCACATGCGAAAAATTATTTATTTATTTAAAAATATTTATTTATTTTTTTAAAAGATAATTCTTCAAGTCTCGGATTGGTGTATTCCTCCAACAAATAATTAATTAGCACATTCAGAAATGTAAATCCTAAACCTTGTAACGTGATAATATTTACCTCTAATTATTTTAAATATTGTAGTTTTGTCAAACCAAATTACATATAAATAAAATATAAAAAAATTAAATATTAAGTTATAAAAAATTATTATGTATAGCTAATTTTATAATGATAATTATTAATACCTAATTTCCTTTTGTTATTTTTATTTACTTTTTGTACATGAGTGCTTTAATAAGTCAATATAAACAAAGGGACTTGTTTGCAATTTTGAAACATCAAACCCATTCTTTGCGTTCAAACGCAAATTTGAGTTTGAAAGAGGAGAGAGAAACCCAAAAACTCATTTTGAGTTTGCGTTTGAGGTTCCGTTGGGGTATTTTTACTTTATTTTTTGAGTTTTTGGTGTCGGGTGGAGAGGGTCCAAGTGCAATTAGCCTAAATTTTTATCATTTAGCTCATCCGTCACATTTTTCTCTCAATTCACACACTATTTCAACAAACCTTAAGTTTAACCAAACAAAAATCTTTCTCCCCCATCCCCATTAATTGAGAGTGTGGGAGGTCCTTTCCCTTTTTTTTTTCTTTTTTTTTTTCTGTGTGTATGTGTCAGTATGGAATGTGGACCAGAGATTGTTCCCATGTCCGGTGTGGGCATATACTCTTTCTTCTTCAGACGTGCGTACCGTTGGTTTATATGATTGGGAGTCTTTCGATTTGGGAGTTCTTTCCCACTTTGAAGTTGAAGGCGGAGATAAGTGAAAAGTATTGTAGATTCAACTTAATAGACATTTTTGTTTTATGTTTTTTAGTTCTTATGTCTGATCTATAAATCGTATTTTCTTTCGGGCTTGTCTTGTCTTTTCTTTTCATTTGATTTATGTTTGTTTCTCTCTTTATGAGAGCTTCTCTCCCTCAGGAGTAAAATATCTAACAGTGGATGTGGTGCACTTGGGCTATTTAAACTATCGAAATTTGTTTGTTTGTTATGAACTATAGTTTGCAAGAAAAAAAACTTTCGTCAGAAAAAATTATCACTTAAGG
Source organism: Linderniella brevidens (assembly GCA_004919715.1). Lineage (NCBI taxonomy): Eukaryota > Viridiplantae > Streptophyta > Magnoliopsida > Lamiales > Linderniaceae > Linderniella > Linderniella brevidens. Next base: position 16,082,148 of record SWDC01000147.1, on the reverse strand, counting down.
ACCAATTTAAAAACTTTACTTTCACTTAAGGATCAGTTCTTCTAAAAAGATAATTTTACCCCATCTTGTGATTTAATCGTGAACTAGAACTATGTCCAATCTAGTGTGAGTTTTCCCGACCGAGGTCTATCATTATGGTTGCAAATGAATCGAATCTAGTCGAATAGTAGCATAATCTATTCGTATCTATTTTTCATTTGAATCTTAAAATCGATTCATATTCGTATTCGATTTTATTCGAATTTGATTCGTATAAATATCGAATCAAATATTCGGATATTATAAGTTTTTTATATTTCTCATAAAATCTAAATAATATATTTTGAATACATATATATATATATATTTATAATATATATTGATTTATATTATATGCTGAATTAGAATATATTATATTTAAAGAAAGATTGAATTATGTTAAACATATATTGAATCATTATATATTATATTTAAATGAATTATTTTAAAATATATTTGAATCATTATATATTATATTTAAATAAATAGTGAATTATTCGAATTGAAATATTAAATAGGTATTCGATTCGAATATCTTGATATTTGTTTTCGTATTTGAATATTATTCGAATTAGAAATATTTATTTTATTCGGATTTTATAATCGGATATTTATAATTTGAATCGTAAATTTCGAATCGAAAAAAAAAAACTTTATAAGTCATTTGCAACCAATTCTATCATGCAATGCAAGAAAGAAAAAGAAGAAACAAATACACACAACGAAGATTACGAAAAAAAAAAATCAGAAATTGGGGAAGAAGAAATCAGGATATTCATGGTTCAGTCCAACACGAGTTTCATCGGCTCAGGTCACCAGAGCGTGCATTTTCCTCGATCCTAGTCAATGTAACGTGGAGAAAACACCACGTGTTGTCGGATCAACTGAGAATAATTCGGTGTTTCGTTGTATATATATATTTTGGTATTTGATTAATTATGCTATGGAGGTTGTGCTTAAACCATCTAGATTTTTTCTGTTAATTTAGTTTGGATGTTGTTTGTTGTTGGAGCTAAGAAAAATAGAAAGCCTGTTAATCTAGAAAATGAAATTAGTAATGTCATCGTAACCTAAATTATGATTATTTCTTTTTATTGGCGGTTCTGTTCACCGTGGAAGTCTCCAGTGTTGATTATGAATCATACGTTGCATATAGATTGATTCTCTTGTTGAATCGTTCGGATACGGTGTACCTTTATATATGTGGTTAAGAGTATCATATTACTTTTAGTGCCCCTTATAATGTATGGTTATGGTACCAGCCAACGATTTCAGATTATTTGTTGTATCTTTTCTTGACCATATTAATAGTACATGTTGTATATTGACAATGACATTTTTTTGGCCAATATGTTGCATATAGGTAGATTCGTTTGTGGATATTTTGATTAGACCATATTTTTTGTGCTGGTGTAACTTGGTGTGGATGTACCAAGATAACATAGTGAGGCTAACATGATGTCTACTATGCCTTTAATTTTTTGGTACAGTAACAACAGAAAAAAGATACAATAACCACGTGTACAAGGAACAACAAATACTTGTTAAATTGTATGCTAAACGCATTAAAATGCTACGCTATATTGAAATGTAATTTCAACGCTGTTTCTAGTAGATGAGTCGTTTGATAGAACTCAATATCTCAAAAAACGTATCTCGTCATCACTATTAAAGATTCCTCTCCCAATGTCTCATTATTGAAATTGGTATGTTCCATAAGTGTGATTGCTATCATGTAAGTGTTCATAAGCAATCTTGATGATATCCCCAAGGACGATGAGAAGCGATCCACGAACAACGAGCTGAGGCGACTATAAACGGGCGATGAGTGATGGTCGAGCGGTAGGAGCGAACACGCGGCGGACAACGAGGGGTGATGAGTCATGTTCGAGCATAAGGAGCAAATGACTGGGGACAACGAGGTTTTGAAATCGATTTTGGATTTTATGTTCCAACAGGCCTTAACGAAATAGTGTCTTATTTTCGAGCTTTTACTCGATTTTGAGACTTTGTTTTTCGATGTTGACGTCAGTAATCGATGAAGTAAAAAAAATGCGACTACAACTTTCTAAACTGCGATTATATTTGTGTGGTGAAGTAAAAATGCGACTACAACTTTCTAAACAGCGACTACATTTGTGTGGTGAAGTAAAAATACGACTACAACTATCTAAACAACGACTACATTTGTATTCGATCCGCCGACTACATTTTAGCGTCGGACTTCAGAATTATTTTCGACTAATTTTCGTAGTCGAAAACATCGAAAACCCTACCGAGATCTAACGGCTCAAATCGCGTCTCATCCAGAAAACAATAACAACCGTAAGATCTCACCCAGGGTATATAAATAGGGCAGCCCACACTCCACAGTGGCAGTGCTATATTATTTTGTTCCTCTTTTTTCGCAGCACTCTCTTGACAGGGCTTTGCTGTCTGTTCATCTTTGAGAGGTTCTCTAGCACTCAGCATTCCTCAAGGCGGTGGTTGAAGAGGTGGATTTATTGTGTTTTACAGTTTTTTGTCGTTTTTTATTTTATTTTCTTTTTCTGTTAAGGGATCTGATGAATGCCTCTCTCGTCTGTTCGTGTAAATGATATGATTTATGTATGGGATCTGAGCCGAGCGTCGTTGATTGTTCGCGTAAAGCATCTTTGGATTTATGTGATTTGTATTTCTGCATAAAACTCGTTTCTTTGAATCGGCATTTTAATTGCATTTCGTCTCTTTCAGATATCTCTGTTGGGATATTTTTGTGGAGTTGGGTAAAAAAAATATTTTCGTGTCTTGAGGATTATTTCTTAAAATCTTCATGAATTGTTAGGAAAGACGAGATTCACCATTACATTTCCTTTTTCATTTCCACATCTGAATCTTTATACCAAACGGAGCCTATATGTTTATTGTGCATATTCTGCTCTGCTACTTGTGACGATTTGATGTTTAAAACGGATAATTTACATTTTTAAGACGTAATAATTTTCGTGTTGCAGCTGGGCTCGTAACTCCCAGTTCTTTGCCCGATTCCTCCGTTGAAACTTCCCGGAAAAATATGGTACGCTCTACTACTTGTTTGTCTTCGGATAACATAATATTACCTCTAGTAATTTTTTTTTTCATTCCTTGTGATCTTGTCAATGTTTTATATGATATTTGTTTCTTGAATGACAATACTTTTCGGGATCGATTATTATTGGATTATTATTACCGAACCTTGGGAATCATTCGATCGATGCTTCGTTATATGTCCCATTCTCGTTTATAATTGCATATGAGGATGTGGATGTGGCCATTGCTTTATGATCTGTTAGTAAATATGCATACTTTTTTTCTTACAGGGTCAGAACAATGATTCTATTTATCCACCGTCAGGGCCAAACGTGAACAATGTATCACCGCCTCTCACGCAAGGAGCTTCGTACATGCCTACATTCTACTATAATTATCCAGGTGGTCACTTATTTTGAGAATCATACATTATATACAACCATTTGTGTTGAGTTTTGCTCCGCAATACGAACAATTTTTTTTTTTGCCGAACATTTTTCTATTGTACCGTTAGTTTATACGGCTCGTTTCTTCCGCTTCTAACAGGGCAAGGTGGCTCGTTTGGTCAATCGGATGATCAAGGTCTTTTTAGCGCGTCTGGCGTTTCTTACGCGGTGCGTTACTATTCTTGCTAAAACAAGATATATTTTGTCCCCATTGAGAGAGCTACTGGATAGGCTTGTGAATTTTCAAACGTGAGGTCCCATGTTTGAATCATGTCCCATGTTCGAATCCCACTACTGATCTAATCTCATCCTTGGAATGTGTGGCATAAGCCCATAGCTAATTGAGTGGGGAGTTAAAAAAAAAAAAGCACGGTATCTTTTAGTTGAATGGCCACTTCACCGGAAAGCCTAAGCTTGAAAGGAGTGCATATATTCTAATTTTATATATTGAATTTCCAACTCGCACCCAAACATCTAGGCTTATTTCTTTCTTAAATAGTATTAGATGTGAAATTTTCATTTAAATGGGCGGTCTTGAGGTTTCATACCCAATACCTCTAGGCCTGGACCGATTCCAATTGTAGGATCAAGAATTGTAGCAATAATTGCTCTCCTTGCGATATCTGAGAATCGAGTCTTACTGTAAGATGAAGAGCCTACCGTTGCGCCAAAAGCTAAAGCTTATGGTGAGAGTGCAACTCTAACCCTTAAACCATACATCAGTCATCGCCACGGTTCGGTAGCTCCCTCATCAGGAACAATTATTTTTCCTCAACACTCTCCCCCAAAAGTTGCTCTCCTTGCAATATCTGGAAATCAAACCCGTGACCTGCTTTGATACCATGTTGAATGAACTCTAACCCCAAAAGCTTAAGCTTGGGGGGATCGTATAATATTTTAATTTTATATATTTTATTTCCAACACTTCTTTTGCAGAGTATCTAAAAACAAGATTGTCTTTTCTTTTCTTTTTCTAACTTGTACCATGAAAAATTCAGCCGGAGAACACATCACCTCTTTATTACCCTCATGGATATGTCCCATACACTACTGGATTTTATGATTCGGCTTACTCCGTAGACGGCTCCGAAAGTTATAGTTATTCGAATGCTCCCATGATGGGTTCGAACATTCCTGGTCCTAACGCGGGCACTGCTCTCTCGGATAAAGCTCAGGCATTGCCTTACAATCCCATGATTCATAATCCACGGGCAAACCTCACCGAGCCAAACCCGCCTCCGAATGCCTTCAACACGGTACAATTTTTTTTTTTATTTTCTTTTTCTCACGCATCATGATTTTTTACATTAATTCCTGCACAATGCAGCGAGACCACGGTTTCCAGCCTCCAAATCTCGTGAGAGGATACAATCGGGCCCCCGAATTCTCTTCATTGGCAAGCAGAAAGCCCAGTTCTTTCATGCAATACGGTCCCAAAAATCACTATCATTCGAATGATAGAACAGGAAACAACTACGGTAATTACAAGCAAAGGGGCTTTGCAAGAAACAACAACGCAGCAGCCGGAGGCTCGATGGAGATGGCTCGCGGGCCCAGGTCCGAGAGGAAGAATCCACCGAAGAAGGAAGAAGAAGACAAAGAGAAGCAGCTGTGGAATACTTTTCAGAGAGATGCCTACAACTTGCCAGATTTCAAGATTGAGTACAAAGATGCAAAGTTCTTCGTGATCAAGTCCTTTAGTGAGGATGATGTGCAGAGGAGCCTGAAGTACAACGTTTGGTCGAGCACTCCAAATGGTAATAACAAACTCGATGCTACTTTCCGAGCAGAAGAGGATAAAGCGGGCGAAACGGGCAAAAGATGTCCCATTTTCCTATTTTTCTCGGTAATTACCTCTCATACTCTGCAATTTCCGGGCAGCATTACAATCTGAATCTTTATGATTATGTTGAATGGTCACTTCACCTGAAAGCTTAAAGCCTGAAGGGAGCGTATTATTTTTAAAATTTATATATTATATTTCCAACCCCCCTCCTCTCACGTCTAGGCTGATTTTTTTATGATCTAGCACTAGACGTGTAATTTTCTTAAATGGGTGGTTGTGAGGATTCGTACCCAAGACCTGTTTGGCTCCTGAGCAGTGATACCACGTTGAATGACCACTTCACCTAAAAGTTTAAGCTTGAAGGGAGTGTATCATATTTTAATTTTATATATTATATTTCCAACACGCCCCCTCACGGCTTACCTGATTTCATTATTATCTAGCATTAGGCGTGTAGTTTTCTTAAATGAGTGGTCGTGAGGATTCGTAACCAAAGACCCCTTTGGCCCCGGAGCTCCAATACCACGTTAAATGACCACTTCACATAAAAACTTAAAGCTTGAAGGGAGTGCATCAATTTTTTAAAATTTATATATTATATTTCCAACAGATTCACGGTTGATTTTTTAAACTCCAGGTAAATACTAGCGGGCAATTCGTGGGCGTAGCCGAGATGATCGGGAAAGTCGACTTCACCAAGAACATGGACTTCTGGCAGCAAACTAAGTGGAGTGGTTTCTTGCCCCTAAAGTGGCACATAGTCAAAGATGTTCCCAACAAGGATTTGAGGCACATTATACTTGAGAACAACGAGCACAAGCCCGTCACTCAAAGCAGGGATACTCAGGAGGTAAGAAACATTACGTAATTCTTTCGTGTTTTTGGGAAATATATTATTGCAGCTTTTTTCTGTCATAACAACACGGTTCGATGTTGGAAAAACAGATTGGGCTCAAGCAGGGCTTGGAGATGCTGATGATATTCAAGAACTACAAAGAAGAAGCTTCCCTTTTGGACGACTATGACTTCTACGAGAAACGGGGGAAGGAGATGAAGGCGAATAGGGACGCGAAAGCAGCTTCTCGTCATGAGTTCGGAGATGAAACGGAGCTCGTGTCTCTTACCAACAGGCTTTCGCTCGATTCTTAAAATGTTGTCTCATTATTCTTTCTTGATTCTGTTTTTTCGTAAACTTGCGTCTCTTCTTCGGTACTTTGCTCGTCGGATTTTTAGCTCGTTTTTTTATGGTCTTAGTGACGGTTAGAAAGTTTCGCCGCTTCGACGTGGAGATTTGGGGGCGTTTCTTTTCCCTTTTTCTGGTTTCAACATCTGCAGTTGCTTGCGAGTCTACTTTCATTGATTAAATTGGTTGTTTTCCGGAGTCAATACAGTTTTTTTAGGCTTAATTATTTTTTTAGTGCCGTATATTAGGGATGATGATATTGGAAGGACGCCTAAATTAAAAGATTGCAATTCTACTATGATACGTTATTGAGGTCACCTAAGTAAAATGTTGCAACTTTAGAACAATAATTTTAAAATTGAAGCAATTTGAAGAAAATCATCAAGATTTTGAAACTTACCGTCCGCAAATTGCTTCATTTTTTAAATTTAATGTCCTGAAGTCGCATTTGAAACTTGTAGTCTCAGAATTGCGATATTTAATTTAGATGTTTCCAAATTGTTTCAACTTCGAAAGTTATCGTCTTAAAATTGTCACCCCTAATTCAGGTATCCTTAAAATGTTACTATTCCACGTACACATCACTAAAAAAAATAATTAAGCCTAAGAAAAATCATGATGTGAAAAAGATTCAGGGAGAGCCACAACTATAATCATCACTTCTTTGGAAAATGAAGCAGTTCAACATTCTAACAAGTAAAACTCAACGAAATCCAATACAGGGATTTGTAATAATCAAAGCACAACAGCAACTTATAATTTATAAGAGGGTAGATTTGCAATTGAGTTGAGCCACTAACACATTCAATCAAATGAACTACTTTTTCATGAATGAAGAAATAGCCGAACGAAGAGAAGAGCTACCACTCCCGCGGTTGCGACAGCCAACCAGCGAATGCTGTCCATTCCAAAAAGATTTCGAATCTTCAGAAAAGAGAGTGCTGTGTAGATCCAAAAGCATTGGATTCTCCAGATATCGAAGGTTCTCGAGCATTTTCGCACGTTGATTTTTATCAAGTACCTCCTGCAGATTATATATAGCGTCACATCTCTCGATATATATTTATATATATTCCCGTAAAAAAAGAATCAGGGATAATTATTTTTTTAGTCATGTAATGTAGTAGGTGTGGCGTTATAGGGACAACGAATTTAGGGGGTTATATTATACTAACAATAACTTCCAAAATTACGCAATTTAGGGACATTATACCCCGAAACCCTAGATTTTACCCAGATTCTAGGGTTCCAGCGTATAATTTAGGGTTCCGACGAATTTAGGGGATGGCATTATACATGCAGTAACTTCCAAAATTAAGAATTTTTGGGACAAAACTAAGGTTCTGGCGTATAATGTCCCAAAATTGCTTAGTTTTGAAAGTTATTGTCCGTATAATGCCACCCCCTAAATTCTCTGTCCCTATAATGACACCACCCTTAAATTACAAGACTAAAAATACAATTAACCCAAAGAAATATAACGGAGATACAGGGGGCAGAGTTCAAATCTTGAAATTTATGTTGATTTATTACAACCTTGGACTTATGTTGATCGATTGGTGTGCTTAGATCCTCATTGTGCTTCGAAGTTTCATAGCCATTTCCTTCTGTAGACCTTCGTACTTGTCCTGAAACTGCGTAGCTATTATCCGAATTGTTATGCTGATCATAGAAAGTACCGATACGCCCTCCCAATGCCGTTTCTTGGCCTTTCCTCTCCACGTCAGTGTCTCCACCGGGTGAGTTCTCCAAGTTCGATGAAGTGTATTCGCCGAAGGGACTTTCTCCGTGTGAAGTGCCCTTCATCAGAAGAAATCATTGGCAAAGAGAAAAAAAAAAAGCATCCATTTTCTTGGGAGCTTTTCAAAGAATTTCAAATAGATGGTGAAAAACTACCTCTTTCTTTGCATCTTCTGCATTAAGGGAGTCGTCACTGGCTTCACTGTTTCCGCCCATTAATCGAGCAATCTCCTCCCGCTCTTGCCTACGCCTCATCATTACGCATATAGCACACTGGCAATCTTCTTTATGCTTCTTAAGCCTGCAGATATAGTCGAGTTAACTGATGATTTATTCTTTAGGGTGGGTTTGGTTTGTGGAAATTAGTAGGGAAAAAGGAAAATGAAATGGAAAAGGAAAACTAGTTTTTATGTTTGGTTGATTGAAGAAATAGATAAGGAAAAGAAAAGAAAAGAAATTTAGCTTGAGTTTACACTTAAAACTAAAGAAAACTAATTTCTTCACCAAATGGTGAGGAAAACGAAAGAAAAACTTATGAAAACCATTTTCTCTCAAATTTTCTTTTCCACACTAATTTCCTTAAACCAAACACAGCCTTAAGGATCAAAAGTTCGGCGAAAATGGAAACTCTCGAGCACTAAGGCTGTGTTTAGAACGAAGAAAGTAGTGTGGAACGGAAACTGGAGAGAAAATGATTTTTATAAGTTTTTATTTCGTTTTCCTCATCATTTGGTGAAGAAATGAGTTTTCCTTGGTTTTAAGCATAAAAGATAACTAGATTTTCTTTCAACCACCAAACATCAAAACTAATTTTCCTTTTCAATTTCATTTTCCTTTCCCTACTAATTTCCACAAACCAAACACAGCCTAAAGATCAAAAGTTCAACGAAAATGGAAACTAATCTTTGGAAGAAAACAAATGATGTTACTGTTAGGGATGGCAGAATTTCAGACGAAGAGAATCAATTTGAGGAACAAAGCATTGCGAAGGGGACAGTTAAAGGAGAAGTGTAAGAAGGGGCAGAAGAAATAGTCAAAGCAGTTAAGGATTGAAGCATTTGTCACAAGATAAGTTAGTGATTTTTGCATTTATGAAGAAACAAACGTTTTAATCATACCCGTGAAATTTTTTGCCAGAGAGGTTCAAAATAGCAGCACCATTTGCTGGTGTATTTCCTTCATTTGAAGGAGAGAGATCCTTTTGTGGATTGCTTTCACCACCTACAAAAGAAGACAGCCAAAATGAAAATACTATGATATATCTCAATTTCAGACAACGGGTAATGCTTTAAAAAGAAAACGATTTCCTGATATTATTATCAACAAATATAATTGATTGTCCCTGAATCAGAAATTTACTAAAACAACTCAACGTTTAATACGTAAATAATCTACAGATTTAACAATCTGACGAAGTAACATAGAGATGAGTTAAATTAAAAAAATTAAAGATGACATAAACTCCTTTATCTGATCAGAATATAAATTTTTTATTTCCAACTTACTGTCGGTTTCCATCCGCTGATCCATGAATAAACCGAGAGCAGCCCAATACTTCGTGAATGCTTTTCTAACACGTTTCACGAGTTCTACAATATAATCGCCTTTATTGTTGTACTTGAAACAATTATCCCATATGTACTGAACATCCTTGTAAACATCCTTGGAGTTTTTGTACTTAACACCTTTTTCGAGGTTGCTGCAAACCGTGCCAAAATCCATCGGTGTATCGATGATATCAAAATAATCCTACCCATTCAAGAGAAAAAAAAGGAAAGGATTTTATCAAGACAGAGAAATCCAATCCATTATATTTGCAATAAATCATGGAGTTATAACACAAAAAATCTTTAATGTAAATCAAGATTGAATGAAAACTTCATTTTTCTTACAGGTATTCCAAGAGCCACAGGGTCAACAGGCACACTGAACGGGGCAGCTGCATCCATTTTCATAACCTTTCTTATCACCTACAAAGCCAAAAAGATAAAAAAAAAATTGAATTTTCATCACTCATAAACAAAAATGAATATCAATTATCATCATACAATGGTTTTTTTTTCTACCTCCAATGCAGCTTTTAATTCTTGCTCATTAAACATTGACTCCTCATGAGGCAACTCCGCGTCTTTCTTCTCAGTCTTATCTCCTTTAAGAGGTTCACTATTACTACACGGACTCAAGCCCGAAGAATCCAATCCCCTAGAAGATTTAATCTTTATCCCCAGGGACTTTTTGGTCATTGTACCCGACGAACCCCCGTTACCCTCGGAAACAGAGTTGCCACTATCCTCCATTTTTTCGTTCGGACAACCTTGTCTATCGGGACCCGCACGCGGGCTACTTTTGGTCGCATCCCTCTGAAAGTCACGTTGACTCTCCGTATTTTTCGATGTCTTAATCTTCACTCTTACTCTCGTGTACACTTGTTGTCCAACTAGCTTATCCGCTGGGCGCGGGACCCGCTCAGCACTAACAACAGCATCTTGTTGACTCGATCGCGGTGGAGATGGCATTTTATTTTTTGCCTCTTCCTTTACATCCATTTTAGATTCAACATCGTCGTTATTGTAATGATCATTCGTGCCTGAGTTTTCTTCCGTGTTTATGCTCAAAACATTTGATGATGCTACCTCGGTTGTGTCGATTGGCTTCTGCTTCTTAGGTCTTCCTTTTTTGTTTCCACGTCTTCGCTTCATTTGTTCCTTTCGCTTCCTAGGAACAAGAGAGGCAAATTACGTAAAGGAAACTGTAACAATATAATTTTTCTACTCTTCTACATAGAGTTGAAATGTGAAAAACTGCAGAATGTGAATATATATATATATATATATATATATTATATATATATATATATATATATATATGTGTATTCACCTCACCGCGATTTTCTAGCTCCATCGAATGATGGAAGTGCAATATTCACAACGAAAATGTTCATTACTAAGAATTTATTTTAGCACGACGCATATAAATCCGTAGAAACAAACAATAAAAACATTCCAAAACTAACGCGTTGCCTGATAAAATCATCAATTGAAGACTCATGTGAAATCTTCCCACCAAATTATTGCTTCAATATCATTTCTTCCACACAAAAGCGACCTAACTTAACCATAAATGTCTCTCTAGATAAATAGGGACAATGGTCTTCAACATTTAAAACTTCTGTAAGAACCTTGTTGTTACAGTTCCCTCAATTCAGAAAAAACTACCAAATCGCTTCCAAATCCACACACAAAACACAGGGAAAGCAAAACAATGGAGGGAATCTTTAACCTTAGGCATCGTGAACAAAATCCCCCAAACGACAGAATAACCAAAAGGAAGAAACTCCTTCAAACAAATCCAAACCAAACAGCCCCACAACACCACCCCACGAACAAACCCTAATTTCCAGGAATCACGAATCCAAAAGCCGATCCTCATCATCACACAACCCACAAACTCCACACACGAGTCGCCACACAAAATCCCGAACAAAAAAGCGAAAAGTAATGTTCTTTAACCGCTGTTCGTGCGAGAACGGCGTCGTAACCGATAAAAATCAGTAAGAATGTGCAGTAAGAGGGATATCTAGAGAGAGAGAGCCGCAACACAAGATGAATTGCGCGCGTAAGTGTATCAACGTACCTGTCGTTCGAATTGTATTTATAAGTTGCGGTTCGATTATTCGAAGCCCCGAAGAAAAGAAAAGAAAAAATGTCTGCTCTTGAAAATTTTAGGCTTAATTCTCAAACCAACCAACAGGTTTATTCTTTTGTTAGGCTTTCGCTGTATTTTTACTTGGAAGACGCGGATATATCTATTTCCACTCACATGACATGGCGTTTTGACTAAAATACCCTTTGAGCAGCCAACGTGGTCTTAGAACATTGGAGCATCTATATCTTATTTAGCTAGTTTATTCCATCGTACCTATATATGGTTACCCAAATGACTTTAAGTTTTGGCATGAGCTCATGCCTCGGAAAAAAATCGGGTTAATAATAATATTATTTTTAAGCTATCGTTCCGAAAAAAACTGCACGGATCAATTCGTGAGAAAAAAAACACAACTTTTTGCCTGAAGTTAATTTATGAATAGTCACAACTCTTGGACTATTCAACAATACCATTTCATACAATCACATCAGCGCGTCGAGTCGGCATCAAAACACGCCACGTCGTCCTCGTCAGCCCATGTCTCAGTGACACGCAATCAGACCGCCACATCAACATTTTTTTAAATAATAATATTATTATTATTTTGGACTAGTTTTAATAATTAATTTCTCCTTTATCCATTTTCGAATTTCGGTAAACGACGATTTTCTGAAAACCGATTAAATGGATGTTAATGGGTTTATTTAAAACTAATTGGGACCGAAGCTCAATCTACATTAAATTTCCAACACTTTTGACCTCCTGGCTCGAGCCCTAGCTTCTATACCGTGTTAAATTATCATCTAAATGAGTTGGAAATGCATTACAAGTTTATTATATATTTTATTTTCAACAAAACATATAGCACTCGTTCGGCGATGAAATGACTTTTCTCACTACTTTTCTCATTAAACGACGCGTTGTGACACGGGTCATTTTCGTTCTAAATTGACAACCTCGTCACGACTAATTTGGTTCATTTTTGGCAACGCAGGAGATTAAATTGGTCTACGCGAAACATAATTAACTAAACTGGTGGATAAGGTGATCACCCGGGAAACGCTTTTCTGTTCCCATCGGTCTTTCTTCTCCTTCCGCATCATCGATCGCCACCACACCGCAAACCCTAATTAATTAACCTGACCGTGTCCCGTCGTATCCGCCTTGAGATGATGCACTCAGCACGAAAATCTCCGCCGTCGTCGGCGGATTTGGGCAGAATATGTTTCCTCTGCCGCTGCTTCCCTGACGATCAGGTAGGTTCTTTTTCTTTCGGCGACGAGGATTGGGAGGCGAATCAACTGCTTATTCTTACTGGATTTAGATTCCGAAGGGAGCTGCGGTGAATTCGTTCCAGCGAATCCCACTCTGTGTTTCAGCAGCCTTCGATTAGGCTGTGTCCGACGATGAAGACGATGAACTCAATCGGCTCATTTGATTGTAGACGTGGGCGAATTTGGTGGGGCGACCGATGATGGGGTCCCTTGCGGGTGAAGAAGACCTTCAAATTCGTTGCAGGGAAGCAGGTGTTACCCTTGTTCTCTCTCAGTTGCCCCAAATTCTAGGGTTACAACGTATAAGATAGGGTTTCGACATTATAACTTTCAAAATAAGTAATTTTGGGACAAAATTTAGACTTCCCAATATTGGTTCTGATCGTGGAAGTGTTCAGAATATTGATTCTGTTTTCTGCTTTCTACTTTCGTTTGATTTTGAGTTGCAAACAAGATCTCATTTTTGGCATAATATTAAGACCGAATGAAATCTGACAAAAGTTAAAAATAATAAAATTTAGTCTTAATTAATTTGTTTGGCCGAGTATATTTGAATTGTGGTGTTTTAAGAACATCTAATTGAGAAAAATAAGTTTCGAAGTGTAAGCTTTAAGTACACTCAACGATATAAATATTAGGTTCCAGCTCTAAATGTTGTAACTTCGAAACTTATTGATCTAAACAATAGTTAAAGCCAAAAATTAAACAAGCAAAAGAAATATTCGATATACAAGTGGCAAAAAGTATATGATTATGTCATTAAGTATACATGTTTTCGTTTTTGGGTGACATGTTTGATAATTACAAAAGTAGGTATTAACTTTGTATGTCAAAATAATTTTAGGTCATGTTTTTAATTTTGTTATCACTAAGTATATATTTTTTTATTTTGAATTACTTATTTGAAAACTGAATTTGTAAACCTAGTGATCCAAAATTAAAACATGTATACTTAATGATTTGAAATCGAAAAATAATAAAATTGAAAACATGATCCAAAATTATTTTGTTATATAAATTTAGCGATCGTACTTTTACAATGTATAGTTAGTGACGCAACGTTATTATCTTTGCCAAATACAAGCTAACACGCACACGCATCTTTAATAAAGCAACAATTTTACGCCATTTTTGTGTTCATTCTTGTGATTATATTGAAACGGTACCTGAAATTGAACGAAGGATCGGACGATCCATACTTTTCAGTCACCGTTTCAAGAACCTTCTCCTATGAATCTAATTCCGGCTCCTTTGATGCGGTAATTTTCGATTTATTAACACCCTCCGGCGACTGGGCTCCTCCTCGCATCTGTTTCGGATCAATTAACACCTGTTTAACAACGGCTTCGATTTATTGTTCTGTTGTTTGGGTCCGATTTTTGACTTTCTTGCTTCTCCGGTTGTGGGATTCAGCTTGCACAAATTTATTCATCTTTCTACTAATAATTTCCTGATTTGTCTCTGCAGATTCGTGTTTCATTAAGCTCCTTCCATCGAAAGACTCTTTATCGTGCTCGAATTCCCGATTACCCCGGGGGGGTCGATGAACAACGGAGAAGAAGATAACAAATGGATCGAGAGAGTTAAATCAGAAGGACCCGTCCCGTTTCTCGATCCCGAGCACTGCTCGAAGGGATGGTCTTCGCCTCCGGGGCACATTTTCATGGTCAGGGGACCCGAATACTTCAAGACGAGGGCAAAGATCCCGGGGGCCGAATACCTCCTAAAGCCTGTAGGATTCGATTGGATCAAAGGACCCACAAAGATATCGGAGCCCTTAGCCAACCCCAAAAACCGTGTAAGAAGAGCCTTCGAAAACGAAAAGCATTCGAAAGGATTCTTATGGGCTTTCAACTTACAAGTCCCCAGTAAAGAAAACTACAGTGCCGTTGCCTACTTCGTGTCTGCGGGACCCACACCTCAAGATCCTCTGATCGATAGGTTCCTTAAAAGGGACGATGGATTCAGAAACTCGAGGTTGAAGATGATAGCCAACGTTGTGAAAGGTCCTTGGATTGTGAGGAAAGCGGTTGGCGAACAGGCAATATGCGTTATAGGCCGGGCCCTTACGTGCAGGTAGGGTTGCAAATCAATCGAATTTTTTTTTTTGGTTCGATTCGAGGTTCGATTCAAAATTTACGATTCAAATTCGAATATCGAATTCGAATAAAAATAATCATCTGAATCGAATAGTGTTAGAATACAAATACACATTATGATATTCGAATCGATTTGAATATTTATCGAATATTCTATTCGAATAAGTCAATATTTATCTAAATATAATATATTATGATTCAATATATATTTAGAAATATTTTAATGTTAAATACAATAAATTATAATTCAAATTTAAATATGATATTATTAAATTGATTTTATGGAAAATAGCATAATATTCGAACAAATATATAAATTGATTTTAGGATTCAAATACGACTATTCGATTCGATAACCGAATATGAATATAATATAATGTGATTCAATTCGATCCGTTTGCAATCCTACATGCAGATACTGCCAAGGAGAAAACTTCATCAATGTGGACATAGACATCGGGTCCTCGGTGGTCGCGAACGCCGTCGTCCACCTAGCGTATGGGTATCTGACGACGTTGACCGTTGACTTGGCTTTTCTCATCGAGGGTCAGGCCGAAGAAGAGCTGCCCGAGAAAATCTTGGGCGCCGTGAGGTTTTCTGAGCTCGATACTGCTTCGGCGAGACAAGTTGAGCTGTCGCGCGGAGGGAGCGAAGCGAATGTATCGCTGCCCGGCGGGTTTTGGAGGTCGCTCGGGCAGGGGATCACGCAGCTTATCCGACCGAATGCTGATCCCGATTCGGGCACGTCTTCGGGAGACGAAGGATTTAATCGTGATAAAAGGGATGAAGATGTTGGAAAATAACTGGTCATGAAAACCAATTTTTTTTAAAAAAAAACTTCAGCAGGAGATTGGTTTCTGCTAATTTGGGATGCCATGTGTATATATGAATTCTTTGAGATGTCTTATAACTCTCATGTCCTTATGTGGAGATTACCCAATAATTATTCATACTGTGATAAAATAGCATTCTTCAAACTTATAACACAACACACGAATGACTCATGTCCTTATGTGGAGATTGCCCAATAATTATTCATACTGTGATAAAATAGCAAGAGCACAATTCGATCTACGCGGATGGAGGGAATCAATGCAACTTAATCTTTACCACGATTTTCATTAGAATAGTAAAATCCTCGTAGTGGGTGGTTGCTACATCATCATCTTTTGGAATCAGTCAACTTGGTTATCTCTCTTGGCTCAAACCTAGAATTCCCCTAAAATGACAATGTGAGATTTAAAAGTGAAATATATCGCGTAATTACCACACGTAATGATCGAACAATAGTAAAATAAACTACCATTAACGATTAAAAAGCATATGACGTGGTTGTGCTGAGCGATCTTTCCTCGTATTGAGCTAGACAGTAAATTATTCTTTTAAATATAAATTATCCAATACTAACAATTGAAAATATGATATATTGAGATTCAATGCCTCTCCGTGGGCATATACTTGACATGAAAATGACATGTTAATTTCAAATGTACCACATTGAGGAATTAAGAGAAACTACGTATAATCCATTATATCACGCATATATAGCTACCACTAAGGTGTTTTATGAAGAGAGTTAGTGATGCATCAATTCTGATGAGGGTTATTTATGTTTTATTTTCTAGATAAGTTATAAGTTTGACTCATAATCAACTGCTCATTTGTATGTCAACAGTTGATTTGATTGCATGATCCGTTTAATCACTTTGTCTCTGTCAAAATTTGTTTGCAGTTTGTTGTTATGATTTTGCGTATAATCTTCTCCCTTTTTATATAGCATGCAAAGTAGATGAGTCCAAGAAAGACCACACAAATGGAACAGTCGAGTGGCAGTGAATTGGAATTAATTACAAAGTACGAGATTATTAAACATTGATATGAGACGGCGATTGTCATGTTAAACGGTTACCGACACACTGGGTTACGACAAACACTAACGAATTATATGTCGAGCTACAGAAGCTTGAGATTTTGCCTATAATGAAGTCCAATCCACCTCCAAAGTGTATTGAAGATAGAACACAAGCAACTGATTCGTCTTATGTACATGTTCGGTACATGATATTGGTTAAGAATGCAAGTAACGTCCAGCGTATCTACTCAAAACGTTTCGTTCTCGGATAGTAAGACACTGTCAAAATAAAATTGTTTTTAAAGATAATGACTTGAAGATTTGGAAAGTTGCTTTAACTCGGCTTGTCGGGCAACAAATATGATCGATTTAATTCTAATCTCAAATACTGAGGACCTTTTACTTAGTGCAAACACCATGTGAGACGACATGACATACTTTCATAAATAGATATTTTTATGATGAAATGATACGTGTCCATTAACTAGTGTTGTTTTTTATGTGCATAATATTTACTTGTATGTTTTGTTTCTGTAGAACGGTTAGAGCGACACCCCGAATTATGACAAAACACAACGCATTATGTATCAATCTACATAAGCATGCAATTTTATCTATCATGATGTTTAATCCACCTTAAGTGTATTGAAGCACGAGCACAGATATAATGTTTGTATTATATATATGTTGGGTCTTGATATTGGTTAAAGATGCAAGTGTCGTCCAAACTATCAACTTAAAAAGTTTTGTTTTCAGATAATAAGAAGTTGTCGAAAAGAAAGTATTTATGATTTGAAAAATTAATTTAAACCGATTTATTACGTGATGAACTCTCGTGAAGATTTCGAGAGTTGTCTTGTAGTGAAAGAATTGCAATGATACGTGAGTATTCCGAGGTTTGAACCGAGTTACTTGATGAACTTTCAGTCCGGTGTTCCTTAGATGCATGTTGAACGTTGAGTAAGTGAACTTAGCATGGACAATCCGGTACTCGGCATGTATGTAGAAGTAGAACGACCCATATACTCGTTGTCTAGCTTCAAGTTTCAACGCAGGCTTGATGTGGATTGAACAACAATATCGGCAGAATTTCATCCCTTTCTAGTTTTGCAATGTGCGCCAACATCATTTTTTCGTAAGATTGATATATGGCGAAAACTCTCTGTAAATCCAAATCACTACATGTCAGGATGTGAGGGTGATCAATCCTCTTCGTTATTGCGTCACGTCCATTTTCTCTTCATCGAAGATGTACATCACATCTAGATTGTCGTCTGTAAACATCACGAATGACGTCTCTTTGTCAATATGCCGTAAGATCCAACTCAAGAGCAGGGCATTTAACTGGCTGTTAAATTTATTTTTCAGTCTTCTTTGGAGCCATATGCTTTGCTTCCGATCTCTTCAAACTTATAACACAACACATGAACGACCCGTGCCCTTATGTGGAGATTGCTCAACAGTCGTTCATCCAGTGATCAAATAGCAAGAGGGCGACACGATTAACACAAATGGAGGGCATCATCACAACTTAATCTTTACCGTAATTTTCATTAGAATAGTACAATCATCGTAGTGGGTAGTCTTGCCCAATTTTATCTGGAACCGGCGGTTCCGACCGGCCAACCGCCGGTAACCGGCCACCAACAGTAATCGGTGGCCGCTGTTGGCCGGTTCCGCGCGGTTTGGGATTTTCCCAAACCGCGAGATATAGCCGTTGGAATTAAAAAAATAAATTAAATTAGCCGTTGCAACCGGCGGTTGACCGGGAACCAGCGGTTGCAACGGCTTAATCCCCAAAAAAAATTATAAATATCCCCCACCCCTCTTCAAAAAATTACAACTCAATTTTATCTCTTTCTCTCAATTATTTACTCTCAAGTTTCAATCCGCAACCTCGTTCTAGTCCACGAATTAAAAATAACTAATTAAAATACTAATCCTAGCTCGGCTCTACTACACGACGCTCCGAATTTTACACGCTTCGTTTCTCGTAAGTTTACACACATTTTATCTAACGTTTTTTTCTAATATTTTATTTTAGATATGGATAGTCGTCGTCGAGGATCGAGTTCGAGATCAAGATCGAGGGGGAAACAAATTGTTGGTAGTTCATCGCAAGATGACTACTACCAATATGATGATTCCCCCGAAATTATGCTCGATCTCAGTGACGTCCTCGGCTCGGACATGCATGGAACGAAGACAGAACGGGACCAACCGGAAGAACTTCCGAGGCCGACGTCGGTGCCGACCGAGACCCAAGCACGGGCCGCAGCAACTGCGCTACGCTCGGATATTTTTGCGGTACACTTCAAGAAGGTGCCGATCAAAAATAAAGATTTTTTTAAAGTTATATGTAATTATTGTGGTAAGGAGTATCCTTTTAAGAAGGGTGGCAGATATGACAATTTCACCGGCCATATCTGGTCAAAACATCCTAATAAGATAGGAATTAGTCAAAATCAAACTCAAATGCACGGGGCTACGGATACGGGTTCGTCCGCTACAGGACAATGACCCAGTTCGACTCCGACGACTTTGTTCATGTACAACGAAAACGTCGCGCGCAAACAATTTGCAAAATTTGTTTGCGCGAAACATCTTCCCTTTCGATTTGCCGATGATCCGGTCTACGAAGAGTGGATCAGAAAGTCGTATAACCCCCAAGCGAAGAAAGTTTCACGTAGCACCCTTACGCGAGACATTAGGAAGACGGTACTCGCGTGTAAACGCGAGTTAATAGATCAATTAGGAAATTTAGAGTGTAAAATGTCCATTGCCTCCGATATATGGAGTGATCACTGGCAAGATCATCATTACATGGGCGTTACATGTCATTAGATTGATGACTCTTGGGCAGTACAGAAATACTTAATTGCGTATAGGGAATTTGACACAGCACACACAGCTCAAAACATCGCATCCAAGATTAGGAGTATCTTATCGGAATATAGGAGAAGATTTTCTCCGTATCCCTTGACAATGCTAGCGCTAATACCGCGAGCATTGAAGATTTGATTAAGTATTGCCGACCGTCATTTGGCGGTCGATTCTTCCATGTCCGGTGCTTCTGTCACATACTTAACATATGTGTTCAGGACGCACTCACGCACCTAAAGACACACGTTACGCCGATGCGAACGGCAATTAGTTACATGATGCGCCACTCTTCTGTACTGAAGAAGTGGAAGCGTCATTGTAGAAGTGTGCCAATCACGCCCAAGAAGTTTGCTTTAGATGTACTCAACAGGTAGAATTCCACCTACAAGATGTTGGATACGTCGTATGAATATCGCCATGCCTTGTGCGATTTCTACGACGAAAACACCGAATTCGGCGTAACGGTACATCCTACGAGTACCGATTCGGACGACGACGTGTTCGACGATACCACCGGCACAAAGACTAGTGGTGGCGGCAATGGTGGCGACTACGAGTATAAAGAGTAGAGAATCTCTGAAACGGCAAAAGATTCAAGCCCGAAAAAAGATAAGTATCACTCAATCTCATTGTATTATTTTTTTATTTTATATTTTTATGTAATTACTTACTCATACAATCTTATTTTTCAGCCAACGTCTCTAAGCAACCGCTCGCGTGACATCCAAGCCGGCGACAAAGCCCGAAAAAGATAAGTCCTTAATATTAATTTCATTTTTTATTTATTGATTAATTTTTTTATGTTCCAAAAAAAAATATCTAACTTCTAGTAGTACATTTTTCTCAGAAACCGAGTATCGACTGGCGTTGGCGAATGGTGATTCAACGAACAACGAATAATT
Organism: Linderniella brevidens; assembly: GCA_004919715.1. NCBI lineage: Eukaryota > Viridiplantae > Streptophyta > Magnoliopsida > Lamiales > Linderniaceae > Linderniella > Linderniella brevidens. Next base: position 16,061,272 of record SWDC01000147.1, on the reverse strand, counting down.
TTTTTTTCTTACTTTATATTTTCTAATTTGTAAATCCTAATAGTAATTGTAACTTCATTTTTGTAATGAATTTACGTTGATTAACATTTTAAAACGAAAACTCTTGTTATATACCGAAAAAACCATAATTGTGCACCGAAAACTATCGAAATATACACAAAAAATTAAAAAAAATAATAAAAAATCCAGCGGTTGTAACCGCCGGATATCCTTTGACCGGCAACCGGCAAACTTTGGTCACATTTATTTCGCTAGCTATTCTATATGTTTGTCCCTACCACACGTTGCTCCATATTCTTTTAAGAGTATGTTGTTACAATCCATCGCTCGTCATAATAGAGTGCAGTTTGTGGAAGCACAACAATAGGCGTCTTATGTTTTGCGATGAAAAGCATGCGGAGAAACGTAACATAAAATCCATATATCATGGTTCTTCAAAAACTTAGCTGTTAAGTGATAACCGATTGGTTTGAGATATAAGACAATGTTCGCATTGATATTCCAGTTAAAAAAAAAAAACATAAAATCACACATCACTCCAAGGTGATTGACTGTTAATTGTTTTAGTTACAATCAGCCAACATCGTAACGAATTGAGCAAACAGTGCGATCGTCGTGGATGGATACTGCTCATATTTTATCATCTCATGATCTTCGAAAAGTGTGTAAGGGGACTGCGTACCTAATCGAGAAGAACACAAATTTGAAGAATACGTTTAAAACATGATGATAAGAAATGTGACAGCCGTTATAAAATCGTCACGATATCTTGAGCTGTCAAAAGGAGAGATGAGAAAAAATTGCATATTGTAATGACCACAAATTATAACTTGGGAGGTCGAAGTAGAAGTTTAATGGATTACGACAAAACGCTAACGAATTACATTATCGAACTAAATAAAAAAAACGTTAGATTTTTGCCTTTAGTGTAGTTAAATCCACCTGCAAAGTATTTAGAAGTTGGAGCACAAGCAACTTATTCGTATTACATACAAATATCAAATTTTGGTTACGGTTAGAACATCTAAACACAATACTTTTAATGTTTAAACATCTTAACACAATACTTTTTAATGCTTCTAAATAACATTTTCATTTCTTATTTTTAGTGAGATCCAAGTATCGTTGCACACACATCGAGTGTCAACGGATTACTAGTTGTAGATATAAAGCAATGCTAAGATTCAAACATTCTCAAACAAAATTCAAAACCCAACACAATCGTCTCTAAAAGATTTCACAGTTCTCTTGACTGAAATCGCAGCTTACAGGTCTTGCACGCTCAAGCCTGTAAGGAAAAAAAACAACAAAGAAATAGGGAAGACATTATGAGAACGAATGACCTCACAAAAATGACCAAGAAAGAACTAATTTCACCGTATGCAACATAAATAGTAAACAAGGCAATCACTACTGATTAAAACATAATAAACATATCTAACAAATGGTAATCAAAGCGTAGGTTGTTTTGTTCTCAACAGCCAAGCATCAAACGGAAACGAAGTTAATCAGAGAAGAAATTTGACCTGGCGGAAGAGATTGCTTCAATTTGTCAGCCTTCTCCGTATCAAAGACACAGAGGGTATAAAGGTACTTTGAGCACCTAACCTTGAACTTCACCACGTCTTTGCTCCTCTTGATCTTCACTGAGCAAGCATCCTTCCTTCTAGCTGTTAGAAGGAAGTCCTTTATCTCATGGATCTGCTTCGGCTGCGTATGAAATAGTAAAAAAATGATAATCAAAGAAATTTGATTATGATTTATCATTTGTAGCTCACGCATCCGATTTCATTAAACACTGAGAATATCATCATCAATCATTTAAGACAAAGGTGTCATCGGCAAACCGAGAGAACAGTCATAGTAGGGAAAGGAAAATGAAATGGGAAAGGGAATTAGTTTTTATGTTTGGTTGATTGAAGAAATAGATACGGAAAAGAAAGGAAAAGAAAAAAGAATCTAGCTTAAGTTTATATTTAAAACTAAGAAAACTAATTTCCTCGCCAAATGGTGAGAAAAACGAAAGAAAAACTTATTAAAACCATTTTCTTTCCAACTTTTTTTCCACACTGCTTTATTCAATCCAAACACAGGCTAAAGCAGTAATCAAGAACCGTAAGCAACTCAAACAACAAGATCGGAAAAGGGAATGAAGCACAAGAGATCTTAATCTAAGAGCATATTTGAAACAATCATCGAATCTCACAAACAACGTGAACAAAGGGCCTCGTTTTCTCTGAGTAATACTCCAATCACACGATAGAGTAATGGAACAAATACAATCCGCAATAGAACACGCCTGATTATCAAAGTTAACCTTTTCACCTCGTTTTGCATTTCCAATGAGATTTTACCCAAAAACCAAACATCAAATTAAACCTAAAACCAGAGGTACCAACCACGAAGAGTCTTTTCAATCCAAAATTACAGATATCAGCACGGCGAAGATCAAATTACTAAACGTAATAAGCAGAGCAGTTTCACGAACACCACCTACTAACACACATGTTGCGTTCAATGAAGATGTGCTCGTAAAGCCTTTCTAGAGCAGAAACAAATAAGAAAAAAAAAAAAAAAAAACACCAACAAGCATTCAGGAACAGAGAGAGCTCTACCATCTTTTGAAACAGTCTGGTGATGAGAGCAGAGAAGCGACGAGCAGATTTCTGTTGCAGAAGATTTCACAATGCTCCAATCCAACCCAATCAAACATAAAAGCCCATTTCAGATTTATTAGTGAATTGATATGATAGATAACGTCGTTAATTCGAAAAACAAAAAATAAATTGCGTCATTGTTAACTTAGCAATCTGTTCAAAAAAAAATTATAACTTAGCAAAATGGCATATTTGGTTAAGCCTGAGACTTTGTGTTCGGGTTCGAGTTCGGGTTCGAATTCATTGGAAACTCTATTATCGTTGGGTGATAAGTTTGACATTTTCACCAGGTCTCGGGACTAATCTCATCATTGAGTGTGTGCGTATGTCCATTGCCTGGATTACCCGGGTTAGGAAAAAATAAAACTTAGCTAACATCTATTGTACAACATTGAGTTATTTAATGCAACGCCATCGCCGTTTAAATTCAATTTGAAACGAATCTGAACTCGTTGTCAGTTATAAGACGATCGCGACTTTCAACATGACTAATCCTTTTGAATTTATGTCTATCGTCCCGAAATCACGCAGATATAATTAATTATTTGTTGATAAATGATCATGAATTGAATATCATGTCATAAATTCGAAATCACGCAAATATTAAGAAATGGTCATGAATTGAATATATGGAAAATTATAAGATTAGGTCACAAAGTATACATGTTTTCGTTTTTGGGTGACTATGTTGATAATTGCAAAAGCAGATCACTAACTTTGTATGTCAAAATAATTTTAGGTCATGTTTTCAATTTTAGGTCACTAAGTATATATTTTTCGATTTTGGGTCACTAAGTATACATTTTTTTAATTTTGGGTCACTCATTTGATAACTAACTTTGTAAACATAGTGACCCAAAATCGAAAACATGTGTACTTAGTGACCTAATTTTATAATTTTTCCTTTAATATATCATGTCATAAATTCGATTACTATTCCTTGAAACGTCGAGAAAGCAATGATATACAAACCGGCATTCGCAAGAGGACATAGGCAGTGTAATAAGCAGCGGAAGGATCGATCATCGATTAGTACAAGTCTTTTCTAACATTCTTCCCCACCAAGTAATGTTCTTTGTTGTTTTTTGGGTGTTGCATCTCTAGTTTGGTAGACAAACAGGCAGCGCTGGGATTCATTAGGTATTTTTACTTAGTTATATATCATTGTAGTTTACTACACAATTTATTTTCAAATATTCCCTTCACCTACAAATTAAAACTCGTACAAAGTGTGTATTATAATTTAATTATTGAAGTATTTTTCAACTTGACTTATCTATTTTTCCCGATGGCAGTGAGAATTCGTACTTTTAACCTCCTGACTCGAGCCGAAGCTCCTATATACCATGTTAAACTATCACTTCTAAATACATCGGAAATTCATTACAATTTAATTTTATTTTTATTTCCAACAAAACACGGCAGCAGCTCGCTTTTATTTCAAGCAACACAAAACAACGTAAGATTATTTGAAAAAGAAAATAGAAAGATCATCATGAACTAGTACATCAAATTGGAACAAGAATTGGTGAGGTTTTATAATAACATTTGATCTGATTTATTAAAAAAAAAAGTACTTTTCATATCTAGGGTTTCCACACCGAAGACCACACCACAGGTTCTCCCTTCCATGTCAAATAGATTCCCGAGCGATCTTCATCTTCCTCGTTAGGTCGAAAACCGTCACTTGCTCGCCCGTGACGAATCGACCAACCAGCCTTATACCTCTTGAGCAACGCCTTCGCATCACCGATGACATCATCGCTATATTCGACGGGAGAAAACCCTAGCTCTCGAAACCTATTCGACCACTGTATTCCCTTCTCTCTCCTCTCATCGTCGCTATTTTCATCTTCGTCATCGCATGCCAAAACCCTAATCATGCTCTTAAGGCACTCCCTTTCCCACACCAGCTTCTCGTTGCTCGTGGGCTCGAAGCTCTCTTCGAGCATGTCGAAGTATAAAGCATAGAACCTTAGGCACTCCTCGAATCTCTTCGCAAAGTGGTCCTTGGCGGTGACGAAGTCCGCCTCTTGTTCGACAACCGTCACTATTTTAGGGTTTAAAGACCGTATCATCTCGATAAAGTCCCTCCTCTTCTTCACCTTCACCCTCCTCAGTGCTCCATCGCAGTTAACTATGACCGTTTCTTTCTCCTCCTCTATTCCCAAGTCCTCCCTAGTTAGCTCCCCCAAGCAATTACTCTGTTGGATTATAAAAAGACGGAAATGTATTTGTTTCTTACTTTCTTGTGAATATCAGAAAGGAATTTGTATGTTATGCACACCGTGATGCTTTCCTTAAAGGTATAAAATTCCCCCATGGTGTAAGTGATTCTTAAGAAATATATTCACCTTTTCAGGATGAAAAACCCACGAATTTTTAACTTTACACTTGCTTAAAAATTCAGGATAAAGAACCCTGACCAAGATCATATTGTTGTAGAGAATATTGTGTGTGTTTATTTATTTATGTGTCTTTTGTTGTGTTTACTCATGCAATATCTATAGTGTTCCAAAAGATTTTGCAGAAGAACACAACTTTGGGACACAACATTTCCGAGTGAATGCAGAGGGACACAATTTTTAGACTTTCCAAACGAACACAACCTTTGGAAATGTAAATCTAAAATAGACATAGTTCTTCGCAAAAGAACATGCATGTCTATTCATGAATATTATTATTGTTATTAAAATAAATATTATTATTATATAAAATTATTCATATACAACATAACTCACCACGTTTATGACTTTAAACTCGAAGGGCGCCACTCCCATTAACCTAGCGAACCTCTCCATCCTCGGGGAGATCTCCTTCATCACCGCCTTCACCACCACGTCCTTGTTCACCACCACGACGGTGAGCTTCAGCCTCGGGAGGTCGTGTGCCGACGTCCTCGTGGCCAAGGCTTCTAGAAGGGTCGGCCACTGTGTGCACAACGTGTTGCTCACGTCGATGATGTGGATCGGATTCGGGGGAGACGAGGAGGAGCGGAAGCCTTGTTCCAAGGCTTCCAACATGGCTCCGTTGGAGGCCACGTGGCCAAAGCTCATCCAAGGGCTGGCTTCTTGGAACTTGAGTATCAGCCTCCTTAAGCTGCCGAAGTCGTGGCACTTGGACGAGCTGGAGACTAGGGTTTTGTAGTAGTGGCGGCCCGTGCCCGTGGCCCGGTGGAAGAGCACCTGCAGTAGGGGGTGGCAATGGATAGACCCACTTAGATGCAGACACTGACTCGGTGAAATAATTGGTATAGATTCGACTCTGTGAAAAATATCACATGTGGCCAAATGTCTCACATCGAATAGAACGAGAAAAATTAACCGGTATATAAGCTTGATGGGTCACTCCTCCTATCACCAATTGGTTTTAGGAAGATACCTCATCAAGCTTATAAGGTCACTCCTTCCTACGTGCGGGGCCCTGATGACGGAAAATTTAACAGACTGAATATTCCTGAAAGTGTTAATATTTATTTGGTCTAGAATCTTATCCATTGGATCTTCAAATGGGTTTTTAATGGGCATTTTTTGGCATCACTAACCTGAAGGAAGTAGTAAGCCAGCTTCTGATCGAGGTTGCCGTAGGGACACGAGAGCTCGTTGAGCATCCATAGTAGGCGTTGGGTCTTGGTGGAGTCTTTCTCGGCCGTCATGGACTTGACGCACTCTCCGAGTACCTTCGCGGCCCATTTCCCGTCGAGGATGGCGTCGTTTAATGTGGATGGCCCGCGGGGCGGGGCTTCTCCATGATGAAATCCGAGGTTATTAGGGTTTGTTAGAGACGAATTGTAATAATCATCCATGTGTTGATCATATATATATCTGCTCTTCTCTCTTATTAGCTTTTTGTAAGATTTTAAAGCTTGATGCTTATGAACGGTAGAGTATAAAAGAGAGATGACGAATATATATATATATATATATATATATATATGAGGGGGAGGATTGGTTATATATATGCAGTTTTCCTTGAGAGTCAGCTAGCTAGCCCTTTGTTTGCTAGAAACAAACAAATAGGCTATTTTTCCACAATTTTAAAAGGGCAACATTAATTATTAGAAATTTTCACATATATATCTATATAACTATATATGGACCAGTTTAATCCATAAGGTTTCGTGTGAACTAATTTAGTCCCCGATGTTGTCGAAAATGAACCAAACTGGTCCTTTTGTTGGGACTGACATAACTATGAAACATCGGGAATCAAATTAGTTCATAGGTAAAAAACGAGGACTAATTTTGGTTTCCTCACACATATTATTATTTATACCGTAACACAATGCGTCAAGATAATTCCTTTTTCAAAGTGAAAACAAGTGGATGATGCTAGAAACCGATTCAGAGAGCATCTGTAATACAATATAATATAATAATCTATGTATTATATATATATATTTATATATATATATATTATTGGCTTGCTTCAAATCACTCGATACATGTCACGATCGATGTTATCTAAGATCGCGCTGACAAGAAGATTCGTCTCGTATGCATTAGATGGTTTTGCAAGTGAATAGTTGAAGCCGAACGAACGTCAGCAATAACTAATAATATTCCCTTGTATTATGAAATGATTAAAGTGGATGTTTCTAAATAATAATACTAGTCCGATGAAAATTAATTATGGTACTAAACGTTGACAAGATATATTAATGATATAATCCATGTACTTTTTATGGTGGATAAAACGGTACGTCAACTATAATGCAGAATTTACCCTTTTATTTTATTTATTTATCTATTTAGTTCGAAACAAGATCATTATACCCCTGAATTTTGTATGCATTATAATTATTTTCTCAAAAATCAATTTTTATATATTTATAAATAATAACTATTAAATTTTAAATTATAATTTCATACATCAAATATTTTAAATAAGAAATAACTCAAAATATAAAGTAATACTATATATATTTATTTGTTAGAACACACCACCATAAATTAGGAGATTTAGCTGTAATACTAAATTTGAGTAGTATATATAACATAGATAATTGAGGTGTATTAATGTAAACCACACCAAAATATTGAAATACATTTGATACTTTATCAATCTAAATAGTTCTCTCCTACATTCTCAATATATCATAATTAATTTTAAATATAATACTTAATCACAATAAATGTCTCTCCTATGAAATGACGATATATGTCATGGAAAATCTTTCGAGCTTCTTCCATGAGATGAGACCCGAGTGGACCCAATGAGCCAAAAGCGCCACCCATAAATCGAGCCCTTTCGGGCATGTCGTCGAACATCTCCCTAGCTACTCGCCAGCTTTCACAAGCCCACACGCACCTAAATATCAGCGTAAGCTTGCGCCACACAGACCTAGCGGATGCGTAATTACGTCACACACTTCAATGGTGAGACTAATCATGGAGCCAGATGAATACGTCTCAAACTCACCTGACAACGATAGTCAATGGATATAACTCTCATGGGGACTAGTAATGGAATTGTAGGAGGAGAGATTCGATCCCACGACCTAACTCATAAATCCTTAAGACCTCCTCCTTGACCGCTAGGCCAATGCCTTATTGGAAAAAAACAAAAGATGTTGGAAGTTGATAAAGAATGACATAATCAGCAAACACAAAGACATCATAATTGCTACCGAAGGAAGTATTCGCCGCAGATGTACAACAATTACCTAGCACGACTCAGCATTATATATATATATATATATATATATATATATATATATATATATATATATATATATATATATATATATATATATATATCAGCTTTTGTCCTCAGGACGGCCAAAAATCAAATATTACATATTCATTTACCATTGATCGATAAACAAAATATCACCATCATCATCAGAAATCTCATGATCATCAATTAGAGATCTAAGCTCTTCTTCATGGCCTCGTAGACGAGATAGGTAATGCTTGCTGCGGGCACAACCTTGAGAAGATTCGGGAACAGCCCTTTGTAAAATCCCCGGTAGCCTTCCTTCTCATACGTTCTCCGGAAAATATCCGACATACTACTCTTGCTACGTTCAGCTTGCATTCTGATAGTTAGAACGAAAAAAGAGATTTTTTTTTTATTTTTTTTTTTGAGGATTGCAGTAATTAAATCCACTTATTATTGATCAAGATTTTTATTATTTTACCTTGTTCTTACCACCTGCAGAGGATACACGCACGTCGCCCCTAGGGCTCCCGATACCGTCCCGCAGCTAAGTTGCACGAGGGGACCGGGTTCTGCACGAAGAGGATGGTGTGGTGATTACTGCTTAAATACATATTACGGCCCAGATTAGGGTTTCAAATGAATCCAATTTTTTTTGGCTCGATTCGAAATGTTCGAATATCTTATCCGAATAAAATTAGTTTTCTGATTCAGTGCGAATACATATATCATGATATTCAATTTGAATAATTCAAAAAATATTATAATTCAATATATATTTAAAAATAGTTCAATATTTATTAAAATATAACATATCACAATTCAACACATATTTAAAAATAATATTGTTTAATTAAATAGGTCATATGGAAAAAATAGAAAAAACAAAATAATACTCGAATCGAATGTGAATCGATTTTAGGATTCGAATAAAATCGAATACGAAAACGAATATTCGATTCGATAACCGAATACAAATAAAATATTGTGCTATTCGATAAGTTTCGTTTGCAATCCTAACCCAGATTAAGACAATCATTGTAGTTAGGGCAAGGATGCGCATACCATCATCATCGCGTAGAACATACTTCCCCGACATGTCCTTCAAAGTCTCGTACACAGCCAAATCGATCCCCGCATATGGCACGATCCCCATTAGCGATGGAACGAGGCCCTTATAAAAGGCCCGTGGGCCCTCGTGAACCAATATGTCCCTCGACAGGCTCCTCAGGCTCGGCACACACCCCCTCTCGCACTTCAGGGTCTGTAGCCGGGTCTTGACCAGATCCATCGGGTAGATCGAGGTCTGGGCCACTGCCCCCGCAAGCCCGCCCGCGAGCAGGCGACCCGCGGGCCCCACGTCCCCTTCGGGGCCGCCGATGAAGCCCTTGAGCATCTCGTACGCGTAGAACTTGATCGCGCTCTCCGGGGCCACCTTCATCACGTTGAGCCCGTTTCCCCGAAAGAAACCTAAAAGCCCGTCCTCCCTCCATATGTTCTTGAGGGCCGGGCCCACCGCGGCCCGCGTCGTCTGGATCTGGAGTAGGGTTGCAAACGAATCGAATCGAATCAGATAACGCCATGTTCTATCCGTATTTTGTATTCGGATATCTCATTGAATATTCGTATTCGACACCAATCCTAGAATTGATTCGATTTCGATTTGAATACATTCGAAAATATATGCATCAGATAACAGCATGTTGTGTTCGTATTCAGTTATCTCATTGAATATCCGTATTCTATTTCTATTCGAATTGTAAAATAGATTTGAATTCGAATATTCGAACACACTCGAAATATTCGAATCAAATTTTATTTTTTCTATTTTTGGCCAGAAAATCTATTTAATAGCAATATCATATTATATTTAAATATATATTGAATAAGAATATATTATTTAAATAAATATGAAATTATTTTCAAATATATATTGAATTGTAATATATTATATTTGAATAAATGTTGAATTATTCGAATTGAATATTCGATAAATATTCAAATTAAATATTGTGATATTTGAATTCGTATTCAATTATTATTCGAGTCAGAAAAACTATTTCTTCGATATTCGAATATTTCGAATTTGAATAGTAAATTTCGAATCGAACAAAAAAAACCTATAAAAATTCATTTGCAAACGAGTCGTAACGAATCGAATAATCATATTATGTTCGGTTATCTCATCGAATATTCATACTCGTATTCGATTTCTATTCGATTTTGTTCATATTCGTATTCGATTTTGATTCTAATACACTCAATAAAATATTCTTTTTCCATTTTTTCCATAACATCTATTTAATAAACATATAAACAATATTATATTTAAATATATACTGAATTATATTATATTCGATAAATAGTCGAATCGAATATTGTGATATTTGCATTCGTAATCGAATCGTAAATTTTTGAATCGGATCAAACAAAAAAAAAAAAGTTCGATTCATTTGCAACTCTGACCTGGAGGACCACCTTGAGGCGGTCGAGGGGGGCGGTGGCGGTGCGGGAGGCGGCTCCGGCGACCCCTCCGGCGACGAGGTACTTGGTGGCGTTGACGTGCTTGCTTAGGCCCTCGGGGATGACGGCCTGGTCCCCGATGTCGACGAGGTAGACCCTCTTCTCGTAGTAGCGGTATATGCTCTCCATGGTGACCTCGTGTGGGTAGAGGAGGAGGAAGTCCCTCCACTCCTCGAACGTTATGATCCCGTTGTTGTCCTTGTCCACGTGCTCCACAAAGTGCGCCAGCTCATCGTCGTCGAGCTCTATGCCTGATGAGATCAAATATCACTCTAAACGTCAGTTAGTAGAACAAAGTAAAGACAAGATTTTTACATGTCAATGATTTTACGCAGTCTAAGTTTTACTATGACAATTAGAATGGAAAACGTCATTTTTGGTCCCCCATGTTCCGAGATGCCACAATTAGTCACAATGTTGCCGATTCTGGGCGATTTTGGTCCTCCGTCAATTTAATCGTTAAGTTGGACGGGATTACGGGCCGGGCCGAATTTTGCAGGCCAAATAATGGAGGATCTGACCCGGCCCGTATTTTTTCTTCCAACTTAACGGTAAAATTAACGGGAAATTGGGTGACTAAATGTGGCATCTAGGAACATGGGGGACCAAAAACGCCCATACACCAAACATTGGGGACCAAAATCGATATTTGACCTAGTCAGAGAGGATCAAGGCCTTTCTGATACCGTTGCGTAAGTATGCCATGATAGAATAAGGATGACTCGTATTTGTGTGGAGCGTATCCCTTTCAATAGCAAAGATAGAAGTTATATTACCTCTTGAGAGAGCATACAATGTCGAATCAATGTGGATAATGAAAAATCAAAACAGCTCTTTCTAGGTCAATAAATTAATCACAATCAGGAGGGTAAAAGGGCAAAATGAAAATTGCAAAGATGAGAATTAATTCGTAACTAGGCACGGATCGCGTTCGAGATTTTAGGATAAAATATGCTCTTTAACAAGGGGCTATAGAACAAGTTGTCAAGAACGGGGAAGAAACTTCAGGACAGTAGAATAGTACCGGTTTTCAAGCAAGATAATGGGATATTCGGGATTTCGGGGGAAGACGGGAGGAGATAATGTTGTATCCAACTCGACGAAATGCACTAAATAAAGCAATATAAAAGAGAGTGAAAGAAAAGACCCCATGAGTTAGAAAACTTTAAGACAACGCTGCACTTTAGAATCTGATTCTAATATCTCATAAAGAAATACCACAAAAATTTGCCCAAATTTTGTAAGATACAAGTCTATAGCATACAAAGGGCACAAAGAGATACAAACAGATTCAAAGAATTTACTCAAACTCCCACAGCAAATAGGTTTAACATAAGAGGAGAAAAAGGAGCTAGAAACCAACTACAGAAAAAGCTTGAGAACTATCTATGCAGTGTCCAATGGCTTCTGAAACAACAAATTCGATCAATTGGCGTATGAAAATTGAACTTAAAAATTAAAATTCTTCATACCAGCCTTGACGAGAGCGTCCCACAGCTCCTCGGGCAAAATACACCCACTGTGCTCGACGTCAATGGCCTGAAAGATCCTGTAAAGCTCAAGCTCTTTATCGTCCATGTACTTTCTGAACTCGTGGTAATCGACCCTCCCGTCTTGATTGGCATCGCAGACCTCGAGAAGCTCCTTCGCGAACTTGTAATCGGCGGGAATCTGCATCGCGGAGAGGCCCTTCTCGATTTTGACCGAATCCAGATACCCAGCGCCGTTGGAATCGAAGAAGCTGAAGAGGCTTCTGATTCTCGAATCTCTTTCGTCTTTGGTCTCGTTAAGGGCTGAGCGAACGTGGTCTAACGAAAAGGGCGCCGGTTTTTCGACCGGGTCGCGGAAACCGGGTCGGGCGGGAGCGGACATTGCGCGCGTGAGAAGGATTGGATTCTGTGTAACTTCTGGGTGGGTTTTGATTGATGGAGCGGTGTGGAATTTGGGGATTAAAATTGAGTCCTTATGTCTCTTGTTGCAGAGATCTGCGCAGAGAGAGAGAGTGATGATGAAGAAGGAGAGAGGAATATCTGGTGAGGATCTTCTGCGGAGGCATTTGAATCAAACGAATGATGATGACGATCGCCTCGCTTGCTGTAATGTAAGTTAGAGCTTGATTGCTCTGTTTTATTTATTTTTTCTTTCTTAACATTTTGTTCACGTGGAATAATCTGGTAAATGTAATATGTTATATTATATATATATATATATATATTATTCTTTTTGTTTTGAAATTTTGATCACTTTTCCTCTTTGGTTGTTGTGTATAAAATTGTTTAAAAGCTGTCTATATTTTTACTTATCCTTGCATGTTTCATTTTTGTATTTTATATCACGTTATGGAAAAATAGTCATTACTCAATCAATAAAAAAACAGATGTTTTCTAAAAATCTCAATTGTGTTGGTGCCTAAGCTTAACAAACAAGATGAATCAACTGATGATCTCGAGGTTAAAATTCACTCGTACCTGTTCGAAAACTCATAACTTGTATTTCGTTTATCATTTTTGAATTGATTTTTGTTTTTTTTTTTGTTTTTCTAAATTTAAAGTTTTGCTTGTGTTCGGTTCGTCAAGGAAAAGAATTTGAGCTACGTTGTTTATCTTTGAGTTATGAGCATCAGTGGCAGAGCTACCTTTGAGCCAGTAGATCATTGGCCCCATTGAAATTTTTTTCTTTATTATTGTTAATACGAAATTATAAATTGCACCCCGTGTGTTTTAAAACTACTAAAATGATCCCACTAAAATTTTTTAGAAAAATGTTATTAATTATATTTGAACCCGTCGCAACAAAGTTTCTGGCTCCGCCACTCTAAGTGCTAAAGTATATAATTCGACGAGCTCGAAATGGACTCGAGCTCAATTTAATTTTAAGTATATATGTAGCTCACTCGAATCGATTAATTTTTACCTATGGGTGATTTGTAAAGTTTCGGGAAGCATAAGCCACAAAAAATGGCAAATATTATTTATTTATTTATTATTGATAGCTTCTGGTAACTCAAATTTTAAACTCCAGAAAATAAAATAAAACGTGCAACCTAACTAGCCTACCCACCTAAAGACGCTCCAGACATTTCTCCAAGTGATTCTTGTTCATTACGTGGCATCCGGTTACTGGCCTCTTAGTGGGCCGATGATAGTGGGCCTCATATTATTTTTTAATAGATCTATTTTAGCAACTTATATATGAAAGTGTTGATATCTCCAAAGGTTTCATTCGATGTTTTCCATCTCCCTATGGTTCGTACGTAAGGCCCTCTAAGTTTCCTTAATGGGCTTTAAAATTATATCATTTTTTATTAGGATGCGTTTGGATTGGTGTATTTGAATTGAAATTCGTTATTTCAAATTATAAATTTCAAAATCCTAACTTCAAATCCAAATCCATCGTTTGGCAAACTTAGGATTTCGGAATCCGAATTTCAAAATGGAGCTCGAGCTCGAGCTCCAACTCATGAAGCCCGTCGAGTTCGACATCGAACTTTTTATTAAAAATTAAAATGTACAAAAATAAAATAAAAAACTAACAAAATAAAATAAGCTCGTGAGTCGGCTCGCAAACTTTCGATCATCGTTCGTCGTTCGTCGAGCGTTAAGCCAAGTTATTTTGGAACCAACTCGATGTCTTACGTCGAGCTCGCGAGCCGGCTCGACTAATCGTTCGTCGAGCTCGAGCCGAGCTTTTGTCGAGCCGACTCGACTCGTCGTTCGTCGAGCTCGAGCCGCCTCATCGAGCACGCGAGTCGGTCCACCTCATCGTTCACTCATAATTGTTATTATTATTATTATTATTTACGAAAATCGATACGTCGGGTTTTTGGATTTCGAAATCGAACCACTTGTGGTCGAATTTCAAATCCATCAAACAACAAAGGGTTTGAATTCTCTTCGGATTTGGATGAAATCCAAATCCAAATCCGAACGGTTGCCAAACGGGTGATTTGGATGAAATCCGAATTTCAAATCGAAATCCACGAATCCAAACGGAGCATTAAGCGTTATTATTTTTTCTATTTGGGGAAGTGACATTAGGTTTAGGACATTTAAATTACGGTGATAATTTTAGGACAATAAGATAGTTGAAGAAATTTGATGGTAATTAACGTTGGAACGTAATTTTATCCTAGAATTAACACATGTGAGTCGTACTTAACAATAAAATTGAAGAAAAAAATCTTATTCCGACATGCTAATTTGGACCAAAATTTTTCCAATAATGCGTACGATGTTTTCCAATTATTTGACACGTGCATTCAGGTGCATTAATTTCGAGGTAAAATTAGGTTTCAACATCCTCAAATTATTTTAATTTACGTAAGATTTTTTCTCAAATTAATTGTCACGCTTAGTATTCAAATTAATTTAATTTAGAAACTTATTGTTATAGAATTATCACCCTTAATTTATATGTCGCCAGAGTGACGCACCTCCAAATCTTGAAAAATAATTTACCCTTTTTATTTTTATTATTGTATACGAGTACAGTCGATATAAGTAGCATAAATAAATAAGCTTTTAAGATCAGTCCCTACTTCTTCAGAAGGTGAAGACGATCATGGTGTCACAGTCACAGCCACAAGTTTTCTTTGACAGTACTCTACTCATTCAATTCTCTTCTTACATAGCTGTCTCTTTCTTCTTCGAGAATCCCAAACACCTCACAAAAATCTCTACCAAAAAGAAAAAGAAAAAAAAAAAAAAACAGACTCAAAAATGAGAAAACAAGAGAATCGCCATGGCGATGATGATGGCAATTATGGTAGCCATCACATAGTAATGCTCCCATTCATGGCGCATGGCCACCTCGTCCCCTTCTTAGCTTTAGCCAAACAAATCGCCCAAAGATCGAACTTTAAAATCACCATCGCCACAACGCCTCTCAACGTCACCTACCTCGAATCAGCCACGTCGGATAAAACCATCTCCTCCGGCAGAATATTCCTCCGCAGCCTCCCCTTCGACGGCAAACGCCACAACCTCCCGCCGCACGCCGAGAACACCGAAGCGCTACCGCTCTCCCTCATCGTAAACCTCTTCCACGCTTCCTCCTCCTTAAAGCAGCCGCTCGAAAACCTCATCAAGGAGATAACCGCCGCGGAAAACGGCGCTCCTCCTCTGTGCATCGTATCCGACGTGTTCATGGGCTGGGCCAACGAGGTCGCCGCGTCTTACGACACGGTCAACGTCGCCTTCAGCACCGGCGGAGCTTACGGGACGGCGGCGTACTCCTCCATATGGCTGAATCTCCCCCACCGGAAAGCGGACGAGGACGAGTTCACCGTGCCGGGGTTTCCCGATTCTTGCGTCTTCAGCAAATCTCAGCTCCACCACTACCTGAGAGCCGCCGACGGGACCGATTCTTGGTCGAGATTCTTCCGGCCGCAGATCGAGAAATCCCTAAAATCCTCCGCCTTGCTGCTCAACACCTGCGAGGAAATCGAGCCACTCGGGCTCCACGTCATCAGGGGGTACACGAAGCTTCCCGTCGGCTGCGTAGGGCCGCTCCTCCCGCGGAGCATGCTCGTCGATCGGGACCAGAAATCGCCGTCGGAGGTGGGGAAGCACACGGGTCGAGAGCCCGGGGTGTCGGTGGAGAGGTGCCTGGAGTGGCTGGATTCGCGCGGCGAAAGGTCGGTGCTTTACGTGTCCTTTGGGTCGCAGAACACCATCGGCGCCGCGCAGATGATGGCGTTGGCGGCGGGCTTGGAGGGCAGCGGGAGGCCGTTCGTCTGGGTGATTAGGCCGCCGGTGGGGTTCGACTCGAAGGAGGAGTTTAGGGCCGCCGAGTGGCTGCCGAGTGGGTTCGAGGAGCGAGTCGCTGAAGGGGCTCAGGGATTGGTTGTGCGCCGCTGGGCGCCGCAGTTGGATATCCTTTGCCACCGATCCACGGGTACGTTACATAGATTCGTTTCCTTCTCAAGATTCCATTTTTACATCATGTGACACACATTGATATTGTGACAAGGGTTAACTATTTTTTATTTTTTTGAAAGTTAGATGCGCGGCTCTTTTTGACATGGACTTCCAATTTTAGCAGATTAATTTTAAAAATTGAAACAATTTTAGGTCAGCAATTTATAAAATTGAAGTAATTTAAGTAAATTGAAACTCGTAAGTAGTGTTTTAAAATTGTTGCGGGAATTATTCCAGCCTTTACGGTGCCACATAAGATTTATTATCAAATTATTTGGCATGCGTAGATCACTTATCAAAGTTCAGATCCAAAGTTAGATTTTGGACATTACGTGTTCTTAACTTTCTTCAATTTTAAAAATTGATCTTAAAATTACAATTCCCTAATTTGAATGTGAACTCCAAAATTTAAAGTGTTGGAAATAAAATATATAAATTTAAAAAATTATACTCTCCTTCGGGTCCTTCGGGCACGTATCATCAAAACCACCCATTAAAGAACAACGCGAGATAAGAAATGAACAACTTAGATGTGAATATTTAAATGGAAGTTGTCGTTTATTTTAGCATTTGAGAAAAAATAGATAACCTTGTAATAAAAGCCAAAAGCTTTTTTCTAACATTTGGTCGCATACTAATCGACTCAACAACTCCAATAGGGGCATTTCTTAGCCACTGCGGGTGGAATTCGACGATGGAGAGCCTGAGCCAGGGCGTGCCCATTATCGGGTGGCCGCTGGCCGCCGAACAGGGCTACAACGCGAAGATGCTCGTGGAGGAAATGGGTGTGTGCGTGGAGATGACGAGGGGCGTCGAAAGCAGCATCACGGCGGAGCAAGTGGCGGGCGTGATCGAGACGGCGATGGGCGGAGGCGACAAAGCGGGGGATATGAAGAGGAAAGCATCGGAAATTGCGGCGATGATAAGGGCCTCTATGACCGAGGAAGGTTCGAGAAAAGGCTCTTCGCTCAAGGCGTTGGATGATTTTTTGGATGGTCTAATTGGTAAAAGAGCTAATCGTAAAGCTATTTGATTGGATTTTATTTATTGCTTCTTGATGTTGTTATTATTATTATTATCGATGAAAAATATGGGAAAATTTTCATTATTAACGAATTATTTATAGGAAAACTTACATTTAAATACAAAAATATTAATTCAGTTCATTGTCATAATTTTTTTACATGTAGATACCTAATAGAATAAAGTTTCTACACATAAGTATTCATTTGCGCTGCAGGAACATCATATAATTAATTTTAGTTACTATATAGAGACGAATTATAGTACATAATACCGTGAGAAAGATAAATCATATAATAATTTAGGTAACATAAAGATACGTATATATGTATCATATAAACGCTTAACGTGGTACGTAATATACATATAAAAAGGTACGTCAATGATGATAAAATGGTACACACAGCCAATTGGGTACTTAAAAAAAAAAATTTTTTTACAGAGTACTGAATTATAACTTTTTTATACAATAAGGTATTTAAGGGTAAATTACCCTTATTTATGTGAAGTTATAATTATAATAAATTAGAAATTTTAAAGATACAATGTAATTTATACATGTTAGCTGCAATTTCAGCGGAACACGTGTTTCGATTCAAAGATTATTTTTCGTAGAAATTTGAAAAAATTATCATTACATATCTTGAATTTACCGGCGTAAATATCATAATAAACCCTCCAGGACGCACATTAAACTTGGTTTCCATCGATGATTCTCGTTCGAACGAAGACAAAATGTACGGAAAATTTCGATCGACGGTACCCAACGTTCTGTTCTGCAGATACCATCTCAAATTTGGAAAATCGGCATGCATCATAAATTCCATACCACGAATATCGCGTATAAATAAATATACAAACATCGACGACGCCTTCCTTTCAACGACAAATCACACATCGAAACCGAGATAATACGCCGGCAACGCCCGTCTCCGATCATACTGCAACAAGCTCGCGTAGGTCCGATCCCACACGCCTATATACATCGACTCGTCGTCCCCCGGGCTCAGGCAAACCCCCGAGACCTCCCCGAAGAAGTCGATCACCTGATGCCCTTTCCCGATCCCGAAATTTTCCTCGGTAGCGTAGACGTGCACGAAGTCCGCCGGCTCCGCCACCACGAGGAACTCTCCGTCTGAGGAGAAGCGGACCGACCTTATGGCCCCGATGTTCCCCTCGAGGACCCGCGTGGGAGCCGACGGGTTCCTCAGGTCCCACACCATGCAGGTCCTGTCTTGGTTCCCCGTGGCGAAGACCGTCCCGTTGGGGTGCCATGCGGAGGCGAATGAGTAGTCTCTGTGCCCGACGATCGAAGCGATGCGCTGAGGGGGGAGTGTTAGTTTATAACGAGGATAGATATGATGACCCACTTTGCCGGAAAGTATCCTATTTTAACGGTTTGATTAATTTTCTACACGTGTATATTTGGGGAGGATCAGTCTAAGGACACATAAATTAGGCCTGGCAATTTTAGTACAATAAGTTTCTAAATTGAATTAATTCGATATATAAATTAAATGTTTGCAATTTTAGGGCACAAAGTTTCAAAAAAATTGAAGTAATTTTAGGAAATCGAAGCAATTTGAGAACACTAAGTTTTAAAATTGAGAGTTAATTATTCTCAAATTGATTCACTTTGAAACTTGCTGTCCTAAAACCTTTAATTTTGGTGCATTAAATTGCTTCAATTTTGATACTTATTGTCCTAAAATTGCAATATTTTAATTAAGTGTCCTTACAATGCAACCACCCCTAGTGTACATGACTAAAGAAATAACTAAGCTTATTTTAATTTTATCTATTATATTCCCAATGTTGTCCCTGGCGTTTAGGCTGATGTCTTTGTCATCTAGCCGTAAGCGTGAAATTTTCTTGTTATGGGTCATCATGAGGTTTTATATCCATGACCTCTTGGCACGTGCTACTTTCACCTAATATATTAAAGCTTGAATGGAGTGCTTATATATCTTGTTTTTTATAAAAATAATTTCGAAAGGAGACAAAATGCGAAGAAAATACCTTCCAGTTCCTCGCATCCACGAGCAAACCGTCCCGGTCATCCCCGACCACGGTCAGAAGCCTACCATCAGGGCTCACCGACGTATGCTGCAAAAAAAAAAAAAAAAAAAAAAAAAATCGATTCGAGTTTCTCGAACGCTCCAGGCAAAAACACTCCTGACGATCGATCACACGAAAGAAAGAAAGAAAGAAAAAAAAAAAAAAAAAAAAAAGAGGGAGGGCGAAAAACCATCCTACGTTGACGGGCCACGGGAAGCCGAATTCATTACACAGCTGAAACCTCTCCACGTCGTAGTCCCTCACGCGACAGTCATTACTCGAGGCCATAAAATGGGGCCCGCTGCAAACCAATCGAAGAGGCAATTCAACAGGGGGAAATTTTTTAATCCACTAGAGCAAGCAGTAATTGCAAGTACCTACCTGGGGGAATCGAATATTTCGATGGCGTTCGTGATGTCATCGTTCGCGTTCCTCGCGCAGAAGCTTACCCCCGGCTTATCGAGACACTGCAAGAACAAAAGAAGAATCTCTCTTATTACATTAACTAAATAGGAGGATGTAATTTAATGTAAGATTCTGCTTACCTTGCAAACTAGCTCTCCATGGAAGCCACCGACCACTAAAAGACGGTCTTTTACCGCCAACGTGCTCGGCTGTGCGTGTGAAAAGCCATCTGATACGGTCCCCTGATGTCGCTATTACATAAACAAAACATTTAAGAACTTAACTCCCGAGTCCCGAGCACGAATAGAAGAGAACGGAACATAGAGATGTTTCCAAGCTTGTTAGCTGCTTCTCAAGAAAATGTTGACGAAAATAAAGTATATGTAATCGGGAAAATTCTGTTATACCCCCATGTGGTTACTTACTGAAATGCACGTCACTGCCTTTTGATTTGGTTATTGCATGCAACCCCTATAGGTTTCTAAAACGTAGCACCGTAACTTCCGGTCAGCAGCTTCTACCCGCGAATGCACTCGTAATGCGATTGGGATAGACTCTGAACACATCTTTTGACACGAATTGATCAAAATAGACCTGAAAATTTATTTTCTTCTCAACAACGTATCACAAATCACAGGCACGTTAAATGCTACTCCCTCTTCAGGCAAGAGCACACGGATATTAATTTGCTCATTTAAGTTTGAAGATAGTGGATAGTGGAGCTTGAGTTCGAGAGACTGAGTTCGAAACAAACATTCGTCCTCAGTTCGGTCAGTCGCATTACGAGCGCCACATTTTAGAAATGATACGAGGTTACCGGTAATAACCAAAACTGCAAGGTAGTAATGTGCATTTCAGTATAACCATGGTGGATAACGAAATTTACCCTATATAATCCCGCAAACATGCTGCTGCTTACTTCGGTAGGGACAATGTTGCCTGAAAAATTAAGAATCTCCGTTAGGGTCTGAGACATCGACGACCAGTGGACCACCGAGCTGTTGGAGATGAAGTAGACGTCGTGTTTCGACGTAGCCCACACCAGGTTTCGAAGCTGTTAAGACACCGTAGATTTAACTTCCATGGAAGGAACGCAAAAATGGAAAATTCGTTCAAGTATCGAAGCATAATCATTGCTTAAGAAACCTGAAAGTGAGGAATTGTTGGCTTCACCAGCCTTGTATTATAGAAGAACTCGTAGTGCTTTCCTCCTCCTCTGTTCGAATCCCTGCATCCCTGCAAAGATAGGGAAAAAAATCTTATTTGAAATTCCAATTCAAAGAGGAAATCTTGGGCATTTTCCTCACCTTATCAATGGCATCTTGCGATGAAGATACGCTTTGATGATTCTTATACTGTTCGAGCCTCGTCGATCTATAGCTTTGCCTCGTGATGTTCAATCTTTCCCAGGGAATCCCTTGAATGTCTTTGCCGTTTCTTGCTTGAGCAGCTGACGTATCCGTCACTCTCGTAATCTACTTGAAACAGAGAGAGATCTGAGCTGTTATTACCAAAAACACATAAAACCTAGCGAACGGCGTCGTACCATTTCGTACTCGTCGAGGCCTTCTTCGTCGTCGTCGTTGGCGGTGTGGTACTCTTCGTCGAAGCGTGCCACGTCATCGTCTTCTTCGTAGCCCACTCCGTTTTCTGACATTTTGATTTCTGATAAAAAGACCCACAAATGGGATAAGTATAAAATCATATAAAGCGCCGATGACGACGGCGGCTTCTTTTGTCATAAAAAGACTAAAAGACATGAGCCAGAAATATATTACGCAAGAATGATGAATAAAAGCGACAGCTTTGAGAGTGAAATTAAATAAAAAAAGGAAGACGACGACCGCTTTTTAAGTGTAGCGACGGGCCCCACTTAAAAAGTTACGCAACGAAATCACAAAATGTGTAAGCATCTATCGTAATATTGATCCCACATTTTAGTCAACAAGGTGATCGGGGGAGGAAGAATAATACACGAAGATCGAAGATTCCAAACACCACATTTAGTTACGATCGGATATGTTATGATCGAGAGTGAGAGAGAGAGAGTGGAACAGTGATATGCACCCTACGTGACTGACGGGTTCGAGAAAAATATATATAATATTGATGAGTAAGATAAAGAAATGAGTGTTCAAATTCTAATTAAGTGAGTGTTGTTCCACATCGAACAAATCAAGTTCTTAAATTCACTATATATATTAAGAGGTAACCCCATCTTTCACCAATTAATTTTAGGTTGAAGACCTCAATTTCTAAGAATAAGTTTAATATTAATCTTTTGTGCGTTTAAGCAAACTATATAATAATGGTGTAACACTGATGAAGACAGTGATGAAGAGAGTGTACAGTGATATTTGGGTCCACCTTTCACATACCTCTTGGTGTCTATCGAACCACTCGTCTATATTCTTGAAACAAGGAAAAGAACAAAATTGGTTTCTGTTTAGCGTCTCTATACTCCTTCAAAGAGTCGGTTACATCCTTTTATTACATAAAAACTATTACACCTATTAAAGTAAGAAAAAGAATGTTTATAGAAATATTAATTTTTTATTTAGGTTTTGCACTTTCAGATTTTGGTCCAACTCGCAAATTCCAAGGCTGATTACGAAAATCCTAGAGAAGGGCAATAATTTTGTGTGGAAGAAAATAAATTTGACGCGTTTTCTTTAATATTTATTTTATGTGATCGATGACAACTACACGCGGAAGGGAATGTCCATGGGAGCTCTCTACCTTATTTGTAATTGAGTCGGGTAGGTAATTAGACATTTATTTAATATTATCTTTTTTTTTTTCAAGTTCTAGAATGTGTTAAATACATGTGACTACGATCCACCGGCATTTGTAAACTAGGACGAGAGAATCGTTTACATTTGTTTAGTAGATATCCGTCGCTATCGAACATTCCATCGAACCAAAGGACATGATCCGACCCGAACAATTGAAACAATATTTTCATGTCGAATCGGATTTAAATCGGGTCGCGCCCATTGACATGCTTTTACATAATAAGTTTGCTTGCAATCGGGCCCGGCGGATGAAGATGGAAAAAAAAAATTATCCGTCGTCCAGTCCACGAGGATCCCTGTTACCGCGAAAAATTTCCATTCCGCGTCTTTTTATTATATAATATGTCTTTTTTTAATACGATAACCAAACAATAACATAAAATAAATATGTTATACACTTCATGAACTCTAATAAACATATATATATATATACATATATAGTATTATCACTATATAATCTAACATGTTTTAATAGATGAAATTATATTTTAAAAATTGTAATCATGTATAATTTTAAATATATAAAAAATTAATTGGTAGGATATGTTATAAAAATTGAAGTATCAAATGGTTTACTCAAATTAAACTAATTTATAATAAAATAAGAATTATTCACATGCCAAATTAAATTCGAGAAAATTACCTTGAAACATAAATAAAGAGAAGAAACTTCAGAAGTTGAGAAATACGATTGTGGAAATTAATTTTTTTTTTTTGACGAGGAATAAAGTGAGAAATAACGATGAAATATTATGGCATATTAGTTTAGACAAATTAGTAACTCCGTATTGAATCTCCGCTGAGAAAATTTCTTCCCCCAAGGGAATCCCTGCCCCCACCGAAAACAGGGAATCCTTGCCCCATTGATAGGCCTAGGTAAGGAAATGGAAGAGGAATGAATAATATTACTCTCTTTACTAATCAAGAAAGCCTACAAAACTGAAATGATACCTCAAAGCAGCACTGGAGATGAGCCATATTTTGTGTTTGACCAGTCTCGTAATATCATCAAGAAGGGTCATTTTTACTTACCAATATTCTCTAATGTTGTCTTCTCTCTTTCTCTGCAAATGGGTATCTTCGTGATCTCTCAATGTCAGAGTAATGGTGGAGGAAGAAGGAGACAGTAGTATAAAATCGCCATCAGGATAACTAAGACAGCGTTGGCTTTGAACTCCGAACATTTGGACAGAGAGTGAGCTCCTACTAAATGTACGGAGCCAGTGATCTCATCCTTCAATGCAATGCTCGATGAGCCTGAAATAGAAGATTTTAATAGGTATCAAATAAGCAGAGTGTTTCTGCACCAAGTATATATCTCAAAAAAATGCATCGAGCTTTGTGAAGAACAATGTAGCCTGCAACAAGGAACATTAATAAAACATTTATGTTCACCGATTATTGATATACTTACAGTTATACTCGGTCCATCCGATGGTTTGATTTTCTAGGTCGTAGAGTAGCAGCTTGTTTGATAAAACCAAGTCTGCAGACATTGCACAGGGAACATTTTTTTTTTAATCATTCTCTAATAGAATAACTAAAAGCTTATAAACGCAGATAAAAGGATATCACCGTTATACCAAGAAATAAGTATAGTGAACATAACCACGTTGACAACTAAGTTTTATGAAATGAGAACGATTCTATTGAAAGAGAATTGTGAGTTAATCAAGTCAAAAGTTTAGTATATTAATAAATTCTTCCAATAATAGCATGTGAAAGTTACTAAAAGTTGAGAGTTGGATCAAACGGTTAGTCCTCCAGAGACATAATATTATGGCACAGACGATTGTATAAAGATTCTGAGAGTAATGAGAGTCAAACCTCCTAGCAAGGTTATGTTCCTTCTGTCCTGAGACTCCTCCTTGCCACTGTTTTGCCAACCAATACAGAACAAGTCCTCCTGCAGAAATAAATAAAGGTGTTGCTAAAAAGGTGAAATTACGCGGTGAAGAAAAGGTGAAATTACGCGGTGAAGAATATACTTACGAATGGGAAGAGATACTCGTGAGGATAAACCTTCAGAGAGAGTGAATTCTCAAAATGAAGATAAACTGGAGGAAATGCATCATCAACACTGCAGATACAACAGACACATTATCATGCACAAAGCATACAGATCAAGAGAGATTAACTGGGAAGTTACTCTTTGCCAACCGCAAAAGAAATCATAAAAGGTGGCATAAAATTTTTTATGGTGTACAGAAGAGCATCACGAGACCATACCTTCCAGAAAAATCAAAGCAAGTATATAGATCATGAAGTGTTCGTAATTTCAAATCCAACTTTGGGGAGAGTATCTGATACAAGTAGCATAAAATGGTTAGCTTCCCTCTCATGCAACAGTCCATCGAATGAGACTTTATTCTATCAATAAAATGGCATACCTGTTGCACTAGGGGCTCATAAATAGCCTCTGGAAGATATGCTAGTGTGGTGCCACTATCAATTATTACTCCTTTATTGTCTCCAGCCAAAGTAAGGTTCAGATATTCGGTACCAACTTGAACAGCAGTCATATTGACATTGTAATGGGGCCTGCAATGTTAAAGAAAATTTACTTCATACCTTGAACCCATGATAAAGAGAACTGCTTAAGCATATCGAGAACCATCTAAAAGCGAAATTTTATTAGAAGAAACGAAACAGACTAAAAGCTAGATACAAAACCAAGAAAAAGAACATATGAAGTAAAAAAATGCAATAAATCGGTATCACATTCGGGTTCAAATTTAGTTCGTGTAATGATAGAGTCAACGGGCACCTTCCTAAATATCTAACTAAGGGTACAAAGGGCTTTCTGTCACACATTATATCTAACGGATGATGGTCGCATAATCTTCACCCTTCAGAAGTTCAAGGCTGTTCTGCTGAAGATGCAAATATATGTGAGGTAACATCTCTAAGTTCTATTTATAAATAAAAAAACTCACGAAACTATGGGTCTCTACCTTGGATATTCTCTATGTGAAAAGGTAAACCATTAAAGGGTTATGGAAATATATTATAAAATGGCGAGATGCAGTTATATGTGCAATAACATGGTTAACTTCCATATAAATAAATAAAAATTGCAAACAGTCGTAAAACTATAAAACTATTGGCCTAATAGCTCTGCATGCTCTCTACATGGAAAGGGAAACCATTAAAGGTGGATCGAAATTACAATACGCAACAATTTCAAGATAACCAAACGAACAGTTTACTACCTGAAAATAAATACATCAATTAACGTAGCAAAGTAAAAAGTGTTAATCAGCATAAAAGATTTGACATACTGGCCAGCCACCAAAGGCGTTGTGTTGACCTGTGGTTGAACAACATGCCCAATGGCAAAAATACCTCCACCATTTTCGCCGTCTAAGCAATGTGCAAACATTTTTCTTACTTTTCCAGAAGAAGCTAGCTGAGAAAGCATTGACGAATTTGATGTTCCAAATCCAAGTATTCCATCGAGGGCATCATCGGATGATCCTAAATCCCCTGATTGTCTTACACCACAACTGCATAAACGGATTTCATTGACAAAATCACCACCCACATCAAAGAACCTAGGCAAAATGTGCCCCTGAAATTTGTCCCTCTCAACAGAAAATAGAGCTAATTATGCAACAAATTCATTATTGCAAAGACAATGAAACCCGACGATACATTCATCTCTGATCTTACGTTAGAAAAAATTGGGACTGATAAGTTCAGTATTTGGTTTATTCTATGGCACCTAACAATCACATGCCTATAAAGCAGGCAAAACAAGAACTCATGGGACACACACTCACACACACACACACACTCTTAACATGAGACATAAACAATTTATGTTTTTTATGTGAGTGTAATCTGCATCTATGTGTGTGTGTGTGTGTGGAGGGAGGGATGTTGACAAAATAACGCCATACCCAAAAATAACAGTTCCATTTGCTGATTTAGTTTGCAGATCACCAGATACTCGATCATATTGAACAACATCTTCAACAAAGTAACCCAGGGTATAACTCTCATCTCCATAAGCCTCCGCATACATGCATGATGTGTTCGTAGTACAACCAGCAAAGCCTACGCCAACTGCTTTGCAAAAAGGGTGCCGACAAGATACTGGTTTACCAGTAAGCGAGTCTTTTGGATTGTAAAGGGTAAGTTCGATCTGCCAAAATATAGTCACAAGCTTTTACAACATAATCAAGAAAAGGGGATTTACGTAATATGACCTACAGGCTCCAATAAGTACAGAAGACAATCCATCCTAAGGCTCAAATTACAATCAGCATCAAATTACGAAACATACCCCACGGTAGCCTCTTCGAGGGCATTCGTGGCATTGGATGCAGTTGACCCATGTTATATCGGTTCCAGTATCAACTTGCACGTAGTAATCTTTTGAAGGTGTCCCAATGCCTATTTTAGCATAGTAGAGTCTGCAACATCAAGTAACACAACCATATTATAGCACACTTGATATATACACCTAAAGCTTACTAAATTCCTTTTCTCTAACACAACCACATTATAGCATATATTAAATATTAACTTGTATCAATTCAAAGAAAATATGCACTTAAATATGATAACACATAGATAAAATCTCCCACCACAAAAAATAAGGAATAATTTAAGTAGCAACTACAAAAACGGCGATGAATCTAATACAGAAATGCCTCAGAGTGATAAGTAAGCATATAAACTAAGCGCACTGATGAGTAACAAGTCTTCTTCACCAACGAATCAAGCAGCTTCTAAACTAGTTTTACACAGATTGACACGACTTGACACAATGACGAAACACCATTAGAGAAGCAGATGTATAAACACACATAGCAAGGAAACATATTTGTTAGATTATTCATTTTTTCGGGAAAAAAAATTCGGCACCATCACTTCCATGGACACCGGTGAACACCGAAAGTTTGGGAAATTCGAGGAACAGGCAAAAGAATGAGGGAAGAATAACTCACCCAACGGCATCAGGACGCCCCTTACCACCCAGAGGCAGGTCAACGCCGGCGAAAATCGAGAGGTGTCGAACGTCGTCGTGTGCTCTCAGGGCACTAAGACTCGTGTCCGAGCCCGCGAATTTGTAGTTCACTTTGATAACTCCAAAACCCCCATCGTACGACGCTCGATTCCCTGCGATCAAATTCAAAAACAGCAGCAGAGATAGTATGCGCACCGATTGAAACCGAATGGTCATATTCGTTCTCTCTTTTCTTTTTTCCGAATTTTCCTTTTCATTCGTGGAATCTAATGGAGTTATATTTATATTATTCTGTAAATTTGTTTTGTGGACCCCATTATGTAATTGTCCCGATTAGTCATTAGAGAGAGCTACTACCTCTGTGAAAAAAAATATGTAGAAAAGTAGGAATCTCTTCACCATTTTATCCAATACTGTTTTCGATCATGTTTTTTTTTTTTTCAGTTTATATTATTTCTATCTTGACGAGGGCCTGGTATAATAATATAAAATGCTAAATTATTTTACCCTTTGTTGTAAAAAAAAAAACAGAATTCTTTTAGCCTTTATAAATTGTTCTAGACTTTCCTATAAGAAAAATATCTTATAATTTTTGTCTTATAGAGTTTTTGTATCAATCAATATCCTCTATTATATTATTATCTATACTTTGGTAATACCAACTTAAAAACTATCCATTATTGGTGTGTGTTACTATCGTCTAATCACAATTAAAAAATTAACATTCAAACGAAGTTGCCCACGCTATAATTAACCCACGATCTGATACATATAAAAAAACCCACGTAAATAGAGATAAAAACCCACGTATTCTATCCGTATGTGAGTGTGTTAATCATTTTGTGCATGAAGTTTTTTTCAAGTAAATGTTATTATCATTGTAAGTTATGTTATTTGTTATATCATTTTAAGTTCAGTTCGATGCACACGCATACTATATGCGCAAGGGCTACTAATACTATTTATTAAGGGTGATTATAACTGTCAATTTTGTGTGTAAAGTTTATTTCAATTTGATCCTTCTCCTTATAATTTACTTTCATCTGAATAATTGTCATTGTACACATCAATTTATTATTTATTATATTCACATCCTCACAAATCAAATCTTTGTTAGAACAGTTCCCCTATTAAGTATTATAAATTAATAATAACTCAAAATATAAATCACGTTAATATTTATATTTTAAGCGCACAAGGGATATACTAGTTATTATTATTTTGCAACACCTATATTTTATATTGTAATAAACTAAATTGTGAGAAATTTAATTTAACGAATAAATTACACAATGCCACCACCCACACAAACTAGTGTACACTCAACACAACTCATTGCCTCACATTTGCTACTCTTGCCTTTTTGCCTTATCATCTCAATCTCCTTTTCACTCTCGATTCATCTTCCACACATCACCAACACAACACACGCGTTACATTATCATTACACGAAAGAAAAAAAGAAAAGGATTACAGAGAAAGAGCAATGGCGTTGGCATCCACGACTGCTACTCTCCACGGAGCCAAGAGCAGCAGCATTACTACACAGCCGCCAACACTGCTCGCGGGAAATTCCGGTCTGAGGATGCCCTTTGACCGTTTTGCCCTCAAGTCGTCGTTTTTCTCGCCGTCCCTCCGCCTCCTGTCGAGGAGGAGGAGCAGCTCTAATAAAGCGGCGGCTGTTGCCGCGCCGAGGTTCTCCATGCGCGTGGCTTCCAAGCAAGCCTACATTTGCCGTGATTGCGGGTATGTAGGCGACGTAATCTTCTGATTTTTTTTTTTTTTTTTTTTTTTTTTGTGTTCTTACAACAATTTTACTGAAGTAAGAAAAATTGGGGCATTGCAGGTATATCTACAATGACAGGAACCCGTTTGAGAAGTTGCCTGACAACTACTTTTGCCCAGGTAGGCTTCAGCTGAATTCATATTCTTTTTTTATTTAATAAATATATATGTTTGCGTTATTAATTTTTAGGAAAATTCCAGTTGGTACCCATTTATTGAATATTTTTTTAGTTTGTGGCGAAGGTTTTTTTTTTTTTTTTTTTTAATCCGGTCGGTGACATTTTTGTTTTAAGGCTTTTCCGGTTGGATTCGTATTCGCATGAGAGAGTTCTTCACGTTGGGCAGTTCAACGCCAATGTAGTCTGAAATTAAGAGCTTAAAGGTGTCCTCATTGCGGAATTAAGCTATATGGTAGTGATTTAGTAGAATCGAGAACGAAATTGGATTCTTCAGTATATCAAATGAAAGAAAAAGTTGAAGATCCGATGAAAAATTTCGAAGACGTGACAAATTTTGACACCAATTGGAAAAACTTTAAATACGGGGTACCAACCGGAGTTGGAATATATATGCCAACAACTGAAAAAGCCTTTTGAAAAATACTTTCGATACCAATTAGAAAAGCTTTAAACAGAGAGGTATCCACCGGAATTTCTTTAGTTTTAACAGGGCATAATGTAATTGCATAATCGCTAATATATGGAATTTATCCGGATATAATTAATTATCTTTGATACAACAAATGAATTGCAGTATGCGGTGCCCCAAAGAGGAGGTTCAGGCAATATCAGCCAGCAGTAACAAAGGATGCTAATTCTACAGACGTTAGAAAAGCCAGAAAAGCACAGCTGAAGAGAGACGAATCTGTTGGGTATGTAATAATGTATACAGTATAAAAAAAAAATATTTACATGCGAAAAAACACAGGTTAATAATATATTTATTTTCTCTCTTCCTTTCTTTTATTCAGGCAGATATTGCCGTTTGCAGCAGCACTCGGTGCCGCAGCCCTCATCGGTCTTTACCTTTACATCAACAGCACTTCTTGATTTTCTTGAAACAATTGATTTAAGCTGCTTTTTATTTTTGGATTTTCTCAAGGTTACATCAATTTAATAATTTTTTTCCCTTCGCTTGATCAATTGATTTCCATTTAAATAAAAATGACCAGAGAAAACAAATCCAGGCAAGCATTTTCAAAGAAATATTTATATGATGTATTGCAAAGTTTAACACGGAATATACACACATTATAAAGATAAGATGAATGGGTTCATTCATTGTCTTGAAGGACAAATGAACCCTCTATCTTCTTATCCATAAACTGAGGAGCAAAGTTTAGTGAAGAAAAAGGATCCCTAAAGCTCGAAGACGGAGCGGGTTTAAACTCGTACGGACCGTCCTTTGTGCCCCAAACCTGCAAAAAAACAAACACGTAAAAATCGTCCATGTCGTAAAAAAAAGCTAGATAAATGATAATGATAACAAAAAAAAATTATTCAATAATTAACTGACTTGATTTCCATCATCGTCGAAGCCTCTATCCCACGATTGTATTTGCCCGTTCTTCATAACGGTAACTTGCGATGTGCAATATGTTGCACCGTTCTGCAAGAGATTCGTGCTCGGTTGATCGAATGAATCGAATTTTCCAACGATATTAATCATCTATAGATTGCGAGAGTGATGTTGAGAAAATAGAAAAAAGGGATTTCGACATTTTTGGTCCTCAATCTTTGGCATATGTGCGCCTGTGGTCCCCTTGTTTCCGAGTCCATTGTCGATTTTGGGCGTTTTGGTCCACCGGTTAATTTAACCGTTAAGTTGGATGAAATAAGGACGTGCCCGACTTAACGGTTAAATTAACCGGGGGCCAAAATCGACAACATTGGGGGCTAAAATGGTAACTCGGGAACATGGGGGACCAGAGTCGCGCATATGCCAAACATTGGGGACTAAAAATGCCGAAATCCCTGGAAAAAAAAAAGAGCTTTACCCATGTATTAGGGAATCCCTCTGCGGGAGTTGAACCTTCGTATAAGCAACGTTTTCCTCTATCGCATCGTTTGAGATAAATGGTGGTCAAATGCTCAGCAATGTCCTGTAATAGAATTGATGGAGGCATATGAATTGATTCCTCTACAGATCCACAGGAGCAAAATGGTATCATCTTACAGTGACAAGAAATTGTGAATAAGACTAACTTGTTTTTTTTTTTTAAAATTTTGAACAGCAGGTTTTATGGGGAACGGAGGAGGAAGTATAAAATTAAAGAGTATTTGAAATGCTTTTACTACAATACAAACTTTAATTGATGAACTGTATCTACTTGGACTCACCCCAATAACTTCTTCAGGTTGCGGTCTCTGGTCTTTGGGCCGATCGCAGAAGTTTCTGTACTCCTCAGCATCACGGATTGCGTATGTACTCAACTGTAGAGATTTGAAATACACACATAAGGCTACTCTTAACAAATACTGAAACATCTTTCGAATTATTTTTTTGCTATGTGATAAGCAAATGAGATTTAACCATTTTGCCGGAGGTAAAGTCTGACAAGTAAAGAAATAATGGGAACCAGAATCGTCAATTAACACGAAAATTGCTAAATAAGAAAGTTGAAATTAACCTCAACGTCACATTTCATCTCCTTTGAACATGGCTTTACCATGAAGAACCTCTGCAGCAAAATAGCTGTCAGAACAAATCAATATCTAGAGGCATTTGCATGTCAACTTATAGAACTAGTAAAAACAAAATTTGTAACGGAGCACAATGGATGTGCAGATTATGAAAAACACAACAGGGTATTTTAAACTTCAAACTTAAATCAGGTAAAGCAATTACCTGCCGAAAAGGTTTTTGAGGAGTTCTCCAGAAGGCCTGTGTATGGAAAATCCTTTAGGCTGTGTTTGGATTGAAGAAAGCAGTGTGGAAAGGAAAATTCGAGAGAAAAATGGTTTCAATAAGTTTGTTTGCCGCTTTCGTCACCATTTGGTGAAGAAATTAGTATCCCTTAGTTTTGAAAATAAACTTAAGCTATATTTTCTTTTCTTTTCCTTATCTATTTCTTCAATCAACCAAACATAAAAAACAGTTTTCCTTTCCCATTTCCTTTCCCTTTCCCTACTAATTTCCTTAAACCAAACTGGGTGTTAAGATATCTCTTCCAAGAAAAAGAAAATCAGAGCTGTTCCATATGACCTTACAGACGCACAAACTCTTACCTGTTCGAAGTACAAAACTCTTGAACCGTCTACCATTTCTGCTGCAGGACATGAAAGCCATCTAGGAAAAGAGGAATTGATTGTAATGTTAAAAAATAACAATACTTATAGCTTTGTACAGCTCCCATTCATAAAATGATATGTAAATTTCCAACTCCTATCATTATTATTATTCTTCATCAATGATATAGATATCAGATTCCCCCTTTGTTCTTACGGGAAATGTGTTTTGTCAATGGAACGTAAGAAACTCTGCTCTGTTCTCAGTAGATTCTCTACTAACTGAACCTAAAAACCAGTTCTAACAATTTTTCTATTCTCCATAACGAATTCAGTTTTATAAAACTGAGGAAAGTACATTCTCTCCCATAACAGTAATTTCGTTTACATGCTATAGACTTCATATATACATCAAATCACATCAAGTTTAATCTCGATTTATCAGAGGAAGCCACATAATTCTCCTTACCGAAGATCGTTCTCCGTTTGGTACACGGATTCTGTGTGTGGAACACAAGAAAGGAAAACAACACTGGCACACTAAATAGCAATAAATTGATATCTTTCTCAATTTCCTAATATCTCTGCACTTTAGAGCACATGCATGAGAAAACTAATCGGAGCTTCATCAAAGCTAATCCGTAGGTTCAAACTATAAAACCATAAAAGTTGAGCACTCAAATTAATTGATATCCTAATCCCTACACTGGATGACTCAGCATAACCATACTCATCAGTCATGACATGCAAAATCCATTCACGAAACTAAAACAGTAGGAAACGAACCCAAAAGGAACTAAAATAGACAAACCTTAAATTGAAATAATTATCGGGCTCCCTGGACGCTTGCTCCCTCGAATACTGAGTATAAAACAAGCAGTGAAGTAAAATTAGCAGAGACAAACAGTAGCAGAAGCTCAAAGCTATCATCTATAGAAAATAAGGAATTGGAGAAATAATAACACCTTTTCTCCGGCGAGAGAGTCGGCGACGAGGCGCGTGTGGTCCCAGCGGGTGGTCGACTTAGTCAAACGCTTCAGCAACAGCGCTCCGCCGACCAACACGATGGTCTTGAGCGCCACTCCACGGGCCTTGGCCCAACCGTTGGAGCTGGATTCCGAAGAGTCCGAGCCCGAAGCTGAGCCCGTGCACATACTTCTGCCTCGTCAATCTACGCACTGAGGAAGAGTGTATGTTCCCTTCGCATCATCCGCTTCGATTCTAGCTTTTTTTTTCAATTAATTAAATAATTAATTGATAAAAACAAAGGTACTATCGATTTTCTGGTTTATCTCTCAGATTGTTTGTGGCTGGTGTTTTGCTTTTTGGGGAAGGATCGATTATTTGGTGGGTATTCGGTTTCGCTCTACTCTACACTACAAGCCCTTAAAAGCCCATATTAACATTTTTTTTTTCATAATTGTTACATATTTGAAATATAATGATACATGTGATCTTTTATTTATTTTTATTTTAAAGTTTATTTGGGAAAATTCCCTTTCTTTTGCGAAATGGAGTTAAATAGACCTCATTATACAACCGAAAATCGAAGCAAAACTCCAATACAATCGAACATTTAGTAGTAAAAAAAACTATATCAAGAAAGAAACCAACGAACAAAAACTAAACCCAAAAGAACAAAAATAACCATAACCGAAAGAAATACTAACAAATATACTACAAATAGAGTCTAAAACTCGATAACGTCTATTAAACCAAATATGTAATTTTTTCACTATCTTCTGTTTTTAATTTAAAATGTCGTCTTTTTCGAAAATGACAATCCCATAAAGACATAAAACAACTCCCAGGAGAGGAGATCAAAGCTCCCTGATAAAATGTAAGAGAAAAAAAAAAGATGATTCCTCCTAAAATCTTCAAAAATGGTGAAAAAGGAGCTGGTGAGAGTATTTTAGTTTAAGCTTCAGAGAGGATGATGAGGGGAAGGGGGATTTTGGAGGCTTGGACTTGTAAACCGTGAGGAAAAATCATTGCTAAAATGATCAATTTCAAAACTTAATGGAAATACCTCATAAATTGATTAATTTATATAATCAACGGCAAAATTATTGATTTAAATTTAAATATTCAAATTTCATGCTTATTAACTTTAGTTGGAGTTTATCCGATTGTGAAGACTATGGTTGACAAAAAAAAAAAAAAGAAGTGAACTGTGAGTTCTTACAAACGAATTCAAGTCCTCCATAGTGTAGTAACAGAATTAGGAAGTGAAGAGTAGGCCAATGCTAAATTAGAGAAACCCACGATCATCAGACCGCAACCGAATTCGGGATCGGAAATCCCATGAAAACATCGACATTGCCGACGGGTAATGACTCTTCTTCAAGCTCGCCACTTTCCTTGTCGAAGCAGTAGACAGGCGCCTGCCACTTCGGATAATCGAGAACTACTCCGACCTCAAAGGTCATGACATGTTCTACCATTCCTGTCATATCGGGTCCAATGATTAATAATAAAGCTTAATTATTTACCATCGTAATTAGAGCTTACAAAAGGATAAGTAAATTAAAGGGTTGTAATTTTAGAAAAATAAGTTTCAAAATCGAAAGAATTCGAGACACCTAACTTGAGATTGGAATTTGAGTGCAGTAAGTAAAAAAAAAGATGAAGCAAATTGAGGACAATAGTGAATCTCATTGTCCTCAAATTGCAACATTGATTTTATGTGTCATCAAATTGTGTCGATTTCGAAATTTAAAGTCATAATATTGTCACGTCTAACTTAGGTATACTAAAAATATCACTCCTCAAATATATGTGACTAAAACTAATTAAACCTTAATAATCACGATAAAACCCAAAAAAGTGGACAAATTTAGTCCCTCGTGTTTTGCATGGATCAATTCCGTCCCCGTTGTTGTCGATTTTGGACTAACTTGGTCATTCCGTCATGATTAACGTCAATTTAAACGGAAAAATCGACGCGTGCCCCGCACGCGATCTCCTTCTCCCCTAAAAACGTTACAGAAACAACACAAAATGGTCCACAATATTTACCATGTGGACCAATTTAATCACCGACGTTTGCGGACTAAGCAACACGTGCAGGGCGCATGCGACTTTTTCCGTTGAAATCGACGTTAATCGCGACGAAATGATCATTTTGGTAAGAAATCGACAGCATCGTAGGCTAAATTGATTCGGACAAAAACATTGGTACTGAATAGAGATGACAACGGGTCATAATTGGGTCCTTTATGAGCCGCGATTTAAGCCTTAGACTCAATGAATTCGAATGGACCTAGCCCAAATTTACGTCCAGGACCCAATTAGGACTCGTTGTCATTCATCCGCTGCACCGAAGGACCATATTGGATTTTTATCCCACTCTATGCCATTGAAGCTGAAATAATGTTAAAGCTCGAACTCAACCGGTATAGAAAGCCCAGTACACGGGCCTCTTCGTGGCCACGTCCTCGTAATACCACACGAAATCCACCTTCTCCCACAAATTGCAGACGAACCCATCCTTAACCACCTGCCCGAGGTAGTGGGCCCCATCGAGCCAGTTGGGCCTGAGAATCCCCACCGGGTACTGCCGCACCTTGCAGTCTCCGCCCTCCTCGCCGAGGGTGTAGTAGAACGTGGTGCCGTTGCTCCACTCGACGGCGTAGTGCGTTTTCCCGAGCTGGTTCGTCATGAGCTGGATGTTGCGGCCGTTGTGGTAGTCGTAGTAGAGGTTGTTGAGCTGGAGCCGGCCGTCGCTGTCGTTCATGAAGAGGATCGAGTGGAACTGCGGCGGCCATGGGGTGGGGACCGGGGGATGAGGAGGAGGAGGAGGAGACGGTGGCGACGAGGAGGAGGAGATGAGTGGTGCTAATGAGATTATCAGTAGAGAGATAATGATATTGTGTTTGGTGCGTGCTTTCATTGTGTGATGGTCGATGCATTGATGATTTGAAGGGGGAAATAAAATAGTTTCAAAGATATTTAGACATCGTATCATAATAAATGACATTGGGCCTTATGTATGTAGGTGGATACACTAAAATTGTTGGACTTTCGGTTTCTTTAGGATAACTCAAATTCTCACCCGCTAAAAATATGCAGCCCGTGTGCTCTAAAATATACAATACATAATATTATTTTATTTTGAGTTATTTAATTTAAAAAATTTAATGGATTTTTTATTTAGGTTTTTTTTAGTATATAAAACTAAAAATTGATTTGTGTGCATAAAATTATAATAAATCAAGAAGTTGAAGGGTCAAATGATAAATAATCAAATTAAAAATAAGTAAATGGGGTAAAATGATAAAGCGAAATACCAAATTGAATGGTGAGTTTTGACCAACCAATTGTTCGTTATAAATAGGAATAATTACATCAACACCCATTGTAATATCACTCAATTACACGTACATTCCATCTGACTATAGTAATTACACCTACACCCTCTATAGTTTAACCAAACATTACACTAAGACCCTTCATCCTATTTTGGACTGCAATTTAATAATTCGGGCATCCGAATTTTGCCGTTAGTGGCTATATTTCATAAAAAAAACATATTTAAGCAGGTTTATATGGAATGCATTAATATTATGTGGCCGAAATGTATATTTTAGAATATGTAATTAAATCAATATATATGGTATATCACGTGAATTTTTATTTTTCGTTTATACAAATCATCTTTTAGACCCCTTAAATATTTATTTATTATATATATAAACCCGCTTAAACATGTTTATTTTACGAAATATAGCCACTAACTGTAAATTTGGATGCCCGAATTATTAAATTGTAATCCAAAATAGGATGAAGGGGTCTTAGTGTAAGGTTTGATTAAACTGAAGGGGGTTTAGGTGTAATTACCATAGTCAGAGGAAGTGTATGTGTAATTGAGTAATACCACATGAGATATTGGTGTAATTATCCCTTATAAATATTGTAGTTAAAACCTGACACGTTTAATAAAAAAAGCCAACGCGTTAGCCTGCAAATCGAAAATCTTATTAGAACATGTTCATGTGCAATTGGCTCACTCAAGGAATTGGCAACATAAACGATTCGACCGCGTGACTTCTTCAAAGACCCGAGGCCTCAGTTATCTAAACAACATTTCAATGTTAAAGTGATTTGAGTAAAGGAATACATTGTGGTGTAAATAAGTCGAGTTCGAGGCGGGTTCGGCTCATTTATTATACTCGAGCTGGACCAGCCATCTATTTTCAAACTCGAGCTCCATGATATATAATTAAGCTCGAGCTTTGAACTTTTAATTTCTTTATTCGGATTGACCCAGCTCGATCTTTCACCCTACGATAGACACATCATAGTATAAAATACTAGGTTTAGGTATAAGCTCCATTACCTAAAACCCTAACTCATCCGACACGGTAAGTCAGCTCCAGCTTGTATTAAATATAGTAAACTCTGTTTAATTTAGGTGAAACTACAAAAAAATACCGCTTTGTATAAAAAAATATCAATTCAGTCCCCTGTCAAGTAAATTTTATATGCATGTACCTAGTAGGAAAAAGTTTTTACACATAGGTACCAATTTGGCTGAGAGTACCTTTTTTCACTCCTTTACGTACCTTTTTATATTTATATTTATATATATATAATATATTACGTACCACATCACGTGTTTGTATGGTACAAAAATGCATTTCTTATGGTATCTAAGGTCCTTATATGATGTACCTTTTGTTTGCTTTAACATGTACCTTTTTTCACTCTATTATGTACCACACTACGTTTTTTTATGGTATGTAAATGTCTTATATGTTGTACCTTCGGCAAATAGGTACTTTATGCGTAAAAAATTTATTCTACTAAGTACTAACATATAAAAAAATGTTGACAAAGAACTGAATTGACATTTTTTATTCTAATAGGTATTTAAGCGTAAGTTTCCTTTAATTTATTTGAAGATACCTCACACTTCATTATTGGACTTCGTACATCGGCTAACATAACGGTAGCATTAGTTTTTAGGGTTAATTAGGTTTCAGGCCACATTAATATATTTTCAGTATATTTCAGACCCAAAATGTTTAAAAATAGAGAGAAGGATCCATTATATATTTCTATTAGAGTTAATGACCTATTTGCAAGGAAAAGCCCCTCTTTGTTGCGGAAATTACTAATATTTGCCATCATCTCCCTCAACGATCGAATAAAACATCATGTTCAATTAAAACCAAAAATTACATTAAAAGCAGCTCAATCTCGACGATAATGACTAAATAAGGTTAAATCGACGACAATTTCTCTTGGGTGTTAATAATCAACGAAAAAATTCGAAGTTTATATGAAATAATGTGTTAGATGCAAATCGAAAATCTCGTCGAAAAATGGGAAAATCCGAACTTTAATATCCCAATAAGGGTAAAATTGATCATGAGTCTTAATAATCAATGAGAATTATTGATGTTAATCGTGGAAAAACGAAGAATTTTGACGCGATCTATGATTGAAGCGTTTGCTAATAAAGTGCTTGATGTGTAACACGTCATGCATTCTGCATAACACTTCACGCATTCTGGATAACACTTCCTGGGTAACAAGTAAGGGGCTAATGAATAGTCGAAAACCACCAATAACACCCAAAAATCAATGAAGTTGCTAGTGTCTACGGCATTAGTGATCGAATAAGGTTAAATCGATCTCAATTTCTCATGAATTTTCATAATCAACGAAATTTTTTGAAGTTTAAAATGAAATAATACCTCAAATTTAATCCATGGTTGAAATCTCTACTTTAGTGGCAGAATAATATGAAATAGACTCAATTTGTCAATGGGTCTTAGTAATCGATGAGAATTAACTATGTTAATCATGAAATAACGAAGAAGTCAGATGCAACCGATGATTGAAACGTTTGCTAATTAACACACTATCTGCGTAACACTTCATACAACATTTATAACACATGTCTTGTCGTACATAACAAATATTGCCTCAAAATAACACATCCTTCAGAAAAAACAACGCTTCATTTACTGTCAATAACGCATTTTGTACACAAGCAATGGATCGTGATGAATGTTACGAAAACCGTCAATGACACTAAAAAACAGCTTAAAACCGCTGAAATCTCTATGTAATTTGACGAATAAGATTAATTCTACATTAATTTCATATGAGTCTCAATAATAAAGGAAAATTGTTGGTGTTTGTACCAAAATAATACTTCAAACCAATTCGAAAATCTCGGGGTGAAATCTGAACTTTAATGGTAAAAAATTGCGAAATTAACTCAATTTGATCGTGAGTCTTAATAATGAACGAAAATTATTGATGTTAATCATGAAGTAATGCAAAGACTAGCTTCCCCCAAATTAAAATATTTTTTAGCCTAATAACACTCCGTGTACTGATTATAATACATATACGTGCAAAAGGAAACACTTCATTAAGAACGTTCTAGTAGGTTCTGGATTGTCAGAGAATATTAACAGGATAATTACTGAATGTTACCAAATTGCATGTAAATAATACCACATGTTTGATAAAAAACAATTTAAACTCATTTTATAACACATTTATAGATATTGGTACTACATAATAGTTTCGCAGTACCACATTACTAATTCGATTATTTTTTGTTCATAAATGCATTTTTTTCGGATGCAAAAGATTTCCATTCATGGAAATAGATGATATGATGAAGTTAAACCACCAAATTCCTTTCAAAGACATGTTATGCGAATGTTGATGTTAAAAGTGGAGTGTTGAAGTCATTAGTCATGTGAACATATAGTCCCACATTCCAAAACATAGTCTATATCTATCTCATTGAACATAACATTATGAATCTCATCACGAACTTGTTCAAAGTTCAACATTAACTCATGAGTAACATTTTATAGAACACATACTTTAAATTCTAAGCTCTGAACCCTAAACCCCAGGCCCCGAACCTAAACCCGAAACCCTAAAAAAATTTATTGTTGTATCCTAAAAATCATAAGTTGTATATCATATTACCAAATTTTTGTGTCGTAAATCCTTAATCTTAACCCTGAAACCCTAAACCCAAAAACTAAACCCAGAAACCCTAGCACATAAACTGCAATATGTAACAGATCATCCATTTCGGATAACATTTAAACACTTACTGGTAACACTTAATCCCTACCATTTTATATATTTCAAGAGATTTTTTAATCATTTATGCTGCCTCTTTTTTAGAAAAAAATACATGTTTGGCACGAAATAGATGATTTAACATCATAAAAAATCTTATATTTCCGTGATTGACAATCTTATATATCCGAAGAAAAACACATTTATGAAAAAAATTAATTGAATTATTGTTGTGGTACTGAGAACCTATTATGCGGTACCGGTATCTACAGATGTATTAAAAACTGATATCGTATTGTCATTCAGTATCAAACATGTGGTATTATTTGTAGGTAATGTGATAATATTCTCTGGCTATCTAGAATCTTCTAGAATGTTCTTAATGAAGTGCTTTTCTTGTAGGTACATGTGTTATATTTATTGTCAAAAGTGTTACTCAGTTCGAAAATGTATAAAGCCATTATAGTTGTAAATAATTCTCGTTGATATTTATGGCTCATGATAAAATTGAGTTGATAACATTATTCAATCATTAATTTTGAGTAGCCCATTTTTTCAACGGGATTTTAGAATTGGATTTAATGCATATTCATTAGAAACTTCATTAATCTTTTAAAATTCCTTTTAATTCTTGCAAAAAATCTTCGTTACTCCATGAAAATACAATAACACATGGTCTTCTTAAATACTTTTTAATTCTTTATTGATGACAAGTGCATCGAAATAATACCGATTCAAGTAAGAGTGCTTTAGTCAAATTTATTCCGACGATTTTTGTTTCAGTTATGTTAACCTCGAACGACGAACGATTGATCAAACACAGTGGGGGCGACGTAATTTCTAGCCTATGAGTGTCCACAATTTGTACATATTTCCGCAATGCCGGCCGAAAATATTACTCGATGCAAATTGATTTTTTTTATTTGTGTCGAGATTTCGAAATACTCGCACTACGATCGTCGACGTAAAGATCAGAATCAAACTTTGAGGACACATCCTACTTTGTTTGGTAAGTGGGGTTGGAGGAAGGGGGTGCCCATGCGAACGGCGAGAAATTTCGATCGTGGTAAACTATATTTGCTTCTGTTGATACCACTTATAATCATCTGGGTAACATATTAATGTCAACCCGTAACATATTAGTTATCAAAGATACCATTATGGTGTTAATTAGTAACGGAAAACATGCATCAAATACCACTATTTAAAAAAAAAATTTGTAAGAGTATTTTGGTCAGATCGACTTTTAGGTCCTTAAAACTTTATTTCTAGTGAATTGGGTCCTTAACGATTTCTCTTTCACTGACAGGATCTGAACCATTTTTTGAAACTTTTTTGGGGTCGGATAGGAAATTGCCCCTATTTTTTAACGCCGGTTACATGATTAAGGACAACTTGGCAATACTCAACGACTTCTTAAATGCTACCGTAACGGCGTAAGATGGTAATGAAGGCACATATGCAGTTGACTTTGAAACAGCAAATCAAGAGCGAATTATACAAAATGAAAATTCATTATTTCCAGCAATCGTTGACCCATTTACCAGCCCCAAAAGTCATTCTTTACACCTCTCAAAAGTCAACTCTTTGCCCTCAAAACGCGCCTCGAACTGGATTCACCCAACATCTATTATCACATCAATCCCTTCTTTGTCTTAAATCGCACAACAAAACCAAAAAAGAAAAAAAAAGAAAGAAAAAAAAAAATGGGAAGAAAGAGCGATTTCAACAAGCCACCGAGCAACGACCAGTCCAAAGCGAGCCACTTCAGCCACCCGCACCCCTTGACCCTCATCGACACCAAGAGCCACCAGCAACCTCACACCGGCCTCACCTCCTGCGCCGGCTGCAAGCTCAAGCCCTCGGGCTCGATCTACTCGTGCACCGCGTGTGGCTTCTTCCTCCACAGAAAGTGCCTCCAGATGCCGAAGACCATCAGGCACCCGGGCCACGAGAGCCACGCCCTAACCCTCCTCCCCGAGCCCGCCTACGCCACCGGCGGGTTCGTGTGCGACGCCTGCCACGGGTCCGGCGACGGGTTCTCCTACCACTGCGCGACGTGCGGCGTGGACCTTCACGTGCTGTGCGCCGTCATGCCTCAGTCCGTATCCCACGCCGGCCACGGCCACGAGCTGAAGATGGCCTACCAGTGCCCCTACTTCACCCAGTCCTTCATCTGCGACGTGTGCAGGTTGTTAAAAAATTGATGGTTCCTTCCTAAAAGCCAATTGGTCATACGAAGAGAGGTTTATTTGATTTATATTTCGAGTCGACTGAAGTTAATTTTTTCGATATGGGACAAATAATCTCAACACGCTCCCTCGTGGCACGATTCAAAGTCTGACACTCGCATGTATCAAATCCGGTTGCGGCGTGTGAA
Source organism: Linderniella brevidens (assembly GCA_004919715.1). NCBI lineage: Eukaryota > Viridiplantae > Streptophyta > Magnoliopsida > Lamiales > Linderniaceae > Linderniella > Linderniella brevidens. The sequence continues at coordinate 16,017,804 of SWDC01000147.1, read as the reverse complement.
ACAAGCGTGACAGATCAAACCCGCTCTAATACCATGTTAAATCGAAGGTTCCTTGCTAAGGTCAATTGGTGATAGAAGGAGATGCTTCTTTTGATTTATATTTTGAGTCGGAGTGAAATGAATTTTTCAATATAGCACGAATAATCTCAACGCGTCCCCTCCGGTGTGGCACGATTCAAAGCCTAACACGCTGAACTGTTAGGAAAAAAATCATCCTCTAGGCCAAACAAATAAGCCAACGAGTTTTCTCTCTAAAACCAATTGGTAATAGAGCGAGTAACTACAAGCTTATAAGCTGGTTCTAATTCTTTAGCAGAACCGATGTACGACTTTTCGTTGCAACCTAAGAAGGGACATATCAAATCGGATGGTAGTGCATCAAACAAACTTGATAACACGCATATTAAATCCGATCTGATACCATGTTAATTCATCTGTATGTTTGCAGGTCTCCCGGCTCGAACCACTGGCTCTACAGCTGCACGGCGTGTGGGTTCGACGCGCACTTGAAGTGCGCTACGGGCGGTGGCGCTCCTCCGCCGCCGGGAAACAATAACCCTAACAACGCCGTCGACAGCCTGTCCGCAATGTTCTCGGGATTGGGCGCTAACGGTGGTAGCAGCCCTCTGACGTCATTGATGAACAATCATCAGGGTTTTGGAGGACAAATAAAGCCCGATGCGTTCACGTCTTATAATCAGATTATTCAGCAGATTATGGATCAGTACAATAAGAGAGGTGGGGTCCCTCAGGGAACAACGCAGAGGTCCGATGAGAGTACGGCGATGGCTTATCTTCAGCAGATTATCGACCAGCAGAACAAGCAAGGCGGTGGCGTTGACGCTCAGCAGTTCGTGAGCTATCTGAACGGTTTTAGTAAAGGCGGCGGCGGCGGAGGCGGCGGCGCGGACTTTGTACAGGGGTTGATGGGCGGCGGTGGTTTGGATGCGCTTAACTCTTTGTTGGGGGGCGGTGCTGGCATTTAATATTGATTTTTCTTATTGGATAATATTATTTTCTACTTGCATTTTTTTATGTAATTTCTGACTGTGATCATGGTTGTAATAAAATGAAAAAAAAAAAATGATTTTTACTCGTAAGTTAAAATTATGTGCTGCACGTCTAGCCTTCTATTGTAATATTTGGAGAAGTAATTGCTGTTTATTACTCAATCTTCTTTGATAAATATTCGAATGTCATTTTATATTATGCGTGTAAAAGACAATGTTATGAGTCATTTGCTACAAAAATTCTACAAATACGAGAACGTATCAGTAAATTCATCACAAAAAAAAATATATATATATTCTTGACAGGTTGATTGGATTACATAAATTGATGATATAGTGAGTTTAATACATTATGCTAATAAAGAGTTGTTGAATCATCATAATCATAAATGATAATAAAAACAATCATTCCAAGAAAATAAGTATCCCCATATCAAAATTAAATAAAAATCAACACAAATCTCCGCTCAAAAAGTTGAAAAATCTATTCAAGAAGCAAATTCCCTCCACTTTTCTCAACTCAACTAACCCAAAAAAAAAAAACACACAAGCTTTCTTTCATCAACTCATAGGCTTCTCAAGCAAAGCGGAGAAGTACCACTCGTCCTTCTCAATCCCCTTATCCAACTTCCTCCCGGTGTTCCACCTGAGCCTCGTGAACCCGACCCGGTCGAACATCGACACGTAAGTGGCATTAAGCTGCGGCCCGAAGCAGAAGAATCGATCGAGCCAAAAAAGCCCGCCGGGCCTCAAAACCCTATACACATCGTACAAAACGAGCTCGAGCATCGCATCGGGGATCCAATTACTAAGGACATGCATCGAATGCACAATGTCCAAAGTATTCTCGAAGAAAGGAAACCTCTGCGAGATCGTAACGTGCATCGAAATCAAACCCCTCGAAGAGATAAAACTATTAAAGGGCCCGTCGAAGTTCATCGAAGTGGTCACTATCGTCACGTCCCTCTCCCTCATCCTCGCTGCAAAAGTCCCCGAGCCACCGCCTATATCGAGCCCGATCCTCACCGTCCCTTTAGCCCGAGTTGCAAGGACGTTGTCGATGCTGAAATCCAACCCTCCGTTGTCGTGTAGCCATCGGGATTTCTCCCGCCCTTCTAAAAAGAAGCAATCTTTGCAGTCGTAGGAGCCCGGCTTGTTCCTCCTCTCCATCAGGCATTCGTAGCTCTTGCACGTGTAGGGTTCCCATATTAGGGTTTTGTCGGAAGGCGTGGCCCACAGGCTCTCGGGAAGCGGCGTGGGCTCCACGTAGCCGGTGGGGGCTTTCGGGTGGCACCTTGTTTAGAAATAAAAGATAATGATTTTAAAATACGATACGCTCCCTTCAAGGTTAAACTTTCAAGTGAAAATGGAAATTCGAAAAAAGGTCATGGGTATGAATCTTCACGACCACCCATTTAAGAAAATTATACGTTTAAGATTATATAAGAAAGAATCAGCTCAGACGTGAAGGGACATCTTCGAAATTAAAAATATAAAATTTAACATATGATACACTCCTTTCAAGCATAATCTTTTAGGTGAATAAATGATCATTCAACAAGGTATCATATCTCCTCACGTTCAAAAGATCATGAGTACGTATCATCACAACCATCAATTTAAGAATATTACACGTCTTGAATTAGATAAGAAAGAAATCAGTCTAAACGTGAGTGAACGTGTTAGAAATCAAATATAATAATCTAAGTTATGATACACTCCCTTCAAGAAGCGATCATTCAACATGGTGTCAGAGCTCACGCCTAAGAGGTAATGACCACAAATCGTCATGGCCACCCATTTAAGAAAATTAAACGTATAGGGCCAAATAAGAAAGAAATCAGCCTACAAGTGAGGGGGCGTGTCAAAAATAAAATATATTAATTTAAATAAAGTTTTTTACGTGAAGTGATCATTCAACACACACCTCCGTCTCGGGAGCGGCTCGCAGCCCTTGAGCATCAACCGCTGGGCGAAGACGTCGTCGACGGGACATTCCCGTCCCACGTCGTAGGACATGTACTTGTCAAGATCCTCTGTGTACTTCAAGCAAGCCTCTCCGACCGAAGAGTAGATCGAGTCCGAGCCTATCTGAGGGGTGTATCCCAACGGAAGCCGATGCGGGCCCACGGCTAGCCTTGTCTCCTCGGATAAGCCCTCGAGGAGGTCGTCGAAGCCCGGCATGGTCTTGGGCGGCTCGGAGTCGGCTTGGTCGATGGCTCCGTTGAGCCGCGCGAGCTCGACCAGGAGGTGGTCCACGAGGGAGTGGGTGGACTCGAGCTGCTTCCTCAACCCGGTGACTTGGGTTCGGGTTTGGGCCAGCTCTTGCTCGGTTGAGCTGATGTTGAGCAAGAGGGAAGTCGTTGCTGGTGACGGCGCTATTTGGGATTGGACGTATCTTGAGATGGGATTTTGGAAGTGAGGGCTTTTATTGAAGATGTATATGGTGAGGAGGTTTGTTGATAAGATGAGGAGGAGTATCTTGAGCTTTTCTTTGACTTGGTTTTTTTTGCTCATGTTTTGCTTCTTGATGATGCTATCTTCTTCACTCCCACTTCCCATTTTCTTCCCTTTTATTTATTTATTTTAAAATGGAAGGATGATGAGGAAGAGTCAAGAGATCAAGGTTTTAATGTAAATTGAAGGCTATGGTGTTATATATATGTTTGTAGACTAGAGAGGAGTTGAATAAGTGAATTTTTTTTTATTACAAATATTGAATACATTCCAAGAAGTGTTAGGCATGTCTCCACTTGCGTGGCCGCGGTAGACGAGCAATTGGTGACTTCGACTGTCTTATGCAGCGAACAATGATGAATTAAAAAAATAAAATAAAATTCATCGTGTGGACCTTTGAGAATTTTGTACTCCCGTTTGAATTGAAATATATCTTTTCAACGTGTATACACATGGAGTAGACAAAAATTGTGTACATACTTCAAAATATAATGATAAAACAAAAAGAGAAACTACAAAGTCAACTTTAGCTCGCTTTTGACTTTATAAACGCTTCACAGTAAAAGACGAACAAGAACGTGTGAATACATGCAAACATTGATTATACACAATTGTCGCGTTTCGCGGGGTGCGAGGTTTGAAGAATCGTTGTTCCACTATATGTACAGAAAATATTTACATTTAGACCCCCAAAAATGTAATAATTGAACATAAACCCAATTCCTCCGGAGACAATCTTCACTGTTTCGCCTTTTCCTCGTCTCACCTACGTGTCAACACACTCTGAGAAGAACAGTATTAATTTTTCTTCAGTTGGAAATATACCAGTACTATTTGGAATTTAAGAAGTGTGATATGAATTCTGACGAGGAAGACCCTTTGAAGAACCCTAATCTGGTGAATATACTTATTCTTCGTAGCGGAAGTTATGGATTGTGTTGTTTTTACCAAATTGCGTGGAACAGCTTCGTGCCGAATCCGAAAACTATGTTCTGTATACAAATTCCTCAGCGGTATGCGCATTTCTTTTATTTATTCCTTCTCCTCTTATTCTTCAAGTTGCGTCTTTGTTTATTATATATCTTGCAATTCCTGTTAGATATGTGTGTATATCATTCGTTTCTTTGTAGATCCAAGCATGTATTAACTGATTGCGGGCTATACTATGTTTGAGATGCCTAGAATTTCAATCAGCCTTGTGATCCAGGGACTATCACTGTCCTCTTTTTGTTCCATTTACAAGTTTGGTGCTTTTTGTTTTAGTAATGTTTCACTAATTATTTACCTGAGCCTCGCCTATTTGACTGCAGAGGACGAACCTATATTAGTCCTTTTACTACTTCGTGACGAAATGAAAAAAGGGTGAATAATTTGATTGTTTAGCACGATACACATTGGAGTCGTACCGTACATCAGATGAGTACGAACATACAAGCCTTAAGCATATGTTACGAGTGATCATATGTTGGAATTTAGCAATAATGCTTCATCTCTTTTTGTGTTGTTTGAATAGTTACTTCTTAAATTCTAATTTATGTTTTTGCCTATTGACTATAAGATCCGGTTGATGACTTCTTTGATTATCTTAACTTTCTACTTTATTCCAAGAAGAGTTTAAGATTTGGAGCATTTTTTTGTGTCTCTACAAAGTAGAAATAGAGTTTGCAGAGCCCGAATTTGCATTTCGCATTCCGATTTCGGAAACAATATATTGAGTGGTTTTGTCTAGATTTGTCATGAAACATTTGATTTCGTTGTCCCATCAAGACTTTATATGGAAGTAGGTGCAGTTGACATGTTGCATTTGATTCTCATAATTGAGGACTATGTAGGAAATGATACGTATCTGATTTTCGGTCTTAGAATATGGATTAATGAATCTTGATGATTGATCATGGTTTTGAATATTAACTCGGTTCTGTTGAATAAATTTTGCTTCCAAATCTAATTCTTATTAATAAAATTTAAACCCTCATTTCAATTATGTGACCCCCCCATTTTTCATATACGTATAAATGGATATTAATCTTCTGAGTAAACCCTAATCATATCAATCCAATTTTTTTCTGCCGCAGAGGGCTGCGCTCCATTTAGCGATAACTTTTGGCGAAACTCGGGCGAAAAATCGCTCAATGGAAGGAAGTCCGTTTCTGATACCTAAAACAGTGGATGAAATCTTCGATGATTTCGAAGGCCGTAGAGCTGGCCTCATCAAAGCTTTTATTGACGGTATATAAAGTAGTTTGTTTCGGTTAAATAAATTCCGTTATTGAAGATGTGGTCTTCCTATGGTTATACGCGGACCTTTTGCTTTTATGTGTATGATCTGTCATTAATTTGTCTGTGTTTTTAATGGACAATGCTTGATGTCTGGAAAATTGCGATTTCGCATCCTTTAAATAGCCAGCAATGCATTACTTGTCCACATAGAATGTGCCTCTGTATTTTTGTCCTCTTGTTTTTAGTTTTGTAGAAATTTTTTTTGTCTTGTGCGTGAATTGTTAAATTTTTGCCAGAATCAACAGCATTTATAATTTATAGGATGAAATTCCTGATTGAAAACTTTTTAAGCACCGAACATATTACGATCACTTGTAGTATGGGATAAAGCCAACGCCTGCTTCGTTGTTGTCCTTTTTGTCTAGTAAGTTTCACTTTGAAGAATTTACGTGTGTATTTGTTCTAATAAATACATGATTTTACTCTCTGCAGATGTTGAAGAATTTCATGCCCAGTGTGATCCAGGTAACTTATCTCTGTGTTTATTAAGTTTGATGCTCCGTCCATTTTTGAGCGAACATATTTTATTTCTCAAGTGAATTTGTGTCTATTTGCTCATCGGAGCTTGGTTTCCTAGCTGTTTAAGTGGTGCCTTTATGCTGCAGTTTTTTGTATGTTGATTGAGGTCTTCCATGATAGTCAACAGTTGACATTGGTCTTTTGCCTACAGGCCATGTTGATTTTGGACTCTAGATTTCGGCAAAATTCCTTCAACAAAAGCTTAGTTCGTAAGATCATAAAATAGCTTGTTCTCTTGCAGAAAGGGATGAGGACGTTTACGTAGTTGGGCTTCCTAAGGGGACGTGGGAAGTTGTACCCGTTAAGAAGACAGTGGCTCCAGCCCCCGAGCCTGTAGTTGGCCTAAACTGTGCAAGAGACCAATTGGGACGAAAAGATTGGCTGTCTCTCGTTGCAGTTCACAGCGACTCGTGGCTTATTTCCGTGGCCTTTTATTTTGGGGCACGTGCTCGATTCACCAAAGAAGAAAGGTAATTGACCATAAAATGGATCTTGTTTTTTTTCGAGTTCTCTTTCTGAAGCAGTGGTATCTTATTCATAGCCTACTTTGTTCAAATTCAGTATTAAGCTCTGTACAGAAATTTTACTTAGGCTTCCATTTCACTTAACTGCCTTTAAATACTGAAACACCATTACAGTTTCGAATTTGCAACCAACATCGAATTAGAAGTTGGTTACTTCGAAGTTGATGGTCTCTTTCTTTATTTAATATTAATTATCTCGAGTCTTCTTCCGTTTTGGACATTATAAGCTCTCGAACAACTTGGTAAGATTAAGCCTCTCTCATAACTATATGCTCTTTGGAACTGAATATATCTATGTTGCTGATGCTATTGAATTAAGAGCCAAGAGTCAATGCTCTCTCTTCATTCAACTATACTGTCACTATATTTCATATCAGCAAATTATGTCAACCTTAAATGCTCTGTTCTTTCGAATTCAAAAGAACATATAAGATCCAATTTCGCACTGTCCCTGTTGGACTTCTGCAGGTTGGATCAACATATTTTTGTCTCCTCTTTTTCAATCGAAGTATGCTTAATTCATTTTATATCTAAGTGTTGTAATAGCAACCAGTTCTTCTTTTTTACCAGGAATTATCAAATTACAACAAATTTTTCGACTTGACAGAAGTTTGCTTACTAAAGCATTGCTTTATCTTTCATACTTCAACAGGTGCAGGCTTTTCGAACTGATGAACAATCTTCCAACTCTCTTTGAAGTTGTGAAGAAAGCTTATCCAAAGCCATCGAAAAAGGCCGGAGGTGGAAGCAAGCCCTCAACGAATAAGTGGGTAATTAATTATTCCTTTTTTATCTTTAATTCCTGTACGCTTATTCAAATTTCCCAAGAATGGAATACTGATAAATATTCCGGGGAGATTTTATCTCCATCAAATGTTACGTCTAATTGCAACGGTTCACCATCACCTTTATGTTTCTTTTGATTGTTGCAAGGTTATAACATCAAAAGACGATGGAGAAGGAGAACTCGATATTTGTGGGGTTTGCAAACAATCAGATGATGATGGAGTAGACAGATTTTGGATAGGCTGCGATTACTGTGAGGAGTGGTTTCATGGAGACTGCGTAGACATGAATGCTGCGAAAGCTGACCTCGTGGAGCTTTACATGTGCCCGTTATGCTGCAAGAAAGGTAAGAAGGCTCGAGTTTGAGGTCTTCTTCTCAATTTGTTGCTCTTGAGTGATTCATTTTCTGGGTTTCAAGTTCTTTTGTCTTTTCGTGTGTCTAAGGCTGAATTTATTGACCCTAAAGACATGTATGAGGATTTTATAGATGTTTTTCTTTGCATTACCTTGTTATTTTCTTTCGATTTGTTCCATTTTTTGTCTCCCGCCGTTGGGCTTCGCAATGGAGTAGGGATTCCCTGTTTCTTGTTGGGATCATGGTTTTGAAACCGGATTTTCGAATCGGAGCGAAAATTTTAGTGGTTTAAGATTTAGTGGATTAACCGGTATAAAATCGGAAGAAAATCAGTGTCTCTAAATATACTAAAATTATATCTTATGAATATATCAATCAAATAATATGTGTTGGGGATTAAAAAGTAATTGTAAAATGGAGTATTGATAGTTAAATTTATAAAATTGGGGGTTTAGTTAATTAAAGTACAATGTATTGAGAAGATAAACAAATTAAATGTAAAATGAGGTGTAGAACCCGCCGTATATTAATTTTTCAATTGCGTTGGATGGAAACGTCATTCTTTTCTGACCTCCAGGATCTTCCGCTATGATATCATGAAAAGTTTGGTTATGTGGATCATAATTTAAAAGCAAAATTATAATATTAGGTCACTAAGTATACAAGTTTTCGTTTTTGGGTCACTATGTTTGATAATTGCAAAATTAGGTCACTAACTTTGTATGCCAAAACAATTTTGGGTTATGTTTTCAATTTTGTCACTAAGTATATATTTTTTCGATTTTGAGACACTAAGTATACGTGTTTTATTTTTGAGTTACTATGTTTACAATGTTAATTACAAATGAGTGACCCGAAATTGAAAAGTGAATATACTTAGTGATCCAAAATCGAAAAATATATACTTAGTGACCCAAAATTGAAAACGTGACCATACAAAATTAGTGATCTACTTTTACAATTATCAAACATAGTGACCCAAAAACGAAAACTTGTATATACTTAGTGACCTGATATTATAATTTGCCCTAGTTTAAACTAGTTATTGATGTGCATTATATGCATATTCTTAATAAACATTAAACTTTTTGAAAAATGGTTAAATAATTTATTTAAATTTGCATATAAATTTTAAATTTCTGTTTATTTCATATAATATATAAATTCTATTTAGTAATGTTTCATTAATAGTATTAATAGCAAAATAGTATTTTTTATAATCAAATTGACATATGCCTCCCTCATTAATGAACTTTATATTCATTTTAAAATAAATTTCGTCGTGAGAATTATAGCTATTTATTTGTTGATGATTTTTCAATCGTTAGAATTATCTTAAAAATAGTTGCAAATTAGGCATTGATTTTATTTTATTTTCGCCCGAAGTTGGAAAACCATTATGATGATCCGAGCAAAAACGAATTGGACCGGTTTGGATGATTAGATATGCGGAACCGGATTTGCTCTGGGCCGGCGCCCAGGCACAAACCATCATACCGTTGCAGTGCAGAGACGTACAAAACTATAAAAATCAAATGACACTCGTCACTCGTGTAATTAGTTAATTCCAGGAGAAATAAACGAACAGCAAATGGCAGAAACTGAAACCCTAACATCTGTAGAGTCCTCTGAAGCTAAGCAAGGGGAAACTGTAGCAAATGAAGACCAACCTATGAACGATGTTGTAAGCCCTAGCGACGATTCGGATTCTGAATCCGATTCCGACTCAGACTCAGAGGACGAAACGCAAGTGAAGTCCCAAATTGAAGCCCTGGAAGCACAGCTCAACAACAATCCATCAGATTACGACGCTCATGTCCAAGTATGCGACGATTTTTTCATATTCGCAATAATGTTTGCATAGTGCCGATGGTTGTAGTTTCTCCAGCGTTACTCTTCGATGTGGGAAATAAGACTTAGTGAGTGCGAATGGTGCAGTTATTTATGTGTGTTTGAAGGGTTGAGGCAACCTGTGGCATCAGTAAAGAGTTTCTTAACTTGACGGAAGTTCTTCTACGCAATTCCATGGCAACTTTTTTTTCTGGATTGTCGACTTTGATATTTCTTATTATTAATCTCTGTGTATAACGTGTTTTTTGTTTTTCTTGTACAGTATATTAAGTTTTTGCGCAAACTAGGTGATATAGAGAAACTGAGACAAGCAAGGGAATCAATGAATTCACTGTTTCCATTGAGTCCGGATATGTGGCAGGAATGGGCAAAAGATGAAACCACTATTGCCTCTGGGTATGCCCTTTTTTCTGAATTCCTTGGTTTGTTCTATGCTTTAGTTTCTTGCCTTGGTTTATTGGGTGTATCCGGGATAAATGGAACTGACAATACACATATGCTTATATAGGTAGTTGCTCTCAAGCATAATGAATTCGAGATTATTAGATCCCATATATGTTACAGTTGCTAGTTTCATGATTCTCTTTGGCATCCTTAGTGGCTTGTGACAGTGATGGCTACAGATATAAATAATGTATATTCGTGTTGCGAATGCTCAATGACTATTTCACGAACCAACCGAAGTGTTTTACTTTTACTCTATTTTATTATTATGTCACTTTATTGGTAATGCCAAAATAAATGCGAAATGGACCAGCTGGTATGTGATTGCATACATAATTACCGATGTCCACTTTGACCGAAAGCTATATTGTATCTTCCTTTTCATCTTCTTTCTGTAATAAGAGTCATATTGTAGTTTCAGTAATCTCATATGGGGTATGTGTTGCGCGGTATCGGAGATGTTTTACTTTGATCATTTTAAAGGGATATATCTTTTATTAATTTCAATTCTTTTGCAGAACGGAGGCAATCACTGCAGTTGAAAAGATTTATGAACGAGGAGTATCTGATTATCTGGTCAGTTTATATAATTATTCTTTATTTTTTAGTTAGAAGTAAATGAGACGGTTTCCTGCAATTGTTGTCAGGTGACGTTAAGGAATATCCTCATGAAACATTTAAGAATCTTCTTTTCTTTGCTTGCATTCCTTTTCTTCTTCTTCTTGCAATCTTCATTGTTCCTTTTTAATGCTTTCTGCACAAGACTTGGGAATTTTTGCTTGAAAGCAATAGTATATACTGCAGAATGCAAATATAGGCTTCACTTTCTCATCTGATGCATGGGGTGCATGACATTTTGAAGTAATGCAAGTTGCACGAAGATTTTTGACAGGCAACTCCACGAACATGTTTTTTCCATCTAAGTCCATTCCTGTCATCCACGATTGCTGTTAGTTTTTTCGTGTTTTTTGTGGATAACAGAGAGCTGCTTTTAATTAAAAAGCATCCAGTAGATAGTAAATTACAAAGGAACATAGTAGCAGAATTGTGAAATACAAGTTGCAATTATGTAATATTTGTTATTACCAGAACAAGAAGTTCATGCTGTTTTCAAGACTGCATGTTTCTTAATGACTTTTTACACTCCATTTTTTAAAATACAAACTTCAAAATATCTGCCATGGAATCACTTTCGAATAGTTTGGACAATCTAGTGAACGTACTTTCTGACTCTCAACTGTCTTACATTTGTCTTTTTTCCCCCTAAATTGCAGTCCGTTGACCTTTGGTGTGATTACTTAAATTTTATTCAAGAACATGATCCATCTGTATGTGAGTGTTCTGCTGCTGGAATCTCAAAGGCCAGAAATTTGTTTGAGCGAGCCCTTACTGCCGCTGGTTTGCATGTTACTGAAGGTCATAGAATATGGGAACTATACAGGGATTTTGAGGAAGCTATCTTACTTACTATTGAAGAAACTAATGCTGAGGTTAGAACTTTCTGTTCTATTTCTTATTAATTGCTTGATATCATGTCTATTTCTTTTGGTCATTTATCTGATACTCAGATTGTTGATAGAAGGGTTTTTTTAACTTGAGGAATTGTAGTGGTTATTTACTATGTACAACATTTCTGATCAGTTTTGATGTATAGCCTTCCTTGTCAATTTTTCTATAAAAAATTTAGTAGATGTGACTTTTTAACCGTCCCTATTATATAACTTGCACATTTACTGCAGAGGCTGGGTATGTTCCTTTGTTCTCTTAAACAACTTGCATTTCAGATCTTTTTGGATGAAAACCTTGCACAATATAACCTCAAACAATCAATTATTTTTCTATAAAAAAGATTAATAAACTGTGGTGATGTTACGCCGATGTCGTTTTCAGTTATTCTTCCATAGCTAATGAAATTGCGTTGTCTTGCCTTGCTTGTGGAATTGGATGTGAAGTGTGCTAGTTTCAGTTGAAGGATTGACTTATATTAGTTTAGTTTCTGATTCTGTTGTATTAGTGAAAAGTCTAATGTCTCAGTGACATTTCATTCAAATACATCTGTTCTTTCAAACTTTTAATGCTGCTATTGTGATTGTAAATGTGTACATAAATGAACTTGACCGCTTATTTGGCAGTTAAAAGGAAAGCAGATGCAGCGTGTGAGGAGCTTATATCACCGACAGTTGTCTGTCCCCCATTCTGATAAAAAAGCAATCCTGCTAGCTTACAAGGACTGGGAAGCGAACCATGGAAGTTCAGCTGATCTCAACAATGGTGAATTGGATGGCCTTCCATCTAATATTGCCTCTGCGTATCAGAAGGCGTTAGATATGTTGAATGCCCGAGCCCATTTTGAAGAACAAATATCCACAAAAGATGCTGACTCTGAAAAACTTCAAAACTTTAAGGTACTTGCCTCTAAACCTCCGTCTATACGAGCAGCAGTGAATATAAATGGTTTTGCGTGAAATGGAAGTAGCATACACTATGTAACGTCGATCACTTGATAAGATGTTTTGGAGGTTTGCTTTCGCCATGGTGTTGAGGGTCGTCTGATGGATATGATAATGAAGTGATACTGTGAGGCAATGGTGCTATTGCTAAATAGCTTTCGTTTCGTTCAAAATAGTAGACCCTTAAAAATTTTCCATTGAGTTTTTCTCTGCTGAATGAAATGTGCTTTTGTTTTCCTTAAGTCAGCAGTTGAAGTACTTGCATTCTCTGATATGTGGTAAATGTTTATTCAACGTTAGATCCCTTTGTCGTAAATTGGGTCATCTTTTCTGTGATATATTATTTTACTGATCTGGCAGAGTCTTATTCATTTGGAGAGTCTTGGTGAAACGTTGCAGTCGAGCCTGGCTCGAAATATATAGATAGATGAACTACCAAAAGTGAAAAAAAAGAATCTTCTTTTAATTTATTATTTTAAATTTTCTTTCTTGCACATTTTTGTTCTGCTAGACATCTTTTTACTCATTGCGGAACTATAAGAAAGCATCTTTAGTATAAAATATGGAAGAACAAATATACCTTTTTCACTGTTTTTGTATAGATGTTCTATTTCTTTTCTTATCATTGATTTTTACTCCAAACGAACGACAAAGAGTTTCCTTAGTCCCCTCCTAAATTTCTTAATATTATTGGATGTTGATAATTAGCGTTCAAATCGTTGAAGCTTGGCTTCATCTGTAAAGAATAATTTCTGCTGTAGTGTGTGATGCAAGAAGGATTAATGACTTAAAAGAATGACCATTGGATTATATGGTTAAGAAATAAACTATGATTTCATTGGAATTACAGGCTTACTTGAAATTTGAGCACTTGTCTGGAGATCCAGCCCGCATACAGATCTTGTACGAGCGTGCTATAGCTGAGTTCCCTGTGTCAGGTGATCTGTGGCTTGACTACACACAGTACTTGGATAAAACTTTTAAGGTATTTAATTTTTTGTTAACTAGTTTCTTTACAAGGCACAAAATGATTATAAAAAATTGAATGTGATACCTTGCAGACTGCTAGGATTGTGAGGGACGCTTATTACAGAGCCTCAAGGAACTGTCCTTGGGTGGGAGAGTTGTGGGTTCGTTATCTACTGTCCCTAGAACGTGGTCATTGTTCTGAGGAAGAATTGTCAACTGTAAGTTCTGTGGTACATTAACATTCCGCATAATAAGTTTTTGTTAAATATAACATTTTTTGTAGACAATACGAAATTCATTTTTTATCTTCTATGAAATTCAATATATTATTAATGCACATGCTTGATTTTTATGGGGTTGTGTATTTCTTAATCGTTTTTAGCGTCCTCAGAAAGTTGTCAATTATAAATAAATAAGCACTTCTGGTCCTTCTGTTCGACTAATTTTTCATTTCTAGGGGCTATTGTACTTTCGAGTAAGTGCCCTAAACCTGATTGATATTCCAGATTGGCTCTATGACATTTCCAATCTTTATAAGATTTTGATTTTGAAGTCTTTATCTAATTGCATCACAATTTCAGGTATTCGAGAGGTCATTACAAAGTACTTTTTCTAGCTTCGATGAGGTACAGAATACTTCTTTTGTTGTTCTAGAAATTATATATCATTGATTGTAACTTTGTAATGCTAGCAACAATTTTACCATGTATAGACATTGGACTTATCGTATTTTTTTTGGTGCAAGCTAATTGTACTGATTGGCTTCTGTTGTGCCCTGCTTATTATATAATGTTTTTGGTAGATCATGTGTGTCTACTATCGAGAGAAAATAGCATATATTATCTCTTGAGATTCTGCAGATAATAGTACGATATAAAAGACGAGCCCATATTTGTTCATACATTCTCAACACCGATACTTACATTCTTAACTGGCCCTTGCGTTCTTTTTTCAGTACCTTAACATATTTCTTACGAGGATAGATGGGTTGAGACGAAGATTGTCCATATCTAAAGAAGTTGAGCCTGGCATGGATTACACAGTTGTTAGGAAAATATTTCAGGTAATACATTAAACTAAACTTCCGTTGACTGGTGTCCCTGGTGTGTAAATGCATTTTGAATTGGCATTTTTTTTTGCTAACCACCTTGATTCATGAAGTTCTATGGATTGAGACTTATTGCATTTAAACTTCTCTTTAAACCCCCACTCCCCCTCACTCCCACTCCCCCAAAAAAAAAACAATGTCTTCTCCCTTATTATGATGCTTCCAATCCTCACGAATACCACAACATCTAGCGGACGATCGCTCTCTAACTATATATATATATATATATATATATATATATTTGAAATTGATTATATTGTTTTTATCACCTTCCATCAAATAAAGTTAATCTCCCAAACAAGGATGAACCAAAGTAAAAAATCTGTTTTTTTTTTTTTTCTCTTGCATTTGCTTTTTCTTATTTTTATAATTTCCTTGGAACTATTTCACTAGCACACTTTCTTTTGCTAAGGCAACTGGTACATTGATATGACATAAAATATATCCAGTTACATTTGAAAATCTGCGTCCTTTTGGTATAAATTTAATTTTGTAGTGTTTTTAATTTTATAATGTTTTTAAATTCAGCGTGCATCAGATTACCTGTCTCCACATCTCAGCAATTCAGACAGTTTACTTCAGATGTATAATTATTGGGCCCATTTAGAGTTAAAGTTAGGAAAGGACTTAATTGCCGCTCGTGGGGTCTGGGAGAGCTTCCTCAAGACCAGGTAACAGCCATATTCCCTCATCTACATATCTGTGGCAGACACTGATCTGTTTGCATTCTTTACTCCTGTTTTATAGTGGATCTATGTTGGAAGCTTGGCAATGTTACATAGGAATGGAGACTGAGCTGGGACATATCAACGAAGCGAGATCCATTTACAAGAGATGCTATAGTAAAAGATTCCCCGGAACAGGCTCAGAGGTGAATTTTCGTTAGCACTACTATATGTTGTTTTTATTCTTTAAGTAAGGCGTCATCTTTAGGCCTTAATGATTCCAGAGTCACACTTGAGAGTTACTATGATGGACACGTCTGTAATTGGTTTCCCTTAGATATCTCATCTATTTAATTTTGGATAGAAAGTTTTTCTCAGAACTTGTTTTTATTCTCTATTATTTGAAGGATTAAGGTGGGACGGCATTTCCTCATTGCAGCTCGTCCCTTAAAAGAATTCGGGTCATGAAAAATAAATTTTATATTGAATATAAGGGTCTTTCCTAGCATATGCTCTTCATTCTTAATTTTTGCCAGTAATACCCATACGTTTATGTTTAATTTTATATGACAGCTACCTTGGAAGTGGGTGCGTGGAATTCCTTCAAATATATATTACCTATTGATTGTGATGAATATTTTAGCTTATGGCACCGTTACAAATGTCTCAATTTAAGTTGATTTAGCATTTCTGTACTACATTGGGCTGGATGTTACCTTCCTCTTCTAAAAAACAGAATCATTCAGGATATCTGCCACTCATGGGTGCGCTTTGAGAGAGAACATGGTTCGCTGGAACAGTTTGATATTGCTACTCAAAAGGTAATCTCTTTATATTCCACTTTTTCGAAAATGTCGTTGTATCGAAAACTCTGGCTGCATATGCAATGTAAAGCTATGAAACCTTTTTTTGGATGCAATACAGAAAATGTTAAAGCATCATAATCTTTAGCAGTTCCCTTGTGTATTTTAAACTTGTCCTCTTTCCTGTTACTGCATCAGAAGTTCTGCCATGTAGAAGGGACTTAAGGAAGGTCCCGTGACAGCCTTCCGTACAGTGACACTTCATCTTTCAAATACTTATAGCTAGTATTAGGGTATAGAACTAATTTATTAGCAACCTGTGGAGAAATAACTTAAAATTTTTTTCCGGATATATATGTTGCTTTAACATCCCATGTTCACATTGTTGCAGGTCACTCCTCGTCTCGAAGAACTCCAGCTATTCAGAATGCAGCAGGAGAGTGCAAATGTTGCTGCAGCTACGAATGTAAGTGAAACAACTACCAAAAAAAATGCACGTGAAAAGAGAAAGCCAAGCTCAAGTTTGACTGAAGAACATTCTCCTGCTAAACGTCGCAAAAATTTGGATCGAAATACTAAGAACAACGACGAAGATCACAATGGTCCAGAAAGGCATCATCCTGCTAAAGGAAATAAAGAAACTGCTGAAACTCCTAGCAATCAAGCAGAGGGCTCCGGGGAAAGACGGGATAAGTTATCTAAAAAGCCAGTGACATTCAGTGACCAATGCACCGCCTTTGTATCTAATTTAAGCTTTCAGGTTTATCATCTATTCTAGCTCTGTGTCTTGAATTATTTGCTTTCTGTTACAGAGGATTTCTGTATTTTTTTCTATTTATGATTGATTATCTGCAGGCAACGGAAGGTGATTTGCGCAAATTCTTTGCTGATGTTGGTGGGGTAGTTGCTGTTCGGATATTAAAAGACAAGTTTACCAGGAAATCAAGAGTAAGTTTCGATACAATTTCTCATACTAGAGTTCACTAGGAGGAGAGCGGTGTATGACTGCCCTATGAATTTTGCCTATCTAAGTACCAATTTTCTGTTGTTTTTGAGAGTCAAATATAGAATTTGTTGGATCCTACTTAGTTGCCTATTATAGTGCCCAACTCAGTTTAGATAACATCTGTTCCGTTTTGCATTCCTCATCAAAATCAACTTGAAAAATTCTAGAATATTGACGACGACTGTGAACATGGGTTGTTTAGGATTAAACTAGCCCAAGTATACCTACTTGCATATCCATCTATATCTTAATTCATTTCTATGCTGTTGATAGCAGATATATTCTTCGCATGCAAGAAGTAATTTATCTCTTTAGCGGGAAATCCAAATTAGAATTCCAGACTTGTAGAATACATGATAAGATATTAAGGCTAGGCTAATTGACATATCAGAGTTTATATCATTTAGCCTTCATCTTGCTCAATGTGGTGAGGTTTCTCACGAGTAGTTGTTCAAGTTAATTGATGATGGTGCGTGCAATTTTTGTGGTGAAGGGATTGGCGTATGTGGATTTCTGCGACGATTCGCACCTCTCTGGTGCGCTGGAGAAGAACAAGCAGTCCTTGTTGGGCAAGAAATTAAGCGTTCTCAAGTCCGATCCTCAGCAGAGTAGCAGAAGGAACAACAAAGCAGCAGAACACGGAAGCAGCAGCAGCAGCAAGTCCTCCTTTCATGGTATGGTAACCACCAACCAATGAACTCTCTCTCCCTCCTCCCTCCTATTGATTGATTGTTGTTACACTCTTCATCTAAATAACGAAATTGTTAGTACGGGTGATTAGCAATTTATTTATTTGTTATTTCTCCTTGTAAAAGACCATTTCTTGCATTTGTAATCAATCAACAATGGACTCTTAAAAAATGAATTGACTGACTGACACTTAGCAGGGAAAGGCAAGGGAAGAGAGGACGAGCCTAAGCGGCGGGAAGAAGGGGACGGCGATATTCAGCTGAAGGGGAAGAACACCTTCTTTGCGGTTCCGAGAAACGTGAGGAGGCCTCTTGGAAGGAACATCACAACACCGCAATCGCAAGGAGGTGCTGCTGCTACTGCTGCTGCTGCTGCTGACGAAGAAGAAGAAAATCCGAAATCCAATGAAGAGTTCAGGAAGATGTTTCTTAAGAAAATTTGACAACGTCCACGACCTCTTTCGTTCCTTGCTTAGTAGTTGTTACCAAGTGAATATTTTATCTAATGTGTTTTATGGGATCACTTTATATGAAACTAAAAAAGTAAATTATTAAGACACAAATAAATACTCGCACTGCTACCTTGTGATGTGATGAAAGCTCCTCCTCGATTCGGGGGAATTGAGACTAGAACAATATTCATATTTTGAAATAATAATGGAATATTTGGATAGAATGGTGATCATAAAGATTGATAAATATTCTATGAAATATGGTATTTGGTCACCTGTTCGAGACTCTCGCGGGGAGCCGACAACAGTGAAATTCAAATTCATTTTTAATTGATCAGGATACATTCCTGAAAAAAACTTTAATATAATTTGATTGGTTTACCTGCAAAATTATATAAAATACTTGAATTATTCATATAATTATATACTTGTTAGTTATAAATACAATTATTTTAAATAACAAATCATTCTGTTCCTCCAAATCCAATCACTGTCGAGAGTTGGCTTGCTTCAGAGGCGGCGTTCTCGACAGTCGACGCTACTGCTCCCTGCGGTGCGCATAAGGAGGGGCTGTTCTTGCGGTTCACTCCAGATTATTGTTGTTATCGTATATTCCCTCCGGTGAGCTTGCTCCTTCTCACCTTTTGTTTTTCGTTGAAATATTATTCAAATCAGAGTATCAGTGGGAATAATTTGAGTAGCTAGTTGTAATTCTTGTCTGGGAATGATTGAAAGTGCAATTTGTTTGATGAGAATAGTGAGTCAATTCACATTCGTAATTAATTTTAGAAATTCTCAAGCACATTGAATTTGTTTGGGTCATTCGCGTGGCTTCTATGTTATTTATTGTTGGCAAACTCTATATCATGTGTAACTAAAGGTCATTATAGAACATGTAGATAAAGAATTTCCAAGTCAATGAGCTAAATGAATGGCTCTTTGGATCCAGGCACTAAGTGAGTATTTTTGTTTATTGCTACTTCAATTTTGTTCTTTTTTTTATCAATATCTTGCAGTTAAAATGGAAAACAAAATTTGTGATGCTATGAGATGATATGAATCCCGTGATCGCTTGAGCAGGATCGATTTGGATCGGTAGTTATAGTTTTAATTTCATGTATTAATTCAACATTATCTTATTTAATCGAGCATTTTGTGTCTGCAGTTTGCTGTGTGTTTCTTGATCTGGGTAACAGTGAGCAAGGAGAAAAATGCATCCTCCTCTGACAATACACAGGCATCCAATGTGTGCTGAAGTAAGTTACGACATGATGCTTATATTTATTGAGGATGCATTTGATTCATATATGGTTGTAAAAGCCACATCAGTAACCCTATATTAACATAGTTACTTATAATTGTTTGTAGTATGTATTTCCAAATTGAAGCAAACATTTGATTGTTGCTGCTTATTCATTATCATCAATAGTTGCAATAATTCTTCATCAACGTGCTGATAAAATTCCAGATATGAAGATTTTAAGCTATTCTGACTAAAATGCATTCAGTAACTGACCACTGTTATATGGTTTGTGCAAAAGATTATCTGTTAGAAGGTCCTCTTGTTTACATAAAAGTTACTGATGATCGCATATTTATTCATGAAACGACATGTAATTCAGCTATAACGATTAGAAGGGTAAGTTAGCTTTGCTTTGGTTTCTGAAGCAGTATTTTCGATTCAGATAATCGAACAGTTCCAAAAGTGTCACATCGAACACCCTATCGGGAAATTTTTCGGCGAATGCACGGATTTGAAGATTAAACTCGACAAGTGTTTTCGTCAAGAAGTAAAGTTTTTTTTTTTTTTTCCCTCTTTTCTTAATGCCATTTGATTGATATTCACTGAGAGTATCTGAGAAAAGCTGAGACCACTTCCTTCCTCTGCAGAAAGCTGTGAAGAGAAAGGCAAATTTCGAAGAGAGCAAAAAGTTGAAAGAGAGATTGCGACAAAGCAGGAAGGAAAACGACGCCGACACGAATTTTGCCCGAGCTTGATGCATTCTATGTCCTTCA
Source organism: Linderniella brevidens (assembly GCA_004919715.1). Taxonomy (NCBI): domain Eukaryota; kingdom Viridiplantae; phylum Streptophyta; class Magnoliopsida; order Lamiales; family Linderniaceae; genus Linderniella; species Linderniella brevidens. The sequence goes on along the minus strand of SWDC01000147.1, from coordinate 15,997,420 downwards.
CTAAGGTATATTATATATATGCATTACCTTAAAACTCTCTCTGCTCTATGCTAGAAGAATATTGAGGAAAACGACATTGTTGTTTGGTTGTTTACGTTTTCTATTTCCTTTTGCCCTTTCTTCACCAATACCATTAACTTCAAATAGAGGCTAAGTATTCGTTTATAGGAAATAATTATAGAGTCAATCAGGTGATGAGAGACTCTTCATTGTACTTTTTAATAACTTGAAGAGATTGTTATTCCTCTATCAAGCTTTTCCACAGCGTTTAGCAGCAGTGGTATTCAGGTTCCGTTACTACATGAATATGGGTGTATATATGTATATATATCTAACATCATGTCCAAATCATACTAATAAAATAAATCTGAATTATGCCCTTTACTGTTTCCGGTTGCCGAAAATATTATTACTAGGATTATATATAGTAAGTAGGCCAATGATACATATACAGGCTTCGCAAAGTGATTCCCCGTTTTTCTTTCTCGCTCCGTTTCCCGTGAGAATTCGATCTAAATTATCAAATTCAAACTACCCTAACTAATATTCTAAATCCGAATATTTCTCTATCATGACTCTCTTTCTTTATCCCCAGTTGGAATATTAAATGTGTGGTTATATTTATGTTTTATGGTAATATTATCATTTATCATGTGGGTTTTTAGTTTTGTTATTTTGTAAGTTAGTGTATTGGAAAGACAAAAATATATACGCTATAAAAGATGTGTGGTGGGGATCCTTGTTGAGACGGGGAATGCTTCATAACCAAGCCTAATTTGCAGAGAAAGACTAGCAAGAAAAGGAAAAAAAAAAGAAAAAAGAAAACAGAAGCAACAAAATCTCCTTATTGATGATATCACTAAGTATACATGTTTTCGGTTTTGAGTAACTATGTTTGATAATTGTAAAAGTAGGTTGCTAACTTTGTATGTCAAAACAATTTTGGGTCATGTTTTCAATTTTGGTTCATTAGGTATATATTTTTCGATTTTGGGTCACTAAGTATATACATTTTTCGATTTTGGGTCATTCATTTGGTAATTAACTTTGTAAACATAGTGACCCAAAAATGAAACATGTAAACTTAGTGATCCAAAATCGAAAAAATGTATACTTAATAACCTGAAATTGAAAATATGACCCAAAATTGTTTTGGCATACAAAGTTAGTGACTTACTTTTATAATTATCAAACATAGTGACCTAAAAACGAATACTTTGTATACTCAGTAACCTAATTTTATAATTTTGCATTATAGGAAAAATTATAAGATTAGGTCACTAATTATATTGCATATAGATACATAAGAAGAAACTAAAACAACTGCATGGTTGTTTCTCACAACACAACCGTGTTTGTACAAATCAGAAAAAATAATTAACCCTTTTAAAATCACAACAGCACAAGCAATATCGTGACGCCGCATCTTTCAGTTGAGCATCCTCTTACAAGTATAATCGAATAAAGACTGAAAGACGCCCTTGCCTTCTTCAGCTTCGTCCGTGAGCTTCAGGAAATTAGCAACCTTAGAAAAGCCATCATGTTCCCTCATTACGGAATCTTTTTCAACTTCGGGTTTCATTTCCCGTGAAGGAATTTTGTCGTCCTTTTCCCGCGTTAGAGCCCACTGCATCGCCCATATGGCTAAAGGGCGCATGTACGTGATCGATCTGTATCGGCCTTCGATGTCCCATGCTTCCGGTGTCTGAAAAGCATATCTAAGGAGCGAAAACGAGGCCTCAAGTACGGGGAAATAAAATCGACGTTGAAAAACGAAAACAAAAGGGAGAAAAACCAAAATGGTTCCCAGTGTTTACCATGTGAACCACCAACCAAATTAGTCCCTGGTGTTTCGCCTGAATCAGTTATATCTATGACGTTGTCAATTGTGGACCGATTTTTTGTCCTTTCATCACGATCAATTTTATTGGGAATATTGCATGTGGTCTCCGAAAAATTCATTAAATCAATGTTTGGATCGACAAATGGAAGGGGTTACTGAAATTAGGACAATAAGATGGAAATTCCTCCTCCAATATTCGAACATGAGCTCTAGTGTTTGTGGGTTTTTTTCGTGCCCTAATTCCAGTAACCCTTTCAATTTATCGATCCATACAATGATTTAGTGAGTTTTTAGGAGACCAGGTGTGGGGAACATGCGAGATTCCTGTTAAAACTGAAGTTAATCGTGACGAAAGGACCAAATTGGTCCAAAATCAGCAACATCAAGGACATCATTGGTTCAGGGCAAAACTATCAGGGACTAAATTGGGGACCATTTTGGGTCTTCTCCCACGAAAACAGAAGGAGAAAATATCAAAACTTATTACCCTCGACCGTTTTCGGACCAAGCTACTTCATGCACGCCGGCCGCGGTCTTAAATGCCGTGTCCACCATGCCTTCGTGAATCATTGCGGCCGCAACGGAATACGTAACGCCGCTCCATATCTCCCTCGACTGCATGCTACACGTATCGGGTTCTCCGTTCGGTAGCATCCCGTTTACCACACCAATTTTCCCGTCTTTCACCTTCAACACATTGAATTCGTAAACCGTCTCGAGGGCCTTTTTCGCCTTTTCTTCGTCGACTATGGGCGAAAGGCCACAAGCTCGAGCGTACCTGCAAGTATACGGACATAGCTTTTTCATTCATGATTATCATCAGTCTCCACTTCATTACACTTTCATCCCACATATTTTGTTAATTCATGTTCATGGCACTTCTTGAACTTTCACACCACTCCTCTTGATGAGGGATTCAATCATGAATGAAACAACGTTTTTGGGTACTGATACATAATTACCCAATATATAAGCTTAATTATTTTTTGTCATGTGTATTTGGGGGACCGGCATTTTAAGAACAACTAAATTAGGGGTGGCAATCTCAGGACAATTAGTTTGAAGCAATTTTTGAACACCTAAATTAAACGTTGCAATTTTTGAACAATAAGTTTCGAAATTGTGGCATTTTGCAGACGCTGAGTTTCAAAATTGGAGCAATCTCGGGACAATGAGTTTCAAAATTATGGCGTTAATTGTCCTCGAACTGCTTCCTTTTTTAAGCTTAATGTCCTCAAAATTGCAACATTTAATTTACGTGCCCTGAAATTGCTTCAACCAACTGTCCTAAAATTACCACCCTCATTGCAACATTTAATTTATGTGTCCACAAATTGCTTCAATTTTCGAAACCAATTATCTAAAATTATCACCCTTAATTCAGGTGTCCTTAAAAAATGCTACTCCCCAAATATACCCCAAATATACAGGACCAAAAAACTCTAATATATATATATATATATATGAGAGAGAGAGAGAGAGAGAGAGAGATAGAGAGAGAGAGAGAGAGAGAGAGAGAGAGAGGCAACGTACCATTGCCCAGCTAATTGATCAGCTTGAATAGAAGAGCTTGTTCTACTCCCACTATCATCATAGTTAAAATAAGACCCATTCCACAGCTTCTCATACACCCTCTTCGCCTTCAAGAACCTAAACCAAAAGTACTCCTCGGATCCCTCGTCCCCCACCACGCGGGCCAGCCCCGAAGCAGCCTGCAGAGCCGCGACCCACAGCCCACCGCAGTACGCACTCACCCCTGACACGGCCCACGTGTCGTACGTCTGATCGGGAAACCCTTCGTTCTCTATCATCCCATCCCCGTCCTTATCGAACTGCTCCATGTAAGCCATGGCCACGTACACAGAGGGCCACACGGCCCTCGCAAAGCCCACATCACCAGTGATCACCACATCTCTGTAGACTTGCAGAACGAACTTGGGGTTCAAATCCTTCCACCGATCGGTGTTGTGGAGGTTGTAGAAGTTTATTTCGAACCATGGGTCCCTCATCCCGATGTCGTGAGGAACCGCACCGAGCACCTTCCGTTGCACGCGGGTCCCGTCCATTAAGAGGGATACTTTAGCTGGATCGTGCATCATCACTGCGGCGGCGAAATCCCGCTGTATGCTGAGCTCGATTTTTGGGAAGAGCATTGCGAGGGCGAAGGATGCGTAGAAGTGGACGTCGTAGGTGTTAAACATGTGGTATTCGGTCCCTTCGAGGTAGAGGAATTGGCCCACGTTTTCCTCTCCGTGTTGGAGGAGGTTGGTGCCCATTGCAGCGGTGGTCGATGGGGGGCTGTGGATTTCTTGGAGGAGCGAGCTCATTCGCTCGAGTATCTCGAGTGGTGTGTTGTTGGGGTTCTCGGGTTTTGTGTTGTCGGTGTTGGGCTTGCAATCGGGATTCAATCGGTCGAGGGAAAATCTTCGTTTGATGGCGAGTAGGCTGTGGACCGGTGGAGACCCGTCTGAGGAAAAGATGAGAAAAAAGAAATTAGATAAACTTTTACAACTATTAGAAGAAAGATTTCAAAAGGGAGATTTTATTTAGAATCACCGGTCCAAATAGTTCCCCCCGAGTTGAGGTAGTAAAGCTCGTTGAACAGAGCAGGTGGGTACCTGCGTTAGAGGACGTAAGATGCTCGAACACAGTGGAAAATATCGAAGAGGCAAAAGTTCATGCTTTTATTGCGATGTAGGGTTAAGATTGTCATGAAGATAACAATGTTAGAAAGATGTAGCCCTAAATCTTACTGCATGAGAGAAATATCGAAATTTTCGAAGACCGAAACGTAATATTAGAAACACCCTTACCACTCGGGAAGCCTTTTGTCTTCGAGAATAGGTCTTTGCCATGCTTCGATTTCGGACTCCCACTTCTTGTGCTCTTTGGTTTATTACAAAAAACGTAAGACGCGAAAACAAGTTAGCTAAGCTTTTGTAGAATAGTCATTACAATGTGTTGCACTGAAACAAAAGACATGTACAGGAATTATTCTGCTGTAGCCATTGATGCATTGGATAAAAGCTTACCAATTATTGCATCACGAGCAATTTTCGATGCCACGTTACTTTGTCCACCGTAGAATTTTGTGTAACGCCTGATCGTAACAAACTCGAATGAGCAGAATACTAAGATAACAAATGCATGAGGAAATAAAAAAAAAAATTGACTTGAGTATTCATTTCATTCACCTTTGATATGTTCTCCCACCGTGGAAGTTTATCTCCGGGCAAGCCCAAGCCAATGAGAACGTGACGGTTCGTGTCGATCGAGCCGCAACAGTCAAGGAAGCTGCAACGGCTGCACCGATAACCGAACCGGGTTCGGAAGGGATTGAAGTTTCTTCGGAGTCGAGGTGGTCGAAGGATCCACGCTAATTACGAAAAAAAGAAAAAAACAACACGATTCCTCAATAAAGATACAAAGTAATACTGTTTCCCTAACATGAAAACCTCCAGAGGTACCTCGTATGAAATTAATTAAACATAATTTATCCTCTCACCTCCTTGATTTCGTGCCACATGTCTCTTGCAGTTAAGCCCTGAGAATTACCAGATATGATAAAGCAGGGGCACTCTGAGACGTGAACTCCATCTGTCTCTTCTGCAGCAACAGCAAATGTTACCAATGGCAACCCTTTTGAAGTCCTACAAAAAAGAGAGAACCTCAACCTCAGTGAATGTTCTTTTTTTTTTTTGAAACGATAGCTTCATAACAATGAATAGATTACAATGGCTAAATAGCCAAGGGCATCCCTTTGGAAGAGCTAAAGAAACTAATATAGATCGAGCTTAAAACTCCATAGCAATGGCTATCAAACTCAGATCTGCAGTACTTGAACCTCAATGAATATGATTTTAGATTTGTTAGGATATACACGGCTGCATCTACGTTATATTCTACAAGTTTTTCTAATCACTTTTATCTCAAGTTATGAAGGGAATTGATACGATGGGACTGATTCTCCTTGAATGTTTTGCATAGGTTACATTCCTAGTTACTTACATATGATGCAAGAGAACTCCACTGATGTTATCCTCTGTCCTGAAAAGAAACGAGTTTTAGATCAAATCGATTTCGTGAAAAAATATAGAGTAACAATATCTAAGAAAAAAATCATGCAAAAGCTATCTTATTTATTACCTGAATTTTGAATTGAAATGACGACTGGAGAGTCCTGAATCTCCGGCAACGGAGTTCTATAGAGCATTACAAAGTTTTTAGCTGTTAGAGTCTCTTGGAAAAAAACTAATCAGACAAGTAGTGAGTACTAAAATATTTTTATCAGGTGAGCTGATGATTGAGTAGTCATTCAATATTTATGACTAAACAAGAGCAGAGTACTAAAGCTTGAGGAATATAAGTACCGCCCAGGTAAAAAGCAAGGTGACATCAGCCTCCGTGTTTCCCAAATTGGACAGCTGAAGATAACCGCAAGAGACATCATAAATTTAAGTTTAAATCTCACTTCGTAACTTTTGGAAATCGTAAGTCGAAAATCTCGTACCGTGTAAGTAAAGACAGCCACGGGGAAACTGCTCTCCTTGTAGTTGTGAGGGATAAAGGGAGAAAGCTGGCGACACACGATCTTTAATTCTGGATCGGGTTCACCTAAGCCAAAGAGAATAAACTAGCTATGAGATAATCACAACTACAAACAGAAATCATCAAGCCAGTAGAATACTTAGGCTGTGTTTGGAACGAAGAAAGTAGTGTGGAAAGAAAATTGGAGAGCGATTTTCATAAGTTTTTCTTTCATTTTCCTCACCATTTGGTGAAGAAATGACTTTTCCATATCTATTTCTTTAACCAACCAAACATAAAAACTAGTTTTTGTTTCCCTACTAATTTCCACAAACCAAACACAGCCTTAGAAGATCAAAGATACTACCATCGTACACAGTCCATGCCCTTGGAAAAAGTCCATGATACGTAGAGCTTTTCCCAGTAAGATTCCAGTCCCAAGATGCTATTCCCGATGCAGAGCGATCACTGTGTTTCACATTTAAGAGATGCGAACCGATATAAAAATAAAGGGAAAATATGGGGGAAAAGGTAGAAGCTTATTCATGAAAATGTGCTTTCTTCTTTATCTGATTTCATCGACCCTCTTGAGGTAGAAAGTAGAATCTCGTAAACCAGAAAATAAATCACAAAATGCACTTGCCTTAGAATTTCTGGGTTCTTTGGGCACAAAACGCTTGCAAACTTTTCACCATTTGGCCGTGAAACAAATATCTGAAGGAGGAAAATGATTGTAACTGATTAAGATATAACTGAAAACTAGATATACGACAGGCACGTAGATGCAAGTGAAAGCTTTCTTTTCTTCAGAGTACAGAAGGAAACCTGGCTAAAGAGTAGGTTTATTAGCTATTCGCCTATATCTCTTTATGGACACGAAAGTGCAAGAGAAAATGAGTCAAGTACCACACTATAGTAATATCGTCAACAAAATTTCCTAGGAAAGCAGCATTCACTAAAGGTTTCCTCCAGCGGTAGCCCATATGAAGAGAATATTGAAATTTTCATGTAAGTAAATGAGACAACACCCCGTTACATCAAATTGGTTTTAGGATTAAACACTAAAAGTTGATATATCACTACTATCAAATATATCATGCCAACATGTTCGGTTTCGAATAATGTCAAAAAGTGAGGATGCATGTGTAATCCATCTTGAGAAATGATTGATACTGAATCATTGTACAAGCAAATAAAACTATCGCTACAATTGCTAGTTGATTATCATATGGTGCAGATATCACACCCAGTAAGGTTATCAGGAATTTGTGATAATTTAAAAAAAAAAACACACGCAATTTAATAGTACTGTTAGCGTTTGGATCAAGTCAAACTCACAGAAAACTGGTTTGCCAAGACCGGTTTATCTTCACAAACCCTGGGAAAGAGCTGCCAACGCATAAATTCACCTTTGCTACTTCTTCCAATGCTCCCAGCACTGAAAAAATTGTTTTTTTAACTGTATATCATGTCTGAAACAAATCCATTTTCTCGAAACTCTTTTACAACTCCAAAAGACAGTAGATTTTGTTCATGTTGGTGAAATATAGGATCAGCGTATCAAACAGTTCCCACTTAACACAGAAGAACTACACTGTCAAGGAAGTTTGAAGATATAAGTAAGCATGTTCCTTCCGAATTGCCCATTAATGGTTAAAATCAATCTGCAAGGAGAAAACTAGCGAGAAGGAAAGAACTATTAACGTACCCAATTCCACCTAGAGGAACCCCATGGCATGATGACGTATAACGCTTCTTAAAAGGATCAACGAACACATCCTGCAAGAACAAATGTGAGAAAAAAAAAATTCACACTCCTCACTTGAGGCATTGAAATCAAGTTCGATTTCACAGTTCAAAAAACAGGGTGAACTTTACACTTTTGGCCTTTAGATAAAGATCGCGACACAGCCTTAAGCCTATCGGTGCCTGCAATAAAGAAGAAATAGAGACTTTGACAAGAAACATATACGAAACATCAGAATCAGAAATGGTTTTGAGAAAATGCTAGTTCATAACAGTACCATGTTGATCATCTCTCTCACGCTTAGACCGAATTCAGAGAGGCCATTATTTGCTGCGTCAAGTTTTTGCTTCCAAGTCAGCGATGGAGGTTTCCCAGGATCGACATTAACCTGTAACTTAGATGATGTAATTATTCAGAAAAGATGATGCGTGTCAAGCCACGGAAGCAAAAGCTTCATGTAAGAAATAGTGCAGGAACAACAAAACAAGCATTTTCATACAATATTTCTATCACGGCCATAAAGAGTTAGTTTCACCTCATTACAAGAAAACATAATACAAGTTAAAATTTTAACCCGAAACAGATAGTAATCTCACAACTAAAGCTGAGTTTTAACAATCATGTATAGGAAATACAAGAGCAAACCAAACATACCTTATCTCTATGGTTCGTTGATTCGTCTTCTTCCACCCAAACAGAGCCATTCTCTATCATATTTCCTGCAAAAATTATCAAATTTCAAATCAACTGAGTGAAAGATTCTTAATGAAGTAAATCGAAGCAAAAAAAAAAAAAAAACTAAAAATGTTAAAAAAAAAGCACGAATTTCAGTAGACAATAATGAAAACTTAACGAACAATCGAAGAATGTTAAAGACTGAATCGACATATGAAGCTCAATGAGTAATCAACTTATTACAAGACAAAAACATAAGCCCACTGTCCGATCACAAAACATGAAGAGGAAACATCAAACAGTAGCCGATCATAGACAAGTAAGAGCAATTGCCTTTGAATTAGAAAACAAAAAAACAAACAGATTCGTGATCGTGGTTCAACGAATGAAGGTGAATGTTGCCACGCGCAAGGGAAGAGAAGGTCGATGATGCGTAGTAAAACTACCCGGAGATTAAAACGACGCAGTAGCAGGTGACTTTCTGCAGGAAAACAGGGAATCCGAGATTTGTGGGGAGTTTTTTGGTTTTGCTTGTAAGTTTTTATCAGGTGATGAAAGATTGGATCGTGCGAGAGTCAACCTACCCGTTTTTGTGTACGAAATTGTAAACATATATATTTTCATTTCAGTCCTTGAGGTTTTAGAAATTCAATCCAAGACGAATTTTGAATAAATATTGATTCCATGTCCAAATGTCACATCATATATTGATACGTATGCGTACTAATTGCTATTTTGCTTCTATTCGTGTCTCCCATGGAGGCTCATCATTAGCCTATTTTAAATCTTCGAATATTTTTTTATAAGAATATTGTAATTATAACACTTTAAATCACCAAATGGTATAGGAATGTTAAAATGACACGATGATAGTATCCGTCTAATAAAAGAATAAGAATAAAGTTAAGTGGCATTATATGATTCCAATCATACTCATAGGGGTTAGCTGTCCTTGCTTATATTTAATGACCACCCGCAATCAACCATAGACATGAACACATATTAATTATCTGAAAATTAAAAGAGACTCGATTGTTGGGATCATTAATTAATTAAATAAAATTTGTGCCTTTCACACACACGTCACGAAAAAGAGCTCCTCATAAAGCCACAACACATAGAGATAAGGTTTTATTCAATGGAACTTTAGGGAGTGTTCTTGTAAGCTAACACCTGTATGGAGGAGAGAGCGAAATCATAACAAGATTTCTTTTTACTATGAAATAATATTACATTAAGGGAAAAAATTTATAAAATGTTAGCAAATGGCGACTCCTTCAAACAAAACGTGGCATTATAGGAACAAATAATTTAGGAATGACACTACATGGACAATAACTTTCAAAATACAACAATTTTAAGACATTATACGCCATAACCTTAAACTTTGCGCAAATTCTAGAGTCCCCGCATATATTATAGGATTCCATGGTATTTATAGGTCGCAGCATTATTCGGACGGTAACGTTCAAAATTAAGTAATTTCAGAACAAAATCTATGATTCGGGCATATAATGTCCCAAAATTGCTTAATCTTCAAAATTATTGACAGTATAACAACACCCCATAAATTATCCTATAACGCCCACTAAATTACATGAATAAAAAAGTAATTAACCCAATCGTTTATTACTCAAATCTAACAAAGTGGAAATAACGAGGATTATCACAACAATGTATTATGATCAAAACGGAAAAAAGACTCAATTTTTGGCACCAAGAATCAAAGTCAACTACAGAGACATAGCAAGTTCAAAACCAGAATAATACCCACAAAAACGCCATCAATCATCAGCTCTGCGACTCCAGCGGAATCCCGAGCCCTTTCGCTTGGGCCGCATCGTCCTTGACCTTTGGACCGGGCCTTTCCGGCGCCGGCACGGCCCGAAACGTCTTGGACTTGCTGATGGGCCCGCACTTCTCGAGCTGCACGACGTCGCCCACCTCGAACTGATTGAGCTCGTCGTGGGCCTGGTACGTCTTCTTCTTCCTCACCCGGCGCTTGTACTTGGGGTGCGGCGCCAGGCGCGTGACCTCCACGGCGACGGTCTTGTCGTTGGTCGAACAGACGACTTTCCCCTGGAGCGAGCGCATCGCTCTGATGACGGGGAGGGTTGTGGGCGGCGGCGAGGGGTGGACATTGGTGGTGGGAGGGTGGGTGAGGTGGAGGCTCGGCGTGCCACGTAGGAACGGAGTGGTGAGTAGCATTTTCACCGATCTTTGGTGACGTTGGTTTTCGAGGATTGGTTTTGATTTTGTATAGATGGATAAAGTTGCTAGACACGAGTTTAGTGTTGCTGAAACAACGATTTTTTGGGACAGTGTTTGGTCCGGGTCGGGTCCAGCGAATAAGATAGTCTCTGGCCCAATATATTACCAGTGTGATATAGAGGCCGAAATTTTTAAACTTAGGCCCAAAAATCAAATCTGCTACCGAAATTATTTTGGATCTGTAGACATTTGAAAAATTGGGTTTGTTGATCTATTCCATTCACGATTGTGAGTTGGGCTAGTGGTCAAAATATATGACGAAGCAAAGATAAGAAGATCGATTTATTATCCAATATATGTGTGAGTCTGTTGCACATGAAACTGTGGTGAAGTTTACCGGATTGGTCTAATTTGCATATTATTCTATTATCATCGGGATTTAGTTGGCTCCAGAGAGCTGGTTGGCATAAGTTTGCAGGCTACTGCGTATGCCTCGAGCTTTACTTGATTCAAAATATTAGGGTTGTGTCTGCAACATGAATTTGTCTTTATGCGGTTTTCTTGGTTGGCCTAGTTTGCAGGTTTTTCTATCTGATCGGGGTTTACTTGGTTCCAAATATGATCGGCGTAAGTTTGCACGTTATTGTGTCAACCTCGGGGTTTACTTAGTTCAAAATATCGAGGTTCCAGTATGACTCACATGGATATGTCCTAGTGAGATTAACCTTTTCGTTAGCCTATTTTGCAGTTATTCCATCAGCATTGGGGTTAACTAGGTTCGAAAGCTGATTCAAACTTGCAGATTATTGCGTCAACCTCGTCTGGTTACAAATATTTGGGTTCATCAGGTTTAGAAGAAAATCAAATTTCTATCCCGAAGTGTTAGAAATTGTACATATATTCCATCGTTATAAATCATTTATTTTAGGGTAAATTATGCAATACCCCCATATGGTTATACTTAAATGCACATAACTATCATATGCTTTTTTAATTGCGTGAAACTCTCTTGTGCTATCTAAAACATAGCATCGTACCTCCGGTGGTGTTTAAAACTTAGCACCGTACCTAGACTTGCCCAACCGCCGGTTTTGGTTAACCGGCGGTTGGAATCCGGCGGTTGCCGGTTGGTCGAAATGATCAATCTGCCACAACCGGCCGGAGACGGATGCCGGTTGGCCGTCTCCGGTTGCCGGTTGACCAACCGGCACCGGTCAAAGGGTATCCGGCGGTATCCGCCGGTTTGTTTAATTTTTTTTATTTTTTATTTTTTTTTAAATTTATAGTGTATATTTCGATAGTTTTCGGCACACAATTATGTTTTTTTCGGTATATAACAAGGGTTTCGGTTTAAAAATGTTAATCATCATAAATAAATTTCATTACAAAAATGAAGTTACAGTTACAATTAAAATTTACAAATTAGAAAATACAAAGTAAGAAAAAAAAATTTATTCGTTGTTCGTTGAATACTTGAATCGTAATCGTCATTTGCCAACTTCAGTCGATACTCGGTTTCTGAAAAAAAATGTACAATAAAAGTTAGATAATTTTTTTTTAACATAAAAAATTTAATCAATAAATTAAAAAATGAAATTAGTATTAAGGACTTATCTTTTTCGGGCTTTGTCGTCGGCTTGGATGTCGTCACGCGAGCGATTTTTTGGAGACGTTGGCTGAAAAATAAGATTGTATGAGTAAGTAATTATTAAAAATATAAAATAAAAAAATTAATACAATGAGATTGAGTGGTATACTACTTATCTTTTTTCGGGCTGGAATCTTTCACCGTTTTCGGAGATTCTCTATTCTATCTACTCGTAGTCGCCGTCATTGCCGCCATCACTAGTCTCTGTGCCGATGGTGTCGTCGAACACGTCGTCGTCCGAATCGGTATTCGGGAAATCTTATGTTCGATGTTCGGCTCTCGTCCAATCATCGAGAAGGCATTGGTATTCGACGTTTTCTACCGTCAACCTCGAACGCCTTTCACTTAAAGTTAAGCCGCCCATGCTAAAAGCTTGTTCAACCGCGACGTTTGAAATTGGGACGGAAAATATTTCCCTAGCGATCTTCACCAACGTTGGATACGTTGGCGACATCTTCAACCACCATCTGAGGACGTTGAACTGTCGTCCTCGGCGAACTCAATAGTGGTCGACAAGTAGTTATCTAACTCTATGAACGGGTTCGTCGACCTTTGGCGTTTGCTCGTGTTGAGGAGGTTGTAGTAGGAGGCTAAGCGATCACTACCGCTAGCACTACTACTACTAGTGGATTGACCCGACCTCGATCGAGTTGGGTCTTGACCAATATCGGTCTTATACGCTGTAAAGACTGCCTTTAGAGCGTGATACCCTATATTCCTAACTTGAATATTGTAGTTCACGGGGATAACACTAGAATCAGCCGCACTGGACTGGTAGTATAGTGCCAGAAAATTATCTGTCCCCTCTACGCGTATTCTGGAGTCTAATATCTTCGCAATGAAGATATCGGGTAGTTCTCAAAAGTATTTCAGCCATTTAGCCTTCATGGCTAAAACGGCCGGGCCCGCAATATCGTCATCTACAAAAGCGTTTAGAATGCATGCGACTTTAACGCAATGATCTAATGCTACGATTGATGTCGGGTAATATGTTCCCGACATCTCCTTCGTGGCATCGTGAAATACCTGAAGTATTTCACATATGCCGTTGCATCCGTCCCACATCGTAGGATGTAATGCTACGCCGAATTCGGAGTTTTCGTCGTAGAAATCACTCAAGGCGTGGCGATATTCGTACGACGTATCCAACATCTTGTAGGTGGAATTCCACATGTTGGGTACATCTAAGGCAAACTTTTTGGGCGTTATTGCTAAACTTCTACAATGACGCTTTCACTTCTTCAGTACAGAAGAGTGGCGCATCATGTAACTAGTTTCCGTTCGTATCGGCGTAACGTGTGCCTTTAGATGCGTGAGTGCGTCCTGAACACATAAGTTAAGTATGTGGCAGAAGCACCGGACATGGAAGAATCGACCGCCAAATGACGGTCGACAATACTTATCAAATCTTCAATGCTCGCGTTATTAGGCTAACATTATCAAAGGATACCGAGAAAATCTTCTCGAGTATCCTATATTCCGATAAGATACTCCTAAGCTTCAGTGCGATGTTTTGAGCTGTGTCAAATTCCCTATACGCAATTAAGCGTTTCTGTACTTGCCAAGAGTCATCAATCCAATGGCATGTAACGCCCATGTAATGATGATCTTTCCAGTGATCGCTCCATATATCGGAGGCAATGGACATTTTACACTCTAAATTTCCTAGTTGATCTATTAATTCGCGTTTATACGCGAGTACCGTCTTCCTAATGTCTCGCGTAAGGGTGCTACGTGAAACTTTCTTCGCTTGGGGGTTATACGACTTTCTGATCCACTCTTCGTAGATCGGATCGTCGGCAAACCGAAAAGGAAGATGTTTCGCGCTAACAAATTTTGCAAGTTGTTGGCGCGCGACGTCTTCGTTGTACATGAACAAAGACGTCGGACTCGCACTGGGTCCTTGTCCGGTAGCGGACGAACACGTAGCCCCGTGCATTTGACTTTGACTTTGACTAATTCCTATCTTAGTAGGATGTTTTGAGCGGATATGGCCGGTGAAATTACCATATCCGTCCCCCTTCTTAAAAGGGTACTCCTTACCACAATAATTACATATAACTTTAAAAAAATCTTTATTTTCGGTCGGTACCTTTTTGAAGTGGACCGCAAAAATATCCGAGCGTAGGGCGGCGGCGGCGGCCCGTGCTTGGGTCTCGGTCGGCGGCGGCGGCGTCGGCCTCGGAGTTTCTTCCGGTTGGTCCCGTTGCGTGTTGCTCTCCGTTCCATCCATGTCCGAGCCGAGGACGTCACTCAGGTCGAGCATAATTTCGGGGGAGTCATCATATTGATAGTAGTCATCTTGCGATCAATTGCCAACAATCTGTTTCCCCCTCGAACTCGATCCTCGACGACGGCTATCCATATCTAAAATAAAAGATTAGAATAAACGTTAGATAAAAATATGTGTAAGCTTACGAAAAACGAGGCGAGTAAAATTCGGAGCGCCGTGAGTAGAGCCGGGCGTGGATTGATGAGTGTAGTGTAGTAAAGTCGAGCGGGGATTGAGGGACTAGTATTTTAATTAGTTTATTTTTAATTCGTGGACTACAACGAGGCTGAAAATTAAGCGTTTTGAGAGTGAATAATTGAGAGAAAAAGATAGAATTGAGTTGTGATTTTTTGAAGAGGGGTGGAGGGAATTTATATTTTTTTTGGGGTACCTAGCCGTTGCAACCGCCGGTTGCAACGGCTACTTCTTTTTTTTTTTCCTAACGGCTAATTATTTAGATATTATATTATATTTTATATATTTAAATACCACTGACTGACTGACACGTGTCAGAATATTTTTTTTTTATTTTTTTTATTTTTTTCCATCTCTAACAGCTATATTATATATTATTATATTTTTTTCGTATTATAATTATATATTTATATATTAAATATATATATATATATCCGCCGGTTGAACCGGCCAACCGGCGGTTTACAACCAGCGGTTCGCGGTTTGGGATTTTCCCAAACCGCATGGAACCGGCTACCCGCGGCCGCCGGTTCCGGTTAATTTTGGGCAAGTCTAACCGTACCCCTTGTGTTGTAAAAAACTTAGTATCATACCCCCTGTGTTTTTTAAAACTTAGCATTGTACTGTCAATTATGGGTTGAAAATGACAATGATGGAATTTTACGCTATTTCCGAACTATAAGGGATTTTGATGCTTATTTTTATAACCACATGTGGGTTATATGCTATTTACCCTTTATTTTATTAACAACAGGTGCAATAGTGTAAACAAAAGAATTTTTATTTTTCAAAATACCAAGACAGCAAATATTTGGGACGGGATATAATCTTCGAATCCGTTAACCAAAATCCGAACAAACTACTGCCCGGTAATGTTAAACGGTCGAGATCAAATGATACATTAATTACTCAAATGACTTTCCTTTCTTGATCCGTTGAGATCATTTTGCCGCGTAAGAAGATTGAACAAAACTTTCCTTACGCTCCGACCAACTAGGGTTTTCTTTATATATAAAAAACAACGGAAACACTAGCCCACCACTAATACGAACGAACGCACACAAAATTCAAGGAAAACATTCAGAGAATATTTCGCATGTTTTAGTTTTGGGTCACTATATTTACAAAGTTAGTTATCAAATGAGAATATATATTTAGTCACCTAAAATTAAAAACATGACCCAAAATTATTTTCACATATGAGGTTAGTGGCTTACTTTTGCAATTATCAAACATAGAAACTCAAAAACAAAAACGTGTATACTTAGTGACTTAATTTTGTAATTTATAAATATGCGGATTACCATTCCTAATTACACTACTAGCACTAGCACTACGTTTTGTGTTTATATGAAATGGGCCTGAAGATTGAGTTTTTGGTTTCAACGGGCCTCAAGTTCTGTTATGCTGTGACTTGAGCTTCAAGATATTGGACTGGGCTAATTTGCAATTTTACATAAGAATAAGGGTGGCTGTAATTAGTGAAGACTGAAGGGGGTATCTATCAATTTCTATGAGGCGGGAAAATTAATGGTATTCGTAACTGCTGAAGCTTCATTCACTCACAGCTGCCCTTGCATCAATCGTTTCACATCGGAACCATTTCTCTGAATTCGAAGTGGATATTTGGAAAACAAGATTATGGAGATGGAGAATAACTACGGAAAGGAATTCCCAGCATTCCCCTACAAACCCTACTCGATTCAGCTCGATTTTATGAGATTTTTATACGAATCCCTCGATAGGGGCGGAATATCCATGCTCGAAAGCCCCACAGGTGCACTATATCCGGAATGAACCACTTATGTGAACTTTTGATCTTTGTTTTGTGCTTTTCTTTTTATTTTTTCCAGCAGATAATTTGATTTTTGTGGTCGATTGTGCATGCACCTTTTAGTTTTGGAGCTTTTTTTTCGATTAGTTTTTATTTATACAATTGTGGTGGGCTGCAGGAACTGGGAAAACACTAAGCATAATATGTAGTGCACTGCAGTGGCTGGTTGATAGAAAAAAGCAGGAGAATATGAAAAATAGCCTGGCTGTGAAGGCGGATGAGGGCAATGGGGATGATGAAGAACCTGATTGGTTGAGGGATTATGTGCCATTTAAAGAACCCGAATCAGAGAAGAGAAAATTTGTGGTAGAAAAGAAACATCCCAGTCCTCGTTTGGGCGATTTGGGAAGTAAAAATGGAAAGGCAGATTATCTGAAGGATAAATTTAGCCCTAATACTAAAGAACGAGGTAAAAGGGATTCGGACCTGATGAATGGGAAGATCAACGATGGGGTTGATGAGGTCGATGATGCAGAGTTCTTATTGGAAGAGTATAAGAGCGATGGAGGGAATAGTGGGAAAAGAAAAAATGCATGTTGTGATTCTGATGTATTTTCGAGTGAGGAAGAAGAGGACACGGATGGCTTTAAGTGCGAGGAGGAAGAGCCCAGGTTCAAGGTATATTTCTGTAGCCGGACGCATTCGCAGCTTTCGCAGTTCATGAAGGAACTGAAGAAGACGAAATTTGCTAGTGAGTTGAAGGTTGTTTGCTTGGGATCTAGGAAGAACTTGTGCATCAATGAAGGTGACACTGTCTCATATTTTACACCTTGGTGGAAAGATGTTTATTGAATCTTTTCGTTGTTGTCTCAGAGGTGATGAAGCTCGGGAGTGCCACTCGCATAAACGAGACGTGTTTGGAGCTTCAAAAGAATAAAAAGAATAAAGCTCCTAAAGCAAAGGTATCTGCAAATAATTTCTGTCATTTAATGAAATCTATTTTACTGAGTTTGCCGAGTTTATTTGCAGAACCTGAATTCTCTCAAAACAGGACGACACACCAAGGCTTCCTCGGGATGTCCAATGCTGAGAAGACGCAAGATTGATGATTTAAGGAACGAGATAAATCAATTAGAGGCTCTTGACATTGAGGATTTCGTTCGAGTTGGGCGAAATTTGGGGAGCTGCCCTTATTATGGTTCAAGAAGGATGTTGCCTGCAGCTGATATTGTTGTTCTTCCTTACCAGTCTCTTCTTTCAAAAAGCTCAAGAGAATCACTCGGTTTAAATTTAAAGGACAGCATCGTTATCATCGATGAAGCCCATAATCTTGCTGATACTCTCATCAGCATGTACGATGCAAAGATTACGTTGCCTCAGGTATACATTTGCTCTGAATTTGGTGCTGATCAGTTTTCTGTTGACATTATTTATTGCACATTAATTTGGAGACCAAAATCACCTATAAGTTAGTTATGTTACTCCTCATGTCATGCTGCAAATTTGGTTTAGATGGTACCCTCAAATCTAATTTCTTAGTTCTTATCATCTTCATCCTCTCACTATCATTCGTGTCTTTCTCAGTTGATCCGTTTGGAGATTCAGTTAGATGGATACTTTCAAAGGTTTTGCAGTGTTTTGGGTCCCGGAAACCGGAGATACATACAGACTCTGATGATCCTCAATCGAGCCTTTTTGAAAATGTTATGCGACGACGTGAAGGTTGCTGCGGGTCTCCTCCATGATTCAAGTGATGTTGAGGAGATAACAAATTCTACCATGACCGTCAATGAATTTCTATTTGCCCTAAACATTGACAACATAAATCTAGTCAAGCTGTTGCAATACATGAAAGAAAGCAACATAATTCACAAGGTAAATTTTTGATTTTTTTTTTGTTTTTGTTCCTGAGCTGATACTTAGCCCTCCTATGCGAGTGCTGTATTTGAATTGGCAATATTTTTTATTCATAGGTCAGTGGCTATGGAGATAAAGTGGCCAAAGCTCAAAAAGATGGAAACAGTGAAGAAAATGGTGACGAAGAAAGTGCAGTTTCTGGATTTCGGGCATTAATTGATATGCTTTCATCTTTGACGAATAGCGATCCCGACGGTAAAATAATAGTTTCTAAACCGAGAAGTGGCCATGATCTTGAAGGAGGATATATTAAATATGTTATGCTTACCGGAGAGAAAATCTTTTCTCAGGTTTGTTTGTTCTTATTTCGGTAAATTACACATTCAGAAATTATAAGCTTCTCCATTTTTATCGTCATTCCAATTTCTCCTTGATAGATTGTGGATCCATCACATGCTATTATCTTGGCTGGGGGAACTCTACAACCCATCGAGGAAACAAAGGAACGTCTTTTCCCGTCGTTGAATTTCGATGCGCATCGCTTCTTTTCGTGCGGTCATATAATTTCTTCCGAAAATATTTTGCCCATTGCTGTCGAACACGGCCCATCTTGTCAGCCGTTCGATTTTAGCTTCAAAGGGAGGAGCTCATCAACCATGGTGAGAAACCTGTAGATGCTTAAATTTATCCAAGAAAATTCGCTCATTCACCATGATTTCAATTCTCTTTAAAGAGTAACACTAATCTGCTTGTCAAGTTGTGTTTTTTCTCCAATATTCTGTAGCTTTTTTTTTCGGTAGATTATTCTCTTTTGCTTGAATTCATTACAGATTAACGAGCTTGGTCGTATGATCTCCAATCTAATCACCGTCGTCCCTGAAGGAATCGTTGTGTTCTTCTCGTCCTTCGAATACGAAAACCAAGTCTACAATGCATGGAAATCGTCGGGTATCCTTTCGAGGATAAGTAAGAAGAAGAGGGTTTTCAGGGAACCTCGTAAGAGCACAGAAATTGAAACCGTCTTAAGGGAATACAGAGAAACAATCGATTCATTGCCAACAAATGCCTCATCATCATCTTGTAATAACGGTGCGATTCTACTTGCTGTTGTGGGCGGGAAAATATCCGAGGGCATAAACTTCAGCGACGGGGCGGGTCGGTGCATAGTGATGGTGGGCTTGCCCTATGCGAGCCCATCAGATATAGAGCTCATCGAGAGAGTGAAATACATCGAAAGCCTCGAGAAGAGAACAATTTTTAACCCCGCAGCCGACGGCGAATGCCATGAAGGGAATGTTGAAAGTGGGCTTCAGATTCTTAGGAGCTGCAACGGGAGAGGAAAGGAGTACTACGAAAATCTCTGCATGAAAGCTGTGAATCAATCTATTGGTAATGTGCTGTATGTATGCAGAAGATTACATTTTAATTTTAGTATAATTTTTGCATATTTCGCATCGAGGGCTTTGAACTTTAATATAATTTTTCTCCAGGCAGGGCGATTCGACATGTTGATGATTATGCTGCGATATTGCTAGTTGATGCACGTTATGCTTGTGATTATTCGAAGAGAAGGAGCGGTTCGAACCCGATTGAGAAGCTTCCACAGTGGATAAAGAGTTCGGTGACTGCAGCCTCTGATTATGGAGAAGTTCATAGATTGCTCCATCAGTTCTTCAGATCCCACAAAAAGAAGGCTGCTTCTGCTGCAACAGATACAAATGATGTTATTGATAGAGAAGCTCATAGCTGAAAGGTCCTCACTGTGTTGCAAGTTATGTGGTAATTATTCCCTTTGCATCTCTTATTATTTAGTTTAAATAGTGGTTGTAAATAGTTGATAAGATGAGAATTTTCCATCTATTCCATGTCAATTGATTCAACTCTTTTTACAATCCCTTCACGGCTTCACCGACATGGCTTGCTAACTAAAACCTATCTCCAATCGAAAAACTCATAACTCAAAATGCAGATCAAACAGTGATTCTTCTTCAAATATTAAACTCATTCTTCAAGTTAAAAGAATATTCTCGGAATAATTTTTTCCACACTAACTTTTACAATTTTTCAATAATACTCTCATATTTTATAATTGTACAAATTAGAAAACAATATTATTTTAAATTTGATTGAAAAAATATATAATAAATTATTTTTTAAA
This sequence comes from Linderniella brevidens, assembly GCA_004919715.1. Classification (NCBI taxonomy): domain Eukaryota; kingdom Viridiplantae; phylum Streptophyta; class Magnoliopsida; order Lamiales; family Linderniaceae; genus Linderniella; species Linderniella brevidens. Next base: position 15,976,513 of record SWDC01000147.1, on the reverse strand, counting down.
TGATTATAGTACAAGTGAAAGATGATAAATTTTCAAGTCTCATAATCGGTTTATGCCTCCCACAAACGATCAAGAAGTGTTTTTTCGAAGTGCAACGTGATCATATTTAATTATATTTTATTATTATCCTGTTCTCGTAAGTGTAAAAATGAAATATACATATGGCTATATCTTTGTGTAACTGAATAATTGAATCATATAGAGAATAAAAAAAAAGATACAACAAGATCGAACTAGAACAAAGTATAATATATATTGTTAGTAACGTTAACTTTTTTAAAAGCAATGGTTATAAAAGTGATGATGATATAATAATAATAATTCTAAAAACAACAATAATATGCCTTTTGAATGTATAACAAATTTATAAGAAAACTGCATTAAATAAATATAGTTGTAATATAAATATTAGAACATTTGGGCCAAAATTGAACTTTTAGAAAACTTTTGAGATTATGAATAGTAGAAACACATATTTGGGTTTGTAGGAGAGAAAAAAGTTCACAAAACCCGTTTTGGGTTTGGGTTTGGCTTTGCAGTTAGGTTGGAGAATAATTTTGAGTATAAGATTGAGTTTGGGTATTGGTTGGAATTGGTCTACGACCATCTCCATCCGACACCCAAAACTTAAAAAATGAAGTAAAAATCCCTCAATCGAACCTCAAACGCAAACTCAAAATGCATTTTTAGGTTTCCCTCTCCTCTTTCAAACCCAAATTTGCGTTTGAACCCAAAAAATGAGTTTGATGTTTCAAAATTGCAAACAAGTCCCTTTGTTTATATTGACTTATTAAAGCACTCATGTACAAAAGATAAATAAAAATACACAAAAGGAAATTATGTATTAATAATTATGATTATAAAATTAGCTATACATTACTCTTATTTTTAATAAAAAAAATTTATAACTTAATATTTAATTTTTTATATTTTATTTATATGTAATTTGGTTTGACTAAAACTACAATATTTAAAATAATTAGAGGTAAATATTATCATGTTACACTGCTGAATGTGCTAATTAATCATTTGTTGGAGGAATACACCAATCCGAGACTTGAAGAATTATCTTTTAAAAAATAAATAAATATTTTTTCTCGTGTAGTGTATTTTTTTTTATTTGATAAATGTTTATGAACAATAAAATTTATTCTTAATTTTATTGAATATTTTCTTTATTTACTTAAAAATATTCTCGTGTTCTAATTTGAAAAAATATAAGATATGTGGCTTATATTAAAAAGTTAGTGTGAAAGATAATATTACAATATAGTCTTTTGAGTTTGAGGATGAGTATAATGGTTGGAGAAGAATTACGATATTTTGAGTTTAAGAATGTGTTTGAGTATGAGAATGAATTTTTCGGTTAGAGATGGCCTAAATGTCTACTACACACAGTGTGTATATATATATATGTGTGTATATGTATATATATATGTGTGTATATGTATATATATAATATTTATTTTTATTAAGGGACAAGAAATAAACGGCCAGAAAAGCCAGTTTCGAACACGAAAATTTAAGGGCAAATTCCCTTTCAGTACCCTTTCAAGTTTCAAATTCCTCTTAAATACCACTCGAAGATTTTCTTCCTGTTAGGTACCGATCTGAAAAAAGTTGTGTGTTAGGTACCTAAAAAGCGTTAAAAAGACAAAAATAACCCTTCTTCATACAGAAATATTATTTCGATTATCTTCAGTTTTATATCAAGTCAAATTTAAGAATATTATACCAACTGTTAGCACATTTATACCAACTGTTAGCACATTTATACCAACTGTTATCGCATTTATACCAACTGTTCTCGTTATTATACTAACTGTTATACCAAAAATATTTTTTTTTTGTATTATACGAAAGTGATTTTTGCTTATTATACCACAAAATACGATTATTATACCAACAAAACCGCTTTTATAACAACTGTTATCACATTTATACCAATTGTTCTCGTTATTATACTAACTGTTATACCAAAAATATTTTTTTTTGTATTATACGAAAGTGATTTTTGCGTATTATACCACAAAATACGATTATTATACCAACAAAACCGCTTTTATACTAACTGTTATCACATTTATACCAACTGTTCTCGTTATTATACTAACTGTTATACCAAAAATATTTTTTTTGTATTATATGAAAGTGATTTTTGCGTATTATACCACAAAATACGATTATTATACCAACAAAACCGCTTATTATACCAATAAAATTGATTATTCTACCAATAAATTCGACTTGGTATAGCAGTGATAACAGTTGGTATTATAATTGAATATACTGGTATAATAAGGAAACATTTGGTACAATATAATACTCTTAAATTTGACTTGGTATAGCAGTGATAACAGTTGGTATAATAATTGAATATATTGGTATAGTAATGAGAACAGTTGGTATAATAGTGATAAAATACTCTTAAATTTGACTTGGTATAGCAGTGATAACAGTTGGTATAATAATTGAATATATTGGTATAATAATGAGACCAGTTGGTATAACTGAATCTGTAAAGAAGGGTTATTTTCGTCTTTTCAATGTTTGGTGGTATTAAACACACAATTTTTCGCAAATGGGTACTGAACAGGAAGAAATACTTGAAGGGGTACTGATCAGAAAATTGAAACTTGAAAGGGTACTGGAAGGGAATTTGCCCAAAATTTAATCAGCGCATGCCGTAGACTCTATATAAATCAATTAATGCGCAATACTTTCTTTAAATAGATTTACTCATAACTATGATGAGTAGCTACACGATAATAGTGTTGGATATGGTTAAGCCGTACATTGTTGTAACGGTAAGTTCAGGTGTTCGTACCCTTTCTTCCCCCCTTAGGCTCTCCGCTCCCACCCCACTCCAGTTGGAAAATTCAACAACATAGTAGAATAATTTGGCGCATATATATATATATATATAAAGATTTTCTTATTACATATATTAATTGACTGCGATATTTTTGTACTCTACTACAACATCTCAGTTCACCGCCTGACATTTGCGCATTAATATGACAAATATGTACGCTAAACCTCAATTGATGCGCAACTCCGCGTCAATAATAATATACATATCAATTAATGCGCATTCTTCATAAAATACTCATAACATATTATGCGCAGCTACGCGATAATTGTGTTAAATATATATAAGGTTAAGCCTTACGTGTTTTATTTTCTTTTATGTAATGAGTCACCTTATCAGTTAAGGTGTTCGTATCCTTAATAGAACCCTTTCCTCTGATTAAGATATGGCAGTCGGTTAATTTCCACGACGACCTAAAAGCCTTACCGACGTATTATATACACAAAACAATTTTTTTTCTTCTACTTCCAAAGTGCGCTTATATATATATATATATATATATATATATATATATATATAATCTACAAGTTACAACGTACCAGTTTCACTTGGCACATTCTGCGCATTACATGGATATTTGTTATCCACATATAAAATCAGACAATCGTGTTGAACGTTCTTTTGTGGTATGTTGACCAATTAATCAATTCAAAGTGATCTATACGATGGTGGTCAAACCCGTGCACGCTTCCCTAATAATTAATCCATCGGGTCTTGTTTGGTTAATGGGTTTAGATCTTTTAAAAATTAGTTTAGACTATAATAAATCGCTAGGTTCATCGGTTTATATAAAGTATGAGTTTACATAATACCAACTTTAAACCATTGTACAAGGGTTTAAATAAACACATCTCTCATGTGTGTTTATTTAAATCCATTAACTAAACACATATTTTATTTTATACTTACTAATTATTTTTATATAAACCTTATTAATTTAAACCCTCCTAAATATAAACCGACCAAGCAAACAGCGCCTTAGTGTTGGTCAAAGGCATCCTGTTAAATTGAGGGTTGCTTTCTAAAATCAATTTTTTATAAGAAAATAAGTCTTTGTTATCTATATATTGAGTCGGGTGAAGTTAATTTCCCGACGTGGGACAAATAATCTCAACACGGCCATCACGTGTGGCACAATTCAAAGCATAACACGTGGACGCGGTGAGTCAAACAAGCGTGATAACACGTAGATCAAACCCGCTCTGATACCATGGAGGATTCATTCCTAAAATTATTTTGCGATAGAAGGAAAGACCTTTTTTATTTATATATTGAGTCGAGTGAAGTTAATTTCATAACGTTGGACAAATAATCTCAATACGTTCTTTGACTTCTATTAACCTAGATACATGTTTAAAATTTGATCATCACGAGTAAATCTTGAATGATCACCGTTTTTTGGACCGCTCTTAAACGTTTACTATCACTTATATTGTATACGTGTGTTTGACTCACCGCGTTCAAAACAACGCCTTTTGCTCATTTTATATTTGACAATTTGCTTCGCGCAATATTCATATTATATATATATCTATATATATATATATATTTTTTCTTTTACTAAGCGTAAGTTTTTCTTAAAAATCGTCTATTTGGTGTAGCACAATTAACCAATCATATTTTAATTGCAATTAATTATTGAAAAAATAAAAATAATTAACCCAAATTTAATTTGGTATTTTATTCATTTTATTTCAATAAAAAAAATAATTACAAGCATAATCACCCAATAATGGATGGAGAATAATTCAAATAAGTGTCCTCTCATATCTTTAATCGTCGATCATTTTTTTCAATTAAATATCAATAATTTTGTAGGCATTAATTTTGTTTGTGCACACAATGTATGCACACATACTAGGATATATATATATATATATATAGATATATATAGATATGAGTACGTCAAGTTGTTCAACCAATCATCAAGGAGAAATGTTGCAAAAAGTCGCCAGCTTTAGACTTATTCGCTCGCATGCTGAAGTTTTGCGCATGTATTGATGATGGATCATTGGAAAAAAATTTTACTACATATATTGCGCCAATGACTTTTGTGGTATACATACATATCTCTTTTGATTTTGCATCTTGACCCACTAAGCCATCTTCAACAATTCATCTATATTTATGGTTGGTTGCTACCGTCCAATTTCTCCATAACTTGAACGGTATCGTTAATCTCCAATCATCACATCTATATTTACTTTATACATAATACTCTCCAAATATTCCATTAATTTCATATATGTTATAAATTTTACTATGATTTAGATTATAATCTTTATAAAATAAACTATTTGTCATCAATTTTATAAAATCTATAATATTTGATAATATAATTTTAATATTTTATAAAACATTTTTAAATACACCTAAATTTGAAAAAAAAAAAAAGAAAACAAAGAAGAAAACTTAATTGTGTTAATAAAAGAGTGTAGATCTTCGACATATTATGAGTAGCTATGCGATAATTGTGTTCTAAATTCGTAGATAAACCCTAACATGTGTTTTTCCTCTATGTAATGGTACGTTTAGTTAGGATGCGTTTGGATTCGTGTATTTAAATTGAATACCGTGATTTGAAATTTCAAATCCAAATCCATTGTTTGGTTGGATTTCGGAATTCGGATTTTAAAATGGAGCTCGACCTCCACTCGTGACGCTCGTCGAGCTCGGCCTCGAATTTTTTATTAAAAAAAATTAAAATATACGAAAAATTAAAATATAATAAAAATAATAAATAACAAAATAAAATAAGCCGCGGGCCGGTTCGCGAGCTTTCGAGCACCCACGGAGCTCGAGCTCAACAATAATGAGCTCAAACCGAGCTTTTGTCGAGCCGGCTCTACTCATCGTTTGTCGAGCTCGAGCCGAGCTTTTATCGAGCCGGCTCGACTCGTCGTTCGTCGAGCTCGAACCGCCTCTTCGAGCTCACGAGCTGGCTGACTAATCGTTCACCCATTATTATTATTATTATTGTGTTATTGTTGTTATGTTGTTGTTATTATTATTTATGAAAATCATTACGGCGGAGATTTGAATTTCGAAAACGGACCACTTGTGGTCGAATTTCAAAAGCATCAAACAACAGGCATTTAAATTCTCCTCGGATCTGGATGAAATCCAAATCCAAATCCGATCGGTTGCCAAACGGGTGATTTTTTTTTTGGAGAAAACCCGAATTTCAAATCGAAATTCCGATATCTAAACGGACCATTAGCGAATTTCTACGATGCCCTAAAAGCTTTTCCGACGAATTATCACACATCAACATTTTTTATTTTTTCCTTTTATGTCGAAAGTGCGCTTATTTACGGATGTAAATTGAGTTATTTTCGTCCTCTACTACTTATGTACAATTACGGCATCCCGGTTCACCCAGACATTTGCGCATTCCATGGTTATAATCCACATAGAAATAATTAAATAACTATATTCGTATTCATGGAGACAGCAACATTTAATGACAACTATAAATACTAAACGATATCAAATTTTGTTTAGCGGTCTTTTGTGGTACGTACGTTGACCAAATTTCGTCTTAATATCTCCGTCATCATTCTCATTCAAGTCTTAGCAAGAACTAATAGTGGCGGTGCTCAAACCCTTAATAACTAGAGAACATAAACCCTATATCGCAAGATGGTTATAAGTGTGGATTATACATGGATTTTCTTTTTTTTTTCTTTCTGTTTTTTTCGGCTTGCTATATTAATGTCTGCGCACACACACATACACATATACATGTATATTTATTTTTATTTAGGTACAAAATAAACGGCCAAAAAACGGCCTTAGAATGAAAATTAAATCAGCGCATGCACTATATACTCTATCACAATCAATTAATGCGCTATATATTTTCTTAAATAGATTTACTCATTACATATTGTGTTTATGACTTATGAGTAGCTACGCAATGTGGATACGATTAAGCCTCACATTATGCAACACGGTACCGCTCAGGTGTTCGTACCCTTTCTTACCCCCTTAGGCTCTCCTTCCACTCATGGCCGGGAATACAAGAACATATTATAGAAAAATTTCAAATATATACAAGATCATTAAAAGTTCTCCTTGTATACGCTATATATTTTGATGGGTTGCGATATTTATTTACTGATCCGCAACGTCCCAATTCACTTGACACATTTGCGCATTACATGGATTTGTTATCCATATATAAATTAAACAATCGTGTTCAACGTTCTTTAGAGGTAAATTTTGACCATTTCATAAATTATGACGTGTAATACATTGACCGTGATCTCTTGCATCCTTTGACCACCAATCCAATAGCAACGCGCAATCATTTTGTGAATGTTCATACTATTACTAGCCATGCACGCGCAATTCGTTTGGCTTTGGTTATGCGCAAAACGGAGTAATTATAAGCTGATGCTACACTCTTTACATTATTGATTTTATAAAAAGGGAAATGGAAAAAAATAAAAGAAGGAATATATCTAATTTGGTTAAGACAACGACGGCAGGGGCAGGGCCATGGTCACATAGGCCGAAAAGATGAAGGATGTAACGGATAAGGTTGAGGATCTCCTTCAACAGCTTTGGCTGCGAACACACACACTGCCATATGCTCCTATATTTATATATAATTATATATATATGGAAAATTATAGAATTGGATCATACCAGTTTTCGTTTTTGGATCTATCGATTTGGCCGAAAAAAGGACATGTGACCCAATTTTGTTAAGACATATAAAATTAGTGACTTATTTCTACTATGATCAAACATAGTGACACAAAAATGAAAACTAGTATACTTTGTCATCCAATTTTATAATTTTACACACACATATATATATATATATATAACAACGCGCAGTTAAATCATAAAAAAACGCCTTTGCTCACTTTGTTTCTTACAATTTCCTTCGCGCAATGCTTCGCATCCACACACATATCTACATACATTTTTGTGTGTGTGTATATATATATATATATTATGATAATTAAGCTAACAAATCAATCGTTACATGGTGATTTTCCAGTGATTCGATCCCTCTTTCTTAATGGGATTGTTACGTGGTGATTGGATGCTTTAGACTTCACGAAATTTCGCTCCTATGTTTGAAGTTTAAAGCGCATGTAGTGACGATGGATTGTGAGATATTTTCGACTATATTATTGCGCCAATGACTTTTGTGCTACATCTCTTTAATTTGGATCCACTACCCCTATTACATTATTAAATACATGCCGGCCCTTTAAATTGATACCAGTAGTCAAGCACACTCATATGTGTGCAATAATATAAATATACTATTTTGTGTTTAGATTTATTATTTAAATAGTTTAAATTAAATTGGAATAAAAAGATATAATATAGGTGTGAGTGATTGTTTAGAGATCATATGTGACAGTTTTTCTTTTATAAGGAAAAGTGGGTAATCATTTTTTAATAATAATTATTACTTGAAGATAAATTATAATTGGTTAATAGAGATACACCAAGTGACAGTTTTTAACTTGGTCTCACGCTTAATAAAAGAGTATAGATATTCAGATAACATGACTTTTGATCGTACAATTTTGATCTGCGATGTTCCTGTTTGCCACGTTTACTTCAAAATGTTGTTTGATATAGAGCAATTTCGGTCCCTCGATTAAATTTTCGTTAATTTGTATGGAATTGATCTAAAAGTGTCAAGTGAGTGGGGTTCTTAATTAATTTATTTTGGTACAAAATCACTTTTGGTCCCCCACGTTTGCCCGTCTGGAAAATTTTGATCCCTAAAATTAGTATCTCGGGAATATTTCGTCTAAATTGACGAAAATCTAACCGAAGGACCAAAGTTGTCCCAAATCAGACAACGTCGCGGACTACATGCGGCAAGCAAAAAGATCGAGACCAAAGTCGTATAACGGGCAGACAAACATCAGGGACAGAAAATGACTCTACCTTTACATGAGATTCATTATACTTTACTAGCAAATGTTAGTAGCCATGTTATATTTTACTCTCGTAGCCACCAAAACAAGAGGCGTCCTCCTATGCATAGTAACCCCCAACGCCTCCTCCATATCAAGGCTCTCCCCGGTGACCCCCTCCGCAAACTCCCAATCAAAGCAACACAAGAGATTCGCCAGAGCCAACTCCACCACCGGCATGGCAAAGCTAATCCCGGGGCAGCTCCTCCTCCCCGAGCCAAAGGGCATCAGCTCGAAGCTCTTCCCTCGGTAATCGATCCTCCCATCATCGAACCTCTCGGGGCAAAACTTCTCCGGGTCTTTATAGTACCGATCATCTCTTTGTATAGCCGAGGCGTTGAAGAGGACCCTCGTCTTCCTCGGGATTTCGTACTCCTCTCCGTTTATTTTCACGGTGCATTCCTCGGTGGTTTCTTTGGGGACTAGGAGTGGGGCCGGCGGGTGCAGTCGGAAGGATTCTTTGATGACTTGGTTGAGGTATTTGAGCTCCGAGAGGTCTTTTTCTTGGACCGGCGGTTGTGGCCGTCCTTGGAGGGTTTTCGTTAGTTGTCTGAGTTCGTGTTGGGCTTTTTGCTTGATTTTGGGGTTTCTCATGAGCTCCGACATCGTCCACTCTATCGTTGCGGCTGATGTGTCTGTCCCGGCTATGAATACGTCCTGCGGGGATAATTGGTTTTATGACTTGTAAAAAATTAGGCTTAATTTTTGTTAGTATTTTATATTCAAGAGGGTGACATTTCGAGGACAACTAAATTAAGAGGTGACAATTTTAGGACAATAAATTTTTAAAATTGAAGAAATTTTTTAGGATAAACCATAATTTCGATCTGAAGTTAACTCACGTGGCAATTAGTTTATGGAAAAATCCTACGTTGCGTTGGAAACCTTCGATTCAAGTCAACTTCTCGAACGGATTGAATCAATTTGAGGACAATTAACGCCCAGAAAATCCAATTTTAGCCTGAAACTAACATACGTAAAGTGAACATGACAATTAATTTAGGAAAAATCCAAGTGGGATCTGAAAAAATTCCATCCACATCAACATGTCCGACGCCGCGTAGGATTTTCCTTTAATTAAGTAAGGGTCACGAGATATTAATTTTGAGTGAAATTAGATTTCCAACTTTATTAGTCCTCGAATTGCTTCAATTTCAAAACTTAGATATCAAAAAATTGGCTTAACTTAATCTAGACAAAACGCACTCCCCTTAACATATATAATACTAAAAAATATAATGGTAAAAAAAAAAGTAAAAAACAAAAGCCTTTAATACTTACATACCGCAAGGACGCCCTTCATTTGCTCAACAGTGAGCCCCCTATTCGAATCCTTCTGAAGTCTCAGAAACACATCGACAATATCTTCATCTTCATCTTCACCGTCCTTTTCTCCATCAAACCCTTTACGTCGATCCACGTGTTCTCGAATCACAGCGTCGAAGAACTCATCCATGTCCGCAAAACTCCTGTCCAACAAACGATCTCTGCCGTTGATCTTGTTGACCCAAGCCAGCCAAGGAAAGTAATCCCCTACGCTCACTTCCCCGGCCAATCGCTGTACAACGTGGAGCAGCTCCTGAAATCTCCTGCTCCTCTCACCGTCGACCCCACTCCTCAATCCCAGCGCCACGTGGCAGACGAGATTGTTGGCCAAGGAGAAAGCCAGAGAGCTGAGATCCACGGGCTCGTTTCTCGAGGCGCCGCGTGCGACGGCGTCGACCATCAGAGCCACTCCGTGAGCCCGCGCCCTCGCGAAGGACTGAATCCTCTTCGCAGTCATGAGCTCCGAAACGAGAAGCTTTCGCATCTCTCTCCAGTAGTCGCCGTACGGCGCCACCGAGACGGATTTATCGCCGTAGAATATCTTGTTTATCCACAGTGTGGGGCGGCCGGAGAAGGCTCGGTCGTGGCGGCGGAAGATCTCGCGGGCGGCGTCGGGGGAGGAGACGATCACCGCTGAGACGGAGCCGAGCTGCAGGGACATGAGGTCGCGGCCGTGTTTTGTGGCCAAGGTTTTTAGGGTTTTGTGGGGGAGTTTTCCGATCTGGTGGAGGTTGCCGATGATTGGGAGCTTCCTCGGGCCCGGTGGAAGCTTTCCTTTCTTGTTCCTCATTGATTTTAAGGATACGAATAATGATGTAATGAAGGCGGCGATGAGAAATGTAAGTGGAAAGAAATCTGCCGCGTTCATTTGTATCTGTGATTATATTCAAGACATATGTTTTGCTATATCAAGATATGAGGCGCCTATATCGAAGATTGCAGTACAGTTTTAGATTTTTCTTTTTTCTTGAAATAGTGAGTTGAATAGTTTTGATAGGGACAAATATTTTTTTATAACTAATATGGTGAAACTATATAAATGTCAGAATTTGGAGTAAGTATTTCGATTTCTGGCCATATGTTCTACTACAACTCTTATCTTCCTATTTCGGCTAAGGGTCGGATGTCATGTTTGACTTTGGCATATTAGTTTTAGTAGTATTGTAATTTTTTTATTTTGCTTACAGAAATATCGCACCAAGTTTCGAGAAAATAATGTAGCAGGATAGATAGTTGCCGACGTAACATTATTGCATGCGACAATTTGTTCTATATGCTAGGCATGTTTTAAAACCGATTTTTTTGAACCGGATCGAAAATTTTAAGTGGTTTAAAGTTTAATGGTTTAACCGGTATAAAATCGGAATAAATAAAATCGGTGTCTATATATATATTAAAATTATATTTTATGAATAAATTAATTAAATAAAATGTGTTGGAGATTAAAAAGTAATTGTAAAATGGGATGTGAAGAGTTAGATTTATAAATTGAGGGTTAAAAGATAATTAACATAAAATATTTGGGAGATAAACAAATTAATTCTAAAATGAGGTGTCAAAAATAAATTTAAAATAGATTTAATGAAATACACCAGTGGGGATTTGAATCCACAACCTTGGAAAACTAAGTTCAAAAGTCTTACCATTAGACCATAACATCATATTTAAATTTTTTTATTACCTATTTTTCATTTTGTTTTATTTTTCATAATTTTTTCTTTTTTTTTAAATAAAGTTGAAAAAGACCGGACCGAAACCAAATTTCCGATCGATTCACGGTTTTTCCAGCAGGACCGGCCGGTCCGGTCCTGTCATTAAAACCATGATGCTAGGGCATGCCTAAATTTGTAATATTTTGAATTATGTGGTATTGGAAGGGACCGCGTACTACGTAAATGTCACGTGTGCAATTGAAGGGACAGCAAAATCTTCATAATATTAAAAAATTTATAAGGTGCTCAATAATCAAGAAGATTTCATTGAGTAGGCGACAAATAAAACAAAATAATAATAATAATAATAATAATAATAATAATAATAATAATTCGTCCACGTTCTTAATGTATGCCAATGGAGGTTAAATATTAAATTTGAGTTGAATTCCTTCATAATCATAATTTACTTCGACCTAAAAGAACATCTATAAATTGGTAATGAGAATGACAAGTGATGTCAATTGTATCCTTAATTGGTCTGAATTTAGCTTTATACCCAATTAGTTCGAATGAACTAGACTCAATCAGGTCTATTAAGGATTCAATTTGATCTCGCAGTCATTTCTAGAAATTAATCACATAGCTAATAGTAGGATTCAAAATCAACTCAAACGGAAAGTTTGGGGACAAGACAATGATAGTGACAAAAAATTAAAAATATGATCCAAAATTATTTTGACATATTAAATTAGTGACCTACTTTTGCAATTATAAATATAGTGACCCAAACACGAAAACATGTATACATAGCGACCTGATCTTATAATTTTCGTAAAAGAAATGCCTAAATTCTTTAGGAGCTAAGTTTCTTATTTCATCATGAAAAAACTGTACACAGCCATGTTCTTCCGCTCCTATAGCTGAGACCACAGATAAAGTGGCCAAATTATATTAAAAACGTATATGTTAAATAAAAGAAGAAGATTTAATTAAAAGTATTGAATAAAGTGGCCGGGTTATTATTAAACAACCCAATAAAATGCCCCCATCCAAAATCTTATGACAAACTAAAAATTTAAAACTTAAAACAATTTTATTATAACATTAGATTTAGAACACCAGGATCCAAAAGATGTTTAATATCTAACGTTAAAAAATTTGATTTATGTTTTAAATATCAGCAACAATCTCATTAATCTCCGTTTCCAAGTATAAATATATACCAATTTGATCTCTTTCAAAGCATAATAAATATCAGTTTGATCTCATTCTTTGTAGTTGTAGTTTTTTTTCGGAGAATTCTTGTAGTTGTAGTTCTACAACTTAGAGATGATTGTTTTTTTTCTTTTTTGCTTCAAGTTTCAACTTAAAAGATGTTAACTTGAATTAATAAGTCAAAATGAATTCATTTAATCATGTTAAGTACAATTGTTTTCGCGCATTAATAAATATCGCACCTCGATATTTAAGGTCTGCACGATATTTGAGGTCCACGCCTTAAACTGCACTTTTATTTTGAGCCAAAACGATCCATGGTCGCTTTTTTTGTGCCTCGCGCCTTTAAACACTATGGTGGCAATAGTAGTCAAAGTTGTAGATGCCACTATGCACACTACACCACTGTTCAATGTTCAAGTACACAACTTAGTTTTTCCTTATAGATTCTTAAATTAAATCACAGCTCTATCAACTTCCTAACTACTTTGATTGAATCTATCAACCATTTAAAAAGAGCCTCCCTAAGGTAATCAATTTCTATCAGTCTCTTAAGAACAAAAGATAATTCGTGAAATCTAATGGCAAAGTCAATCTGCAGGATTTTATAGCATAAAAAAAGGATCTTGCGTCAATGAAATGCAATCCACACACATATTCACAAAAAAAATGACCCACCGATACTAAATGCAAGAATTCGATGGCACGCACTAATCGACCGACAAGGACTCGACCTTGAGAAAAAACTCTAGCACATTTTTGCCAAAAAATAATTCCTCATTCCCGAACAACATTAAGACGCGCATCACAAAATTTGAATTACAGAAAATTGAACCACTTGGATTTACTTACTTGTGTCTTTGCGGACAATTTTATTTTTTTTTTAAATGTGTTTGTGCGGAAATATCTACGGTAAAACGTCTATAAATTAATAACCTTGGTACCACAAAATGTTATTAATTTGAAGAAATATTTCTTATTTAAAAAATATATATTTTTAATCCATCAAATTTAGTAGGTATTGAAAATAAATGAATTCATATATGTTGCAGCTTGATACTGTCAACACAAGAACTCTTGGCTACAGTTATAAAAAAAGTTAAGGATGAAATCCAATTAGATTTAAATTTTAAGAAAAAATCAAGTAAAAATGGATGCGTATTTTTGAATTATTTATGAAATTGCCATAATATTTATGAATTATTATGTTTTAATGGGACCTAACAATTATATAGGGATTTTTTCGAATATTATCTTATTATCTTACCGAATTTTATGATTTTTTTCAAAGGCCAGATTTTATTATTTTAGAGAGTTTATTTATAGTGTATTAATTTATAGAGGTTTTACTGTATACTCTTTTATTAAGTGTGGGCATCACTTAAAAACTGCAATTTGTTATATCATAATTAATCAATCAATTTTTTTGGAATTAATTATTGCGAAAAATTCAAAAAATAATTAACACGATAAAAAATAACTGTTGGACTTCGTCTTTCATCATTTTTATTTTATTAAAGTAATAACTAAAAATATTTACAAGCATAACCATCCACTATTGTTGATGAATGATTCAAATAAATACGGATCAATTAATTTTTTCTTTGCACACACATGGAGTGTCCGCATAGTACTAGTGTTCATAATTACCAAGGTCATAGACTGAGATTCAGATTCGGATTCGCATTTGGATTCACCGACTTATGCTGTGCGGACTTGGGTTATAACACGGAACTTAGAATGATTAGATTCTATGGAAGCCGAGATTGTCCCATAAGTTGGTATTCGATTCATACTAAAGTGTAATAAATCCATCCAACTTTATGTGCCTTTAAATAACACAAATTATGTCACATGAGGTGGCATAGTGGTCAAGCGGTGGTTGACTCGAAGTTTGTGTCTTTGAGACAATGCACATAGAATAACGAAGATTAATCTCGCTGAAAGTCGATGGTCCTCCCATTGTCGACAATGTAATTCAGATCCGATTCATACGGAAGTAAGTTGAAGTTTGAGGACCAAACATCATATCTACCTGACCTGGAAAAAAATTTGTAAATTTATTAAACTTATAGAAAAAATTATGAGTAAATATAGGATGAATTATTGAAATTGGATATTATGAACTGTGAAGTGGTCAATATAATTATGAGAAATATATATGTATACATCCATCCAGATAATATCGTATATATTTAAAATATACATAAATAAACAAATATTTTGTCGTTATGCACTTGAAGTAAAACCTCCTGACACTGTCTCAAGTGGTCAGAAGAAGCATAAATAATTTCCATAATCTCTTTTATGTTGTTTTTCTACAATTAATTAAATAATTTCCACTGTCGATATGCACATATCACTTGCAATAGCTTCCGCAAAGAAAAAGGCGAATGCCCAAAAGGCGGAGGATAAATAAAGAGGAAAATAAAAAGCGTGCTGTAAATTGTAATCAAAATCAACACTTCACGCTGTGAGTTCCCTTTTGATCTCGCAACCTTTTCATTTCAAATCCTTTGTTTGTGTTTATTGTTTAATAATCTTTTTGACCTGGGACTGTTTACTAGTTTGACTTGTATATATGCTCGTCTGATTGTTGTATATGGGTGGAATTTAGGTTGAAATGAACGGTATCGAGTTGATTTTAGCATATAATTGTGGTAGTTTCGGAATTTTTTGAACGATTATTTAAGGTGCTGCTTGCAGCTTCCTGTTCCGAAGTTGAATCGAGTGTAATCTATCTAGAAACCTGAAACTAGTGATTCGGGTGATTTTTTTCCCCTTGACAGGTAATTGGAGTTTTGTGGATTAATTGATGTCTAGACGATGGTTGATTTGAAGTCCGTGTTATTTCCCGCTTGCTTTTTTACTAATCCTAAAATTTCACAATTATGTAATTTTTGGAACTTGCGAATATGACTTTACTTGGATCGAGCGAGATGTAATATTATGTCTGATCATCGGGTTTGCAATGTGTGTATGAATTTGGTGAACATTGCTGTAGCCTATGAATAATGAACGAAAACATGAAAAATAACCAAAGGCGTTAACTTGCTCATATAGATTTAATTTTAGACACGTTTTCTCTTCTGAAAAACTAACAAGCTTCCCATGTTTTAGGAAGTTATATTGTAGTGATAGACTGCCACGCTACTAGAAATTGGATGTTGCTGTGAGCATATCATGGCTTCTGGTGGCAGAGGACATGGAGATGCTGGTAGTTCGAGACCCGTTAATGGCTCCAAGGTAGCATCCACTTCCGTTGACTTTCTTGGGAGGGAGATGCTTGAAATGAGGCTGAGGGACCGTGTGGACCATGATAATGATAGGGTAAGTGTAAGTCTGAAGCATTTTCAATGGTCATATATCTTTTTTTTCCGAAACGATAGCTTAATATATTAACAAGGATACATGGCTAAATAGCCCAACAAACCCTCTGGAGACAATCGAGCAACAGTAGGGAAGAAAACTCTCATCAAGAGAGAAACACCACACAACAGAGAAAAACAAGAAAAACATCAACCATGATGATGCTATTTCTGATTCAGTTATGGGATTAAATTTGTAACCAAGAAGTTCTATATTGTGATTCGCAGGATAGTGAACCCGACATAGTCGACGGTGTAGGTTTGCAAATAGGGCATGCAATTAGAAGCAATGTTGGTGGCCGACATGGTCAGACGAGGCAGGTAGCTGAAGATATTAATTTGAATATTCAATATAGTTGCTCTATTATTTTTAAGAAAATGATTTTTTATTTATCCATTTCGTTATTTGTGTAACTAGGGGGCCACCTATATAGCAGAGCATGTTGTTGGAACTGGTTCGTTTGGAGTAGTTTCTCAAGTAAGCGAGAAAACCATACGATGGTTCTTGTTTATGACCGATGAGACCACATTTGCTAACGTAACAATTAATGTATTTATTCCAAGGCAAAATGTAGGGAAACTGGAGAGATCGTTGCTATCAAGAAGGTTCTACAGGACAAACGCTACAAGAATAGGGAGTTACAGATTATGCAAATGTTGGATCATCCCAATATTGTGGCCCTAAAGCATTCGTTCTACTCAACGACTGAAAAAGATGAAATTTACTTGAATCTTGTTCTCGAATATGTCCCTGAGACTCTTCACCGCGTTGCAAGGCAATACATCAGAATGAATCAGAGAATGTCTTTGTTATATGTGAAGCTTTACACCTACCAGGTATGTATGTGTAGTGTTTTTGTATCACCTTTGGTGATATTTTCATGAATTGAATGCTATGCTAGCGCATGCTCTTTGATCTCGTATTTTGAGCTAATTTAGTATGGTAGGCTACTGCTGAAGCATCAACCCCTACCGGCATGTTAATCTTTCACTCGTTAGTATCAGTAACCTTACTGTGTAATGCTCATAATCTTAATTTTCATGTCTCAATGTGGTTAACACAACTAACACTGGTTAGTACGTCGTGGGAAATGAACTAATAATTAGGTATATTTTATCCTAATTCTTAACTTAATTGGAATGAAGTTGGAAGCATCAATGATTGCCAATTTGCATACTAACTAGGGTATTTGAGCTTCAGTTTTTTGGTTATATCTAATGTTTGTTCATGTGCAGATCTGCCGCGCACTTGCTTACATGCATAATTGTTTTGGAATTTGTCATCGCGATATCAAGCCTCAGAACTTACTAGTAAGTACTTGCATCTTTCTTTTACACAGGAACGAGTTCTAACAGTTCTCTTAGGGTGTGTTTGGTTTGTGGAAATTAGTAGGGAAAAGAAAATGAAATGGAAAAGGAAAATTAGTTTTTATGTTTGGTTGATTGAAGAAATAGATAAGGAAAAGAAAAGAAAAGTAAATATAGCTTAAGTTTACACTTAAAACTAAGGAAAACTAGTTTATTCACCAAATGTTGAGGAAAACGAAAGAAAAACTTATGAAAACAATTTTCTCTCCAATTTTCTTTTCCACACTAATTTCCTTAAACCAAACGCAGCCTTAATCTCTCTTTAATAAAATATAAAAAAACGAAGACCATGAACATAAATTACTGCTTTGGGGGCTTTTTTTCTTGTTCTGACACCACCAATAATATTATTCCAATTATATTGTTACGCGCTATGTTATTTGCTTTAACATTATCTATTTAAAATCGGATTTCCATCGCTGAGAAATTAAGATTTGGGAACGGAAGGTCGATGAATTGGATGTGTAGTGAATGTAGATATATAGGAGGTTAAATATAATAGTAACCCCATGTTACTATGCTATAAAACTTACGTGATGCGAATATGTTTCCAGGTAAATCCACACACACACCAACTGAAACTTTGTGACTTCGGAAGTGCGAAAGTTCTGGTGAGTTTTTCGCAGATGTATTGAATACTAATCGGTGAATATTTATTATTTTTCGTCTGTTTATTGCATCATCAGGTAAAAGGTGAACCCAACGTGTCCTATATATGCTCAAGATACTACCGAGCTCCTGAGCTAATATTTGGGGCCACGGAGTACACCACTGCGATCGATATATGGTCCACCGGCTGTGTAATGGCTGAATTACTTCTTGGACAGGTTAATCTATTTTCTCAGTCTCTTGTTAGTCTCTTTTGTTATGTCAAAATAATTTTTCTCCTATATTTTGTTATGCAGCCCTTGTTTCCGGGTGAGAGTGGAGTTGATCAGCTCGTTGAAATTATAAAGGTGCTCCCCTTTGACCCGATTTTAGGATTTGATAATTGTGCGTTGCTTTGTCTGATTCTGAAATGGCTAACCCCTTTAGTTTGACGTCATAGGTTGTACAAGTAACTATCCTAGTTCTGTTATGTGGGACGTATTGGCAATTTTGTTAATATACAATGAATTTTTCACCATTTGCTATGCAGCGTGTAGAAACTAGGAATTTAGTGAATATGCAAAAGTGTGCGTCGGGTAAACTCCATATCTTATGTAGAGATGTAGAGTCAAAATTTATGAGGAAAATATTAAAAAAGGATAACGATAAATTTAGTTGCAAATGCAATATCTCTAGATGTTAAATATAATTGAATTGTTTAACGAATAACGACGTAATTGAATTTATTAATGATTCTAATACAACTGAAACAAAACGTTCGTTGTGATTCTCATTTCTCCATCTCACCTACATACCTAGAATGATTGCAAGTTAACATTTAGCAGCTTTTTCGGACTCAAATAAAGTTTCTCGCATTTTCCTAATTTGAATGAAGCCTACTATTTCCAACCATTTCAATTTGTTTAATTTGTGAAGCAGGTTTTAGGAACTCCTACGAGGGAGGAGATCAAATGCATGAATCCAAACTATACCGAGTTCAAATTCCCACAGATTAAGCCCCATCCTTGGCACAAGGTATCTTAATTTCATCTGCATGAGTTTTTTGGATCTGACTAGCTTTGTATCTTCATCGTACCTTATGTTGTAGGCTAATTCAATAAAATCTAAGAGTGGATCCTTTTTAATCAAGAGTCACTTGTTTGGTGTATATATTCACACCAGTTATTTTGAACGCAAGGGCAATTTTTCTTATAACTCTGATTTCCTTTCTGTATAAAAAAAAATTCAATGCCAAATTTCTGTTCCCGATCTCGAGTCTGAGCTTGGAAATCGTCGTGGGCCATTATAATCGAATGTTTTGGTCAGGTTGTGGATTTGTGCGTGTTAGGCATCTGTTTGTTTTTACTCGGCAATAACAAGAATGGATTCGTGAAGCCCGTGTGAATCCATTCTTACTTCACATAAAGATTTTAGTGGTGGTTTTCTAATCAGATTCATCTAATTAACCTGTTTAAATTTACCGAATCTGCGAAATTCATGAATTTTTTTTTTTTTATTATTATTTTGAACACGGTATTCATGAAGTTTTAAATAGACCCTCGACGTTCATTTTTTTTTTTCCCGGGACTTTTCAGGTCTTCCAAAAGCGGCTGCCTCCCGAAGCCGTTGACCTCGTTTGTCGGTTTTTCCAGTACTCACCAAATCTCAGATGCACGGCCGTAAGTTTCACAAGAACTTTCACCGTCCAATTTATCCAAATTTGAAACTCCGAAAATCAAAATTCACAACTCGATTAAGTTATTCTTTCTTTCCTTTTTGTGGATATAAAGCTCGAAGCTTGCGTTCACCCTTTCTTCGATGAGCTGAGAGACCCCAACACCCGTCTTCCAAATGGCCGCCCCCTTCCTCCTCTCTTTAACTTCAAACCCGAAGGTAATGCATGTTTTATATACACTGCTTTGATTATTAGCATCTGCTTTTATGAGTTCTTGCTTTATGTGTATCCTATGATAAAACTCTCTCTCTCTCTCTCAGAGCTTTCTGGGGTACCTCCGGATACCGTCCACCGTCTGATTCCGGAACATGCTAGAAGACAAAGCTTGTTCATGGCTTTTCACTCCTAATCATCATCGCTTCTACTAATCTCCATGCATGGTTGGTTTTGTAACAAGTGAGACTCATTGCAGTGTGTGCTTTTGCGTTTTCTTTGTTGGACTATTTTATAGATAATATGAAATGAGAGAAAAATATACGTTGATAATTGTTATGTGCATCATTATGAGCTTGGAAGCTTGTTTCTTGATTATTGTGTAGTGACTTACTTTTGCAATTATCAAATATAGTGATAAAAAACGAAAACATGTATAGTTAGTGATTTAATCCTATAATTTTGCCAATCTATTCTTCACGTGAATAATGCATAACTTTACAGAAAATAAAAATAAATTATGGAGCCATACAATTTGGAATAAAACGGGTGAAAATGGACCCTCAATCTATTTTTTAATGTGTTCAGTTACCACGTTTCTTATGACGCGTAGCCTGTTAGATTAGAGTTGTAACTAGAATTAACCAAATTAATAATGTAAGAATATGCATAGGTATAATCAAACAAGACAAACCCTAACAATCATCCATGCTTGATTTATAATCATCATGATATCATTTTATACTTGGCATGATTTGACTCCGACTACTTTGACACAACACAAAGATATATTATACGTAAATGTAGAATCCTTGTCGTAACACAGCTCTGATCAATCTCATTTAATATCACGTGAAAATCAAAATTACATCTTAAAACTTGCTAATGGATAGTATTAGAAATTGAGTGATCTTTTCTAAAATAATTGGTGATAGCGTGATAGGAGGAGATTTCCAATTGATGTGGGATAACACCCACTTTTTAAATCTAAGCAGTTACTTGATTGATCAAACATTTGCAGGAGACTCATTTCTTTCCGAATTATTTTATTTATAATAACTAGTTGAACTAGTTCCTTTTTTCTTAAGAATATACATCTACTGTATATAATATAGATACGCACGTTTCGTTTGTATCTACTTAAATAGCCAGAAGAACGAAGTTCATATCATTAAAGTACTATATAAAAACAAAAACAGAAGGCCGTAGACTTTGAATATGTATATCGATATAATATATATATATATATATATATATATATATATATATGTATCGATATAAAGCATGCAACAGACCAAACAAATACCAGGTTCTCCCCTTGTTTTGCTTTGTCCAAAAGTCAGAATACGTTAAGTCTTTAAAACATGATGAAAACAGCATGAAATGTTATTTAATTTCGTATAATGAGAACACTAATTTTTTAATCCAAAAATAGCATATAGTCTATTGTCTAACTAATAGTTGCTTGTAATAACTGGAAGCTGAAAAGTATACAACGAACGTTTAACCTCATATAACTAAGTAATTAGATATCGGATCACGTCTGTGCTTATCGCTTTTATTTAATTTACAATCAAATTCCAGCATAATTGAACTTAATTTATTTTTTATTGAAGCTTTACCTGTGACATTGTTTGCGAGAGAATAGGACAATTATATTGACACTACATGCCAAGTGGGATTCTAACCCAATCTGTATGAACACGCGGTTTCCCATTTTTCTTATTATAAATCCTTTCTGATGATTTCCAACTGTTTCATTTATTATGGTGAAAATGAAATATTGTATTTTAGTGAACAGTGGGATTCGTTGGGACTTGACGGGAAACATAGAACGAAGAGGATTAGTCTTCATCAAGTTGATGTTCAATTTAGACTCAACATATCGAAAGTGTGGTGACTGAGGCGATTTTGTGTCTTTTAATAAAAAGAAAGTATACAAATCATTCTATAATATTTTATTTAATCGCACTACATTATTTCCCGCCCTAGTTTTACTCATAGTTGTTAAGCACACAATTCTTCAAAATATTTTATAACCGGGCAAAATTATAAAATTAGGTCACTAATTATACATGTTTTCGTTTTTGGATCACTATGTTTGATAATTGCAAAAGTAGGCTACTAACTTTGTATGTCATAACAATTTTGGGTCATGTTTTCAATTTTAAGTCACCAAGTATATATTTTTCGTTTTGAGGACACTAAATATACATGTTTCAATTTTGGGTCACTATGTTTACAAAGTTAATTACCAAATGAGTGATCCAAAATTAAAAAAATGTATAATTAGTGACCCAAAATCGAATACTAGTGACCAAAAATTGAAAACATGACCCAAAAAATTATTTTGATATACAAAGTTAGTGTCCGACTTTTGTAATTGTAAAATATAGTGACCCAAAATCGAAAATATGTATATTTAGTGATTTAATCTTATAATTTTCCCTAATATATTCTATATATTACGATTCTAAGTGCTAACAACTTCGAAATATTCTATGCTATATTCATATACAAAAATATATGCGCAAAGATAGTTATTCTATTCTATATCCTTTAACTAACGTCCGCATAAAGGTTTACACGTCTGGATATAATGATCATTGCCTTTATTGTTGGCATTTATCTTGACGACTATATTTAGGTCTAAATTACATATAAATTGGAAAATATATATTTTTTAAAAAATAATAATTTCATTCCATAATATCAATTGGAATTTTTTTACAATGCATCAAAAAGCAAAACAGTCGAAGAATATGAATGAATGACAAAAAAAATTGATATTACTAATTGCTCGAATCACCAACACACGTCCATTCCTCGTATCTACGTATAATATCATAGCAAACTCTTATTCAAAGAGAGAAATACTCTGATACGATAGAAAAAAATTCTCATACAAGAGAAGATAACTCTCAAACCAAAATATAAAACTGAAAGCAAAGAAATTAAAGAAGAGAATAAAAAAATATGATGGGATC
Organism: Linderniella brevidens; assembly: GCA_004919715.1. Lineage (NCBI taxonomy): Eukaryota > Viridiplantae > Streptophyta > Magnoliopsida > Lamiales > Linderniaceae > Linderniella > Linderniella brevidens. The sequence continues at coordinate 15,953,292 of SWDC01000147.1, read as the reverse complement.
TCAACCCGATCCGTCGTCAACCATGATGGCGGTCGATATGTGGCCTCCGGCGGAGAAAAATAATTGAGATTTTTTCGGAGAGCTTTTCTTAGACATGGCTATTGGGGTTTTTAGTAAGAGAACTGGAAAATATTATTAAAAATAAAAGAATGTAATTCTTACAATAAGTACTAAATCAGTTCCAGTCTTGCAAGTTTAATCGAAACATTGTATTTCGTCACAATTGCTGCGAAGCAAAGCATGTGCTTTTGTGACATTTGCCTCTCTTTCCGAATTGCCAGATCGCATAATTCTTGATAACACATCATTGCAATACGTGCTGTTTCAAGCAAGATTGTAATAAATTATGACATTTTAATTGACAATTTGAAGATCATTTATTAAATTACTGAATGATCTATAAATTCTTGGCAAACGGCCGAGTCAGAACATACATTCATATAAATCGTGCAAAAGTAGCACTAAAACAAATATTTAATTTCATGTTGAATTTTCTCCATTTTCCTAATTTCATCAAATTTAGTTACTGGACGACAATAAGGAGACCAAAATATGAACTGCCCAGCACTTTTTTCACCACCTAAGATAATTACAAAAACGTCAACTTCAATAATATCCATGCCTTCATCCAAAAAAATAAAATAATAATAATAATATCCATGTCATGTTATGGATTTTCTCTATAAATACATACACTTTCCTCCCATTAACATCACGTCCATTCAAACAAGAATCATATATTACAGCCAAGCCAACAATTCTCCAAAATCAAATTGTTATTATTAACCTAAGAAAGGAGAGAAATATATAGTAAAAATGGGGAAAGAGATCAGTGATGAAGAAGTAGGGCAAGAGGTCAATAGCATTACATCTTCAAAATCAGAGTCTCCATTTCTTTCCATGAACCATGTTTCCTTTGTCTGCATATCCGTGGTGAAATCTGCTGAATTCTACGAGCGAGTTCTTGGCTTCGGTCTCATCAAAAGGCCCTCTTCCTTCGACTTCGAAGGAGCTTGGTCAGTATTCATTTTCACACATCTAATTAAATTAAATCTTCTTATTTCTTGCTACGACAATTAATGCTTGAGCTCATCATAAAACTACCACCATTTTTTTTATAAAATCTACAATGAGAAGGCAGATATTTTAGACAAGGTGGGGTTGACTTATTTTTATATATGCGTTGTCGTCGTCACAGTTCTTGAATACTTTATTTTTCTATTTTTAATTTTTTCCAGGCTGTTTAACCATGGAATAGGCATCCATTTACTACAAGCTTCAGAAAATGTCCCACAAAAGAAAGACAAAATAAATCCAAAAGACAATCACATCTCATTCCAATGCTCGGACATGAGCCTACTCATCGAACACTTGGAACAAATGAAGATTAAGTACGTGAAGGCGGTTGTAAGAGAAGGAGGCATAATCGTTGATCAGATTTTCTTTCACGATCCCGATGGATATATGATCGAAATCTGCAACTGCCAAAACTTACCGGTTCTTCCCATTTCATCGTCTTCTTGCCCCGTGAAGAAGAGCGACTCAAACCCTAATATCAGTCCCATAAGTAATTCCTCATTCTATGGTGAGTCCCTAATTTCAATGTTAAGTGTTGGAAATAAAGTACGCAAGTTTAAAATATAATACATTCCCTTCAAGTATAAGCATTTTAAGTGAAATGATCATTTAACATGATATATCAGAGCTTAGGCATACATGCCGTTTCTATGAATCCTCACAACTACTCATTAAATGGAAAATTTCACGTTTAAGGCTAGATTAGAATGAACCCAGCCTAAACGTGAGGGATGTTGTTGAAATAAAATATATAAATTTTAAATATCATACTTTTTCCATTTAAGCTTAAGCTTTTAGGTGGAATGGTGATATAACAATTACGATAAATTTGAATTTATAATGAATTGCAGGAACGAATTATCAATGCAGCGGGGAAGCTGAGGCAACGATAATGGAGAACTTGTCGGTAGACGTGATGAATGTATCCATGAAGAGGGAGACGAGCATTGTTTGAGGTTAAGGATTAATGTTAAGTATTCGGACAAGTTAATAAAAATTAATGCCGTCCTTTCGTAATTGATCGATGATGTAATAATACCATGCGCATCCGTACTTGATCCTCTTCTTGCAACTTTGTAGGATCGTCGTGGGATTTTGTGTTTTGTTTTGCTATTTTTGATTTTTTTTTTTTAATTTGGAGTCAATATTAGTGGGAGTCTTTTTTACTTTGATGAGGAGACATGCTACGTGCTTCGTCGTTCGAATTTAATTATGTCTTAATCAATACAAAATACCCATGATTGAAAGAAGGGTTGTGAATATCATTGAAGGGACCCTTTAAACACCCATTTTTCATGCCATTTCTCGGTCCCGATTCTCTGTTTGCCGGAGTTGCGACAGTTTTCCCTGCGAGACCGGAGACCCGCATGGGATCGAGGACAGGTGAAATTTATTTCCCCGTTGGCGGGAATGGGAATTCGTCCCTAACCGCGTTCGAGGTTCTATGATAATTAGATACCATGATATGGGATTATTTAAGTAAATGGCCTTTGACTGAGTCAATTTTAAAAAAATGACCTCCATAATGTTTAAAGTCTATTATACCTTTACTAACTCATGGAAAAAGACGTCTTTACCCTTATTTAACCCATTCAACTACCCAAAGTAAAATTAATTAGGTTTAATCGATTCTACACTCACTGTAGCGTCACGGGTCGTCTTCTTCGTCGTAACAGAGTACATAACAGTTAAAATTGAAGAAAGACACATAACGAAGCACATCAAGTCTCCAAATCTACGAAACAACCTTTACCCGAAGCAGAAAATTCTCCAAACCAACTACAATGGCATTGAACGCGCGTCCCGAAAGAATTCCGGTAATTTCACTGTCATTTCGTCTTCCTCAGGGGTTACCCAATTGTTCAATTTGGACAATTGTTTGCAAGGGAACCGTGCGTCGCACCAATTGGGACCCAAACAGTCGCGCAAATCAGGGGACCCGTGATTGCATGCTTGGGACCCGAGCACAGTTGCACGGTACCCATACGCACGGTACCCATAGGCGCGGCCCCTTGCGTTCCTGTGCGGGTACCATGAATTTGAGTGCGGGTACCATGCGATTGTGTGCGGGTATCCTGCGCGCATGCACGGGTACCATGCACTTGTGTGCGGGTACCATGTGCTAATGCGCGGGTACCATGCGCTCATGTGCGGGTACCATGCTTGCAAGCGCGGGTACCATGCTTTCATGTGTGGGTACCATGCTTGCAAGCGCGGGTACCATGCTTTCCTGTGTGGGTACCATGCGCGCATGCGCGGGTACCAAGCTTTCCTGTGCGGGTACCATGCGAGTACTAATTGATTATTTACTCTTATGATTCATAGGTTGTGCTGAAGAAGCAACTGTCATCCCGAGATGACGACTTCGAGTTCCGGTTGACAATGACCGGGATGTACAAGGAGGCAAGTGCAAAGATCAGGAACAATCTGAATGAGGCGGAGTGGGAAAGTTATAGGGCGGGGAGTCTATTTGGTATACTCGTCGAGGCTGCCGCCCATTTCAATTTATCCGCGCAGCTGATTACCTTTATGACGAGGAGGCAGACTACCCTTCACGACCGCGAGGAGTTGTGGATGGTCATAAACAACCGACCACTCCGATTCTCTAAAGCGGAGTATTGCTTGATTACCGGGCTAAGGTTCTCCGACGATATCCCGAAAGTGTACCCCAACGGTGATTTCGCGGAGAGAAACTTTCCGGGAAGATCAACAATCCGATTGTCGTACATCGAGGATCGGCTCCGAGAGTTGGGAGCCAACGATGACGGAAACGTGAACTTCGATAAGTTGAAGTTGGCGGACGTTCTCTTTGCCGCAGCCGTGTTGCTGCCTCGACCGACGAAGAAGGACACCGTTCTACGGTCGTGGCTGCTCGCATTGGTGGAAGACGAAGTCGCCTTCGCCAACTACCCTTGGGGCAGCATAGCGTTCAAAGAGGTGATACGCTCGCTGAAGATAAACCCAAGGGAGAAGAGGGATTTTGTGCGGGAACGAGCCCGCAACGGGGGCAGCGCACACTGCGGGCTACTGATTAGTGGCTTCGTACATCCGCTTCAGGTCGTTTATTATTTAAAATTCTTTTTTTTTTTATTTAATTGTGATTATATATTGCTAATTTGTTTTCTTTGCATTCTAGGTTTTGGCGTACGAGTGCATTTCGGGCATTCGGTACGCATTCGCCTATCGTCTAAACGAGGCGGACGTGATGACCCCGCGCATATGCCGGTACGTCACCAACGATTGGTCGACGAAGGGTGCTCCGAAGATGGAGACGATCCTCAACGTCGTAAAGGGGTTACCCGTATCGGGGATGCTGAGCCCAACAATATCGGAGATGAACCAGCCCTATTTCCGATATAGCCGGTTCGAAGTGGAGGAAAGGCATGAAGTCCTCGACCACATAACGAGGCTCCTCGAAGATGGTGTCGAGCTTAAGTGTGTACGGCATTTGCCGGCCGTGGAGGAACCCGAACCAACAGTACCTCAACTCTCGGATCGGTCCTTCTACGAGGAAGGGGCGGACCAATTTCGTCCCCCCTCACCTCCACGGTTCTCGAGCCCTCCTCCACATCAATACTCGGGCCCTTCACACACACGGTACCCGTCTCCTCCTCGACAGCATTACTCGGGCCCCACCTGGGAGCAATTTGATGAGTTCACAAGACGCGTGGACCAAAATTTCGAGACGGTGAATAATCGGTTCGATGACGTCTCTACGAGTATCTCGCAGTTACGCGAGTCGTATGACGACCGATGGTCCACGGCTCAAGAGTGGGGCGCGAGCATCTTCGGGTTGCAGCAGTCGATGACGGAACTGCAGCAGAATTTGCAGCAAGGGTGGTACGGGGCCACCCGAGACTTTCCGACGCACACCTCTCACGGTACGGCCCTATAAATAATAATATGTTGATTATTGATAGTTTTCTGACGTCGGAGTTTTATCGTGGTAGGTTATGAGGCCGGATGCTCAAACCAGGCGTTCTATCCTTCGGAACCCGAAGCAGCCCGAGAGGCCGAGGTGGAACCCGAGGCCGCAGCCGAACCCGAGGCTGCGGAGGAACCCGAGGGGTCGGCCGAACCCGAGGCTGCGGTGGTACCCCAACCCGAGGCCGCGGAAGAACCCCAACCCGAGGCCGCGGAGCAGTCGACACCGCCTCGCGAAAGCAGGCCTTCGAAGTATCAGGTGACCCCCTTCACCGACCCGGACCAGAACCGCGTGCGGAACAGCATCAATCCTCAAGTCGAGAGGCATATGAAGCGAAAACTGAAGCAGTGGCCTCGGCTAAAACAGAGGATTGATACAATGGAGGATACCGAGCGGTTGCTTTGTTTGTCGCACTCGTTCCGCACGAAGGCGTGGTTCCAACAGCTGTACACGCCTTCGTGTTGGCTCGACGACGCGGTAAGAAATATTGATAACTTCAATTCGTGTAAATGCAGTCATACGTTTTATTAATAAACTTGTTTTTTTTTAATTTATAGCACATCGACGAAAGCATTAGAGGCTTCGTCGAGATGCAGAGGCTTCACACCTTCTGCTCTCGAAACATCTCTTTCATGAGCTATGGGATGAAGGATAGCATAGACCGGGACTGCATACAGAACGGGAAGTTTGTCAAGGGCATGCTGCCCTTGTTGGTCCACAACGCAGAGGGACGTGATCAGGACTGGCCATCGGTGTCATGGCAAGTTTCCAACTTCATCGTGGTGCCGGTCCAGACCATCGCTCACTGGGTTCTTGCAGTCCTCGACTGGAAGAACAAGATGATTCGAGTATTCGACTCGGATCCGTCATGCGATGTGGACATGCGCAATATGAATGCAGCCCTAGCCGGTCTACAAATTGCTGTCCCGAACGTGCTCAAAGGACTTGGTCTAATTGGAAGCGTGTTTCGGAAGTGGAAGGTCGAGAGGATCCCCAACTTCAAGAAGCAAGAAAATTCGTAAGTAAACCTTTATTTCGAAAGATGTTGATTTTTGTATATCATATCTTAATGTTAAACATTTGGTTGTTTTCAGAGGAGACTGTGGGGTTCATGTCTTGCGGGCCGCATTTGCAATGCTCTTTCGTGGCGATAACGTCGCGGAGCTTACCGGTAGGCAAATGACGCAATTTCGTGAATTTCTATGTATTTCTATTCGCCTAAATGATTGGGGTATGTGGTATCAATAATGTATATTAGTGAATTTTGTAAATTTCGAACTTTGCTTATGTAAATATTGGTACCCGCACACATATGCACGGTACCCGCACACAATTGTACGCTACCCGCACACAAAACCACGGTACCCGCACAGAAGGGCATGGTACCCGCACACTTAGGCACGGTACCCGCACACTTAGGCACGGGGTACCCGCACACAAAGGCATGGTACCCGCACACTTAGGCACGGGGTACCCGCACACCTAGGCACGGTACCCGCACAGAAAGGCACGGTACCCGCACACAAATGCACGGTACCCGCACACAAAGGCATGGTTCCCGCACAATAATAATTATTTTAAAAAGATAAATAAATATATTAGTATCTCATATCTTCGATCTACGAATAATTGGTTTATGATTATCCCGATCATTTGATGTGACTGATAAAATTATTTATCATAAAATTTTTTGATGTGACTGATATACTGACATACTGATAAAATTATTTTATGATATTATTTGATGTGACGTGACTGATTTAACTTATTAAGTTTCTCGCACATAAGTCGCAGGTTACCCGCCCACTATGCGCAGGGTACCCGCACATAATGCGCATGGTGCCCGCACATAATCGCAGGGTACTCGCACACTTAGGCACGGTACCCGCACACAACTCGCATGGTACCCGCACATAATGCGCACGGTACCCGCACACAAAGGCATGGTACCCGCACATAATGCGCACGGTACCCGCACACAAAGGCATGGTACCGCACATAATGCGCACGGTACCCGCACACTTAGGCAGGGTACCCGCACAATAATGCGCCGTTATTTTAAAAGGATAAATAATAATTTTATTTCATTTTCATAATATTTCTATTTATATTCGAAAACACAAACATTCTTGATCATTAAAACTTTAGAGCTTACACAATGCGGCAAACAAAATCAATTCAATATAGATGGGGTAAGATATTGTTACTATCATCATTTGAGTAAAAAGAAACTTGGCATTTCAACATAACAATCCTTGATTCTAAATGTCAACCCGCCTTTTTTTTATCCCAAATGATCAACTTAGTATGTCTAACTACCGTAACGCACTCACGGACCGAAATAGGCCAACTCTATTTTGTGATACCAAAATAAAGAAATTTGTGGTACCAACTCTAATAAGGCTCGGTACCCGCACATAAAAGGCCTGGTACCCGCACACAATCGCAGGGTACCCGCACACTTAGGCACGGTACCCGCACAGTAGTATACAGTTATTTTAAATAGATAAATAATTATTTTATTTCATTTTCAGAATAATTGGTTAATGATTATCCCGATCATTTGATGTGACTGATACAATTATTTTTACGAGTTAACGTACAGACAACTACTGACTTGATTGATGTAACGTAAAGTACTGACATGATTGAATTAATTAAAATCATTTGACAGTTTGCACAAGGCACACAAGGCGCGGTACCCGCACACTCAGGCACGGTACCCGCACAGAATGCGCATGGTACCCGCACACTTAGGCACGGTACCCGCACGCAATGCGTACCAAACATTACAATATATCGAATTTCCATATAAATTACACCTGTACAAATCAAACTCATAGGATTTAACCCCTCCTACCAAATTCTCCGACGGATGGCATTCTATTTTTTTGTGCTCTGCCGCGTATTGGGTCAACGAGTGGTGGTAACATATTCACCATTCCTTCAACGCGCTCGGTGACAGGCCATATGGTACCCTCGTACGCTAATTTCCATGTCTCCAAGCTGTAGTACGCATGGACTAGCGAATATACCCATACATTAGCACATGGGATACGATCGATATCAAACATCTTACAACTACATGACTTCGTATAGATATCGACCACCTCGTTGACTCCACGCCCGTATACATTATACCGATGAATGCCAATTTCCGAGACGTGTAGATTTTCTGAATTTATGTAGTGAGACCGTAGGATTGACTCGACTTTCGGCGTAAATGACGTTACATTGGCTTCCATCGAAGCTTCGCAAGTTCTTCGATGTTTACTAAACCAACTTGACGTCAAACGTTGTATCGAATCGAACAATCCTATGAGTGGAAGCTCTCTATCCGCAAGTAGAGCGGCATTTATCGATTCCGAGCCGTTGGTGGTCATGATGTTGTACCTTGTTCTCGGGCAATACGATCTTGTCCATTTTGCCTTCGTACCCTCATCAAGATACGTATGCACGTTTAAGTAGCGTTCCTTTAGCGTTTCCAGCAATCGATCGCAATCGCTCGTCTTGTAGGCGTACGAAATATTAAGGAATAACGCACAAGCACCTTTCTCCTTCATACGGGTCTTTATATTTTGTTGGATATGCCATGCACAGAACCCGTGAAACGCATATGGGAACACTGCCGGGACAGCTGTCTTTATACCGCCATGTCTGTCAGAAATTATGACGAGTTCATTTGTATCGGCCACAATCCGTTTTAATCTCGTCAAGAACCATGACCAAGATTCGGTAGATTCGGTGCTCGCAATACCCCATGCGATAGGATACTGATGGTAATCGCCGTCTTGCGCCGTTGCAACAAGCATCACCCCTTTATACTTTCCCTTTAAAAAGGTGGCGTCAATAGAAATTACCTTACGCATGTAAGCAAATCCCGTTATGCATGCACCGTATGCCAAAAACAGATATTTAAATATGTTTTCCTCGTCCATCTCTCAATCCGTGACACTTCCGACGTTCATTTGCTTGACAGCCTCCAAGTACGCCTGGATCAACGCGTAACAATCGTCCCCGTTACCAACCAACTCCTCCGTAGCGAAGTTCTTCCCTTTCCAAGCCTTGTAGTAAGAAACATTCAACCCTCTACTTTGCATCATAGACATGATAGCCTTTGGCGCGGGAATGTCTTTAGGCCCGCTAAAATTGTCAAGAAGCATCCTAGACACAACCGAGGAAGTTCCTTGACGATGGTTTCGACGTCGATGCGACACGCCGCATGTGTGTGTGCCGCAATATGTCCGTATCGAGAAAAAAGGGGAATCCTTATCCTTTGCAGCTCGAAAGCGCCACGAACATTGCTCCATCGCACACCTTACTACATATAAAGTCTTGTTCGACTTTACTAATTTGCACTCGAACGACGCAGCCAAAGCAATTTTGGATATCTCCTCGATAACTTCCGCCTTGTCACGAAACTGCTGCCCAACGTGTAGGCTTGAACCGTCCGGAAATGCAAAAGTACCATCATCAGCCTCTTCTACAGGGTTACGATCTACATCGTCATCTTCATCGTGATTGTGATCGCGTGCAACAAATTCCTCCTCCGACTCTTCAGTGTTTTCGATTGGCTCATCTTCATTTTGGTTCGAATGCCAACCCGAGTAATCCCTACCCCCAGACGGTCCAGCGATATCTTCAAGACCCTCATCTTCATTTTGGTTAGAAGGGCTGCAACCGTACCCCTCAAACGGTTCGATTTGCGCATTTTCATCGCAATCGGCAATGAGCCCGGTATTATTACTAGAAGAACCAACAAATGCGTCCGACGGAGCCGCATGCGCACATTCCACCACCTCGACATGAACCACGGGTCTCGATTGAGGGCCACCAAAACCCAAGTACGCACGTAGAGCATAGTCGTTATCGATGTATATGGGCCTGGGATAACTGTAGGGTACATTTGGCATATAGCTTAGGTTTAGCCTCGCATTGTCGTTGCGAAACGCCAAGACCGCTACAATTTGCTCCTTTACGTCTTGTAACGTGCATGCGTCCTCATCCACCAAAATTGAATGCCAGCTACAATTTGACGCAGGGGACCAAGTCGAGGTATTGTCCTCGCCGATTAACCACCGACCATCGAATTGAAATACAATGTTGGTAATTGTCATATTGAGCACCTGCAATATAATGCAATGTTATTGTTTAGAAAACGATTGTCGTGATACGCTCGTGCTTATGTATGATCTTCAGCGAATGGGACCCAAACATGGGATCACGGTACCCTCACTCAATGGCAGGGTACCCGCGCAGGGACGCAGGGTACCCGCGCAGGGACGCAGGGTACCCGCGCATCAACGCAGGGGACCCGCGCATAAACGCATGGGTCCATGCGCAGGGGACCCGCGCGTATTGCAAATGGTACCCGCACCTATATCTCATGGTACCCGAACGCAGGGGTCCCATGCACAAAAACTTGACCGCAAAATATGTATTTTCAGGTCCGATTTCTCGTACTAACCACTGAAATATCGCTACTCTGGCTAGTACACATGATCTACTAAATAACCCATACATTTTAGGGGGTAATGGACTGGAAATTCACCATTTTCGACGTTAAAATTGCAGTTTTCATGTAACGAATGCTTACTGGTAAATATGCTGAAATGCGTTCTGTTTTTTTGGTTTGAGAAGTTGTTTTCCGGCACTAAACGAAGAGAACAGCTCGCGTCGCTTCTAGGTTTGTGAGAGAGGTGTGTGTGGTTACCCTTTGTTCTTTAAAATGGAGAAGATAATGCATTCATATCGATTGTATGGTATGGTTAAAGAGGGAGATGGACCCATGTTTAGTCAGATATTGCGTCTGTACGGCGGCATATTTTCGTTTTTCTTTTCTTTTTAATTTTAATGAGTTAAGTATGTGAATTACTTAATGTGGTTAACGTTTAAGTAAAGTGAGGGCTATTGACCAAAAAGTGATCGTCAACGAGGCCATTTTTTTAAAATTGACCCAGTCAAGGGCCATTTTTTTAAAAGACCCCATGATATGCAGATTTTCAATTTTTCATATTTCATCTTCATGAAACTTTTCATATTTCATGATATAATAGTAATTTTCAATTTTCTCGTCTTTGTCACGCTATGTTTAGTTAGTGGTTATCATATACGTGGTCAGGTGCGGATCCAGAATTATTTGCTCGGGGCATAAAAATAAATAAATATAATGCTTAACAAAATAATAAGAATTCGCTAACCAAAAAAATTAAAATTGGAATAGTCAAAATTGAAATTAATACATTGCCGAAAAACCGATAGTATTTTTAACTACAATGAATCAGCACTAAAGAAACTTTAACTAATGTAGATCTGCCCTGTGCTAGATCTGCCCTAAATAATCAACACCAATTGTAATAGAATTCAAAGCATTTTGAAACCATTGACTCCGTAACAACGATAAAATATAAATTCGATTAAATTGGAAAAATTATAAAATTAGATCACTAAATATACATGTTTTCGTTTTGAATGACTAAGTATACAATTTTTCAATTTTGTGTCATCACTCATTTGGTAACTAACTTTGTAAACGTAGTGACCCAAAATTGAAACATGTATACTTAGTGACCCAAAATCGAAAAATATATACTTAGTGATCTAAAATTGAAAACATGACCCAAAATTGTTTTGATATACAACGTCGGTGACCTACTTTTGGAATTATCAAACATAGTGATCCAAAAATGAAAACATGTATACTTAGTGACCTAATTCTATAATTTTGCCGATTAAATAGGTTTGAATCACATTAATCACTAATCAGAAGCTACGATGTTTTAAAAATATATATTATTTTGTTAAAAAGGCCAAGTATTACTAATGCATCAACTAAAAAAGTAACAAGAAAAAAGAAAGAAGGCAACATTTCTCCAGTTCTTATTACAATACAAGAGAAACACGTACTTAGTTAATTACACACCCAATACAATACATCAAATACATACTGTAAAAACACACCAATTAGGTTCTATAGCCTCTACGCAAGCTCTCGAGAAGAGACTTGAAGGAAGAAACCGCCCCGAAAGCTCCTAAAACCGTTCCAAAAGCCACAAGACTTAAATTCAAAATCGCCACCGATCTTTTCATCCCACCCGAGAATATCTTCACGTAGAAAACACAAGGAAAAACGATGCAAATTCCCACACTAACCAAAGACCCCGTGAGGCTCAAAACGTGCTCGAAGTAAGGCACTGACAGAGCAAGCACGAGTATGAGTATAAGAAGGATCGAGCCAACTGCTCCTCTAACGATCATCTTAGTCCTCGACTTCATATTACTTGGAAGATTTCTTTCGAGTTCGATGGCAAAAGGTGCAAACTCGAGGGCATATTTAGTCATAGGAGTGAGTATCGTGGCCCACAGAGCAATCTTGGTGAATAGGGTTTCTTTAGGCATGCTTAGTGTTATTTGAGGGTTTACCCCGGGACCGAAGAGCTTGGCTCCTAAGAAGGCTAAGGAGGTGTAGAGTGTTGTTACTGTCGCGAAGCTCACCATGGAAACCTGTGTGAGATTGTAACTAGGGTTTGTTAGAAATAAACTATCAAATATAAATAATTAAACAAATAACTAGCAAAGCACATAAAGTTGTGTGTTTTCTTGAATAATCTTACCTTGGTGAACTTGGAAGGGTCCTTCATGGCAGTGTAAATATTGGGAAAAACTATATGACCCGCAAAGCTGAACATATAAAGCCCGGAAACCGCCGGAATATTCCGGATCCTCAACGCCGGAATATTCCCATAGCCGCCGTCGCCCCTCACAATAGCGGTGCCAACCACCATGGTGAATATAAGAATCGACATGAAGATTCCCGCTACCGAAAGAAACGAGATCGAAGACAAGTCTCTTAGCCACAAACTGGGGAGGGCCACTAACACGGCTACGGTTGCAAGAAGCTGAGATTTCGGTAATAAATCGCCGAAGCTCGTGATTTTTACACCTCGAAAAACGGTGGATAAGTTGTCGTGTAGGGAGATCGTGTAGGAAACGAGGGCCATAAATATTTCCATGTATATGAATGTTGTGGATAAAATTCTTCCCTTCGTGCCAAAGGCGTGGTGGCCTATGTCTTTGTAGTCTCGGGATTTAGGGTTTGCTTTAAGGCATCTTCCGAGGATATGTGTGGTGTAAGTACATGCTAGTCCGAGGCCGATGAGTAGGAATGAGGAAGACCATCCTCCGCTTTCTAAGGCGTAAGGGATCGAGAGTTGTCCTAAACCTTCATGGATATAAAAATAAACATATTTACGTTGTTAAATTAAATGTACGATGATATATGTGTATACATACATATATATATATTGTGTTATTTATATAAAATAGGATTAAAATTTTACTTACCAATAAGCATTCCGACCATGTTGATGACGGCGTGTAGGAAAGAAATTGTGGGCGCGTCTTCGTCTTCGTGTGTTTTGCCATTAATATCTTTGGCTTCTTCGCGAAAACTGATAGTATTCTCCACGTCTTCTTCCGTGAATTTTTCACTTGTGTTAATGATTTCGTTTTCATGTGTATTTGTTTTGGTAGAAAAATTCCAAATTCTCGTACACATCATAAATAAAAATGTGTTTGGATGATAAGATTATAATTTTAGAGGGAAAACAATTGTTTGCGGCTGTGCTATAAGAGATGTCGGGAGCTTCGTATTTATAACTAACTTAGGAATCCATGCTAATTGCTACCCTTCACTTCACATACTTATTATATTCACGAATCTATTATATTTGGTGCATAAGTAAATATTCGATGATTTTGAAACATAACGCTTATATTTCTTTTAAAGATAAGAATAAAATTTTATTCTCCGATGAAGCTATATATGCCCGATGAAGTAGAATATGCTTTCTTATGCACAACACCTCTTGTTGTCCATTACAAAAGCATGCATGTGAAAAAACATGTTGACTTCTTTGGAAAAATAATATATAATATTAAACTTATTACAATGTTAAACATTAAACTAAAATTAAACTCCTTTCAAATTTAAACTTTCAATTAGATGTATATGTGTGTGGTTCGGATTTGCTTACGAGGTCTCCCTTATTCCCCACAACATCGACAAATTTCTTAAAATATGTATATTGCCGAACGCCGATCATAAGTATATAGATATAAATATAAAAATGTAAGGGAAAATAAATGGCATCGAATGTCAAGTGACGTAATAAATCTTCCCTGCCTTATTGGAGTGGATATGGATCGATCTGGAATATGGTACTCATTCTATTTATTTATTCCAAATTAGTTGGATTTGGAGATGTTTTAATTGGCAAAATTCGTGGTAGTGTATGGAACTCAATTCGCATGAGAATCTAGGATTACCATCAAGCTGCAAAATGTGCAGTACATACATAGATTATGGAACTGAATTATTTTATTTCATATAACAAAAACGAATAATAAAAAATCTAATATTACTTATTGACTTCCTAACATCAATTTTTTCTTTTTCTTTTATCTACTTTCTGTATTAAATCTTTGAATAATTCCATATGTTAAAACTTAAAAAATAACTGAATTGCAATAATTTAGGTTCTTGAAATATATGAGGACCAAGAGAGTACCGAGTTATGATTTAAGATCAAGCGGAAGTTAAATCAGTCTGGTTGAAGGATTTTATCAAACTCTTACAATGCTTAAAACTGCATGTTGGAAATATGAACGCAATGAGGAAACACATTATTCGTTTTTTAAAATTCGAAGGCTAACAATTCATACATTTCATCTTCTTCCTACCAAGGAAGGATATAACTAAAAGATTTTAGTTTACAACGTCAATTGAACAACCCGCTTCACAACTAGGTCTTACTCATTGCCTAAAGTGAAACTCTTACAATCAACATGATTGTGAGCCACAACCCCATAATCGCCATAATATTTAGCCTCTTTCTAAGATTATAAGTTCATGTTTTGCGACTTTGTTCTAATACTACAGAATCATAGTTTTAAGTTTTTGTTCTAAGGTCATCTCCAACTCACAACACAAAAATACAGTTAGTTTTACACAACAATACAATTGCTAAAGTGTTTTTACTCCAACCCACAAACTCTATTTTCTACATTATTTTTACTCAAACCCACCAACTCTATTTTCTACACTAAAAATAATATTTCATACATATTCTTACTTATTATTATTATTATATTGTTTATAAAAACGAAAAAAATATATAAAATTAAATTTAAATTATGGTTGAAAATGTTTTTATTTATATTTTCAAAAAGTAAAAAATAATTTTTACGTATAATTGACATGTTGATATAAAGCAAATATGCTCCTATAATCTATGTAAAAATAATATTTTTATTTCATGTAATAAGAACGAAACATATAAAATATTAAAAGACGTTTATAGAATTTAATTTTATTGTTTTAATGAAATGAAATATTTTAAACATGACAAAATAAATTTATATTTAAAAGAAAATATAAATATAAATTAAATTATACCTCTATTTTATAGTTGAGAAATATAGTTACTCTAAATATAAAATATCATTGTCTGAAACTCTATAATATTGTTAAAATAGAGTGTCGGAGAAAGAAATATATTTTATTTTAGTATTTTACACTAAAATATAATTCCCATTGGAGATACTGACTCTCAAACATACAATGACCATTGCAATTTAATAAATAGTTTTGATTTTCACAAGTATTATTTTGAATTTTTCGATTTTCTGGCAGTTATTTAATTATTAAAAAAATATCGAGACCAATGTATACAAAAAGTCAAACTGCACGAACCCATTCAATTCAAATAAAGTTTCTACGTTCAAACTTCAAAGTCGTTAAAAAGTTTCAGAAAAAAAAAATCGTTAAAAATCAATCAGCCTCAAAACCCAATCAGTCCTTAATAATTACATTTATACGAAACATACCATTATTTAATATATATATATATACACGATTAATTCAGATCCAAATCAAAAGGTCAAGCTCCAGCATGTTCTTAATAAATTTAATGATAAATGATTAACTGATTGAAGAGTATTTAATGCCTGTCATGTGCAATAAATAATATATGGCAAAACTATTTTACATATATAGGTCAACAACATACCAAATAATTTTTAATACGGCTCATTTATTAATATTGTTATGTCACCTCCCTTTCTCTGTCGATATAAATAGAGGCTACCGTACTACAACCACCTGCCTCTTGGTCATATTTAAGAGTATTACTACTGTTAGTTCCCTGTCCAAATCATTATTTATTTTTCTAATAAAGCTCATTTAATTTCACACGCGAGGCTTACACGATTGTGTAATTTCCAGTGTGTGTCTGAATAATTAAGCTCGGAGATCATGGACACAGATACTATGTCTTCTCAATGTCCGGAAAATGAAGAATTGAGAAACAAGTTACGCCTTATGAGAGCCATTGTTGAACAGAAAGATCCACTTTCAAAGGTAAGTGTTTAGATATACACGTTTCAGTGTGTGTTTTTTTCTTGATCCTTTTGCTTTTTTTATAAACATTTATCAATCAAGCAACTAAATATTTCTATAGGACTGTAGTTGCATTTAGTTTTATAGAGTTCTCTGGGCTTAAGAGGCTTTCGAGCCTAAGAAACAAATTTAGAATTTTTCTTTGTTTTCCTAAGATCATCGGTAGGGTTTGCTTGGGGGTATTGATCTTCATTATAATTTAGATTTAATGTAATAAGGTTCAAATCAGTAATTTTAGGATGTGAAATGGGATCAGACAATAGAAATTAAGCTCGAGCTTATGATAACTGTTGAGTTCGAGGATGCTCTTGAGTGTAATTGAAAGCTCGCGAACATGTTCGTGAGAATTTATTTATTATTTATATATATATATATATATTTCTTTATTTTTTAAAATATTTTATACCTAATCGAGCCTGAGAGCTTCAGCCTGACCACTATTAATTATAATCGAGCTCTCAAGCCGAGCTCCGGTCGAATTTGACTTAGACGTAAGCGCATCATTAATGATATTAGTGGGACAAGTTTATCACCTATGATGATAATCATGTCCTAAATCGGAAAATAGTTGTCATCCGTTAGAAAAATAATAATCGTGTCGGTCAAAAATGTCAACGTTCAAAAAAGGTTGCCCTTCATCGATTCAAAGGAGAAGGCTAGAATTTTCTTATAGTCTACAATACAATGATAATAACTTGGACCAAAACTATTCTAATTCGAAAATAGGGCAACGAGAAAAATAGTGTTACGTTAATATGCTGTAGCCTGAGCCTGATAAATGGTGATTTATCTACTGTGTCACTGTGTGTGTGAGATATATATATATATATATATATATATAGAGAGAGAGAGAGAGAGAGAGTGTATAATGAACTTGTGATTTCCAAATGGATGAAACGTATATGCAAGTCTAAAGCCAAAAATCAAACTCAAATGCGATAATCTCAGATATGGTAGGTAGCGGTTACAACTAACCCAGCTGTGTTGTCCCAAAATACGGGTAAAAGTTTTTAATATTAGGCACCAAAAATAAATAAAATATAGAACCAATAAATGGTCGTATTTGTAGGAAACACACTCATTGAGTACAAGTTAAAACTTAACCCAACGGATATGTCAAATAAACAGGTCATGGTGGAAGCCATATATTTGAATTTTATTGAACTCCTTCGTAGACTATATTTACTTGAAACGGAATTTGTAAAGCATTAGGATTTGTCCCGCTTGAAGTCGGGATCGTCTCATAGCCGACACTGATGTTATAAAGATTTGCATCAGATTGAATTTAACTGAAATGTGGATGCTACCGTAGCATTGTGTGAGTAGATCGTTATATAGTCGACAATGGGGTTAATATTTCATTCAGAGTGAATTTAGTTGAAATGTAGATAAAACGGTAGTGAGATACCTCGTGACAAGCCATCACACAAAGCTTTGAAAGGCTTCTTACGTAATAGTTTACTACAATTATATACATACAATTTATCTTTACAATTACAACTGAAGCGGCGACCGTTTGACTGTGGTGGTCACCAAATATCGTCGCTGGATTGTGGGAACTTTTAGCCACTTGGGAATTCTGTCAGAATATGCTTCGGAAATAATTCATGAGAAAGAACAACACGAAAATATAACGTGAAAAAATCACTGTTAAGGAATAGAAAAAAAAAAACCACCCGGACAACCAAAGTCGTAGAAAATCCATTATTTCAAAAGTGCATTCACACAATTATGCTAATCTTACTACACCCAAAACGACAAACATAAAGTAATTATAACCGCGACCTAAATTCTCACATTAAAGGAAATTTTTCTCGAAATTGTTAACTTTCAACTATTGTTGTGAGCAAACTATTGACATTGAGTATAGTACTCCTTATATAGAGAGAATCAACATGCTTTTTTATTCTATTCAATTTGAAAAAATAATAGTCACAAATATGGGCCTAAGCCCAACAAGAATGGTCAGAAATAAAAACCTTATTTCCGGTGAAAATAAGGCTACATTTCTTCCTCGATCTTACCGGAATTGACCGTGGGAATCGTTGGTGGCTGTCGCCGGAGAGCACCGAAGGGAAAAACATAAATTTTCCCGTTAGAACATATACCTCGCTTTATGATCATGAATGTTAAAAATCAAATCTTTACCTCTCCAAGAAAGAGCTTCTACTTCTTCCATCAATATATATATATATATATATATATATATATATATATTATATATATAATTTAATATAATGATCAGCAGGACTTATTAGACGATTCAACCTTGAGAAGATTCCTCCGTGCCCGAGACCTCGATGTGGAGAAGGCATCAGCAATGTTCGTAAAATACCTAACATGGAGACGAACAATCGGTTCGATTCCTACAACAAAGATAGCGAACGAGATATCACAGAACAAGATGTTCGCTCAGGGCAAAGACAGGCAAGGCCGTCCCATCGCGGTTGTTCTCGGGGCTCGTCATTTGGCCAGCAAAGGAAGCGTAGAAGAATTCAAGAGTTTGTGGCATTTTTTGACTTCTTCGATTTTATTTGATTTATTTATATATCAACTTGTGTTGAAATTGTGAATTTTCTTTACAGGGTTCTTGGTGTTTTCGTTGGATAAGTTGTGTTCAAGGTGATTGATGACCCTTGATAATATTAGGGTTTTAATGATTATCTTACATTGATAAGAATTAGGGTGTGTATAAACCGAGAACCGTGATTAAAATATTTGTTTATATTGTCACGAGCAGGACTTCAAATGAACAAGAAAAGTTTGTAATAATTGGAGACCTTGAAGGATATGGCTACTGTAACAGCGATGTAAGAGGATATCTTGCAGCTCTCTCTATTTTACAGGTATCTAATATATTATTATTGGCCTATCTAATTACATTGATGAGGTGGTATATTAAATTTCTATATGTATCTATATACATAGGATTTCTACCCAGAAAGGCTCGGCAAAGTATTTGTACTCCACGCACCTTACGTCTTCATGACTATGTGGAAGATCATTCACCCATTTATAGACAAAAATACCAAGAATAAGGTAAACTAAATCCACGTACCATAACATTGTCTACAAAACTATGCACATAAATAGATACAACTTAGTTTATGTTTATATATTTATGATCAGATTGTGTTTGTGGAGAACAAAACACTCAAGGCTACTCTGCTTCAAGAAATCGATGAAAGTCAGCTCCCGGATATCTACGGTGGACTAATGAAGCTAGTTCCGATCCAAAACACCTAAATCCCGATATATATAATATATATATATATATATATTTATTTGTGTAGTAACTCTAGGAAGACTATTAATTCGTATGTTGTAGTTAAAAAAACTACGAGTTGAGTAGTAGGGTGGGGTGTCTTAGAATATAGCTCCAGGTCCATTAGGACCTTATAGATAAGTATTGAGATAACGAATTTGCTATAAAAGAGCGAGACAAGCTCGTGCTTATGTGTTTGGACAAAACTACTAAGATGTTTTTGTATTAATGATAATAATGGTCGTACTCGTGTGCGAGTTCAATTTAGGTTTTGGTTGCTTTATCATTCTCAATGCGTCCGTATAGTTATTAGTTTCCATCCTGCTGAAATAATTAATTGGCTGATGTCCCCTAAAGTGCCCGAGCTCGTGATATCTCCAGGTGGAAGATAAGGGTGATTTGATTCTACTTGGACTTCTTGATTATCGTAGTATGTGTGAATTTGAGGAGGTACACATGTGTCATAGGGATTAGTTCAGCCGAAAATCGAAGTTGTGTTTCATAGCTGATGATGAGGATCAAATTCGATTTGGAGTGAACACGGGTCATGGGGATTTGTCCCATTGAAAGTCGAAATGTTTCATAGCCACAATTAGGTTTGAGTTTGAAACATACTTATTTGGAGTGTGAAAATTACTATGGTGGAGGAGGAGATGACTATTGGGAGAGGAAAAAAAAATAAAAAAATTGAGTGCTAATTATATCATAAAATGTCCTATGACGATGGAAATTGAGGTCAACAAACATTAATGGAAGTGTCCAATCAACTGGTGACACCTGACTATCAAACCCTGACTGAGTAACTGTTATTTTCTATTTTTCTTTCGGACTGAAAAATTTAATAAAGGACGAGGCTGTAATAATTAATTGGTTTTTGTCCTCTTTGTGATGATAATACGTCTGTTCTCTATCACGACATTAATTAGCCCTAGATTGGAGCTGCATGGCTTTGTCCGTTCATACCATGAAACCCTTTTGGTTTGTTGTATAACTAAGTGAATTCGATTCCTATTCCAAATAACTTGATGTTTCCCTTGAAATAAATAAATAATCAATCAACAATAGCTCTTTCTTCATATGTGGTGTCCCACGTTTTAATTTCATATACTAATTACCAGACTCAAGCATAATAAGTTAATACATCTTTCTGGTTAGTTTCTATGTACACTTTATGCCCACAAATTGTGTAATATATATGAGAAATAAAATACACCAACCCCGGGTGTTGGGGTTAGGGGTGGGGCTTTGTCGAACTAGGATTGTCAATGGGGCATGATTCCCCGTCCTCGTGGGGATCAGCCCGAACGGGACGGATTATACTGCCCCGCAGGGATATGATGTCGTAAATTCCAAAAAATATCCTATTCATATTATTATAATATAGACAATATTTCAAATACTATTGAAATATTACATTCATTTTATTATTGTAAGATAAATAATAATTAAAAAAAAATCCGTTTTAAAATATCATTGAAATATATATAGTATCTCAATAAAATATTATAAAATCTCGAGGAGGCCGGGATCGCAACGACGGGACAATTTTGTCCCCTGCCCCTCCGCCCCGTTTACACCCTAGACGAACCTCTTCTGCAGAACCCACGGCTTCGAATCTCACCAGGGCATGGTATCAATACTTACCACCACCTTCGAATGAAAAGCTTCGAAAAACTAAAATCACTTTAATTGACACACTATCACAATTGGCCTATCTATATAAAGATTAATTGTAATTTAGCAAAAAGTGATTAGATTATAATAGTATACCCTAACACCGTACACTTAGCTTAGTCTTGTCATTACACATTGAATTGAGAAGACAAGACACAACAATCGGTTAGGACATATAAACCCACATCACAATTATGAAGGGAATTCTTAGAAGATCGAATTTTCATTTAGAAATATCAATAAATAAATAAAATTCCATACAAGCATAGATCTCTCGTATCCGTCGTTGGTTGATTTATATCATCTGACTTTAGTCGTACTTTGCCTGCATACACATTGCCAAGGAATAGTAATTCTTAAATGTCTCGCCATCAGTTGTAAGAAAGGCCCCCTCACTCGCAAAGAATAAATAAATAAGCCAAAGCCAATAAAGCCCCTCATCGCCATCATCATCATGATACCATACAGCTAATGCATGCAATGCCAAGCATCTCTATGTACTGTTATATATATGTATATATTCCCTTTATTTATTTCTTGTTTTTTTTTTTTTTATTTGTTGTATTATCGTTTATCATATTTCAAGAAAAAAGGACGTACGACGACATGCATGCAAAGTAATTGGTAAGACTAATCCTGGCCATGCGTTTAAGTCGCAGCTTTCACCAGAATTGACTGCACTGCACTGCACAGAGGGAGCCAATGCAACAGTAGGGGCTCTCGTACGTACAGTGTATACAATTGCTCATTTATATATGTTAGTGTTTGAATAATTACATAATATGAAAATAATGATTCTTGTGTATCTCATATCACATTGGTACATCGTATTTATACAAGAAGAACTAAGCTAAGCAAGGACAAGATAACTATAATAAATGCTATACAATTAAGGCTAAAATCAATTCAAATACTAATAATCTTTCCTAGTTATTTGTCCTTATCCATACGCTAACACCCCCCCTCAAACTCAAGGTGGAATCGTAGAGGCCAACTTGAGTTTGCTCAATAGATCTTTAAAACGAGATGGAAGATGTGTTTTGGTGAAAATGTCTGCGGTCTGATTTTCTGACGAGATTGAGACCAAACGGATGGTACCATCTTTCACATGATGCCTGACAAAGTGACAATCAATTTCCATATGTTTCGTACGCTCGTGAAAAACATCATTGTGAGAAATTTGAATGGCACTTGAATTGTCACAATGAAGTAGAGTAGGCGAAGAGTGAGTGATGCCCATATCAGTTAATAACCACCGTAACCAAATTAATTCAGATGTGGCATCAGATAGGGCCCGATATTCTGATTCCGCACTAGATCGAGAAACAACTGTTTGTTTCTTGCTGCGCCAGGATATGAGTGAATCACCTAGAAAGAAACAATAACCAGTAGTAGATCGGCGATCAACTGAATCGCCTGCCCAATCAGCATCAGTGTAGCTAGATAATACCAAAGAACATTGGTGAGAAAAATGTAATCCATGATAGATAGTGCCTTTGACATAGCGAAGTATTCGAAGAACTGCCGAGAAATGAGTCGATCGAGGAGCAGACATGAATTGACTGACCAGATGAACGGCGTAAGCTATATCCGGACGAGTAACGGTAAGATAAACAAGACTCCCTACGAGTTGGCGGTACAATGTAGGATCACTAAGGGGAGATCCATCACGAGGAGTGAGCTTGCAATTTAGTTCCAAAGGTGTGGACATTATTATGCTATCCGTGATGCCAGCTCGTGAAAGAAGATCAGATGCATATTTTGCTTGAGATAAATAATAACCTTCAGCAACGAGACACTTCTAAACCCAAAAAATAGCTCAGGGGACCAAGATCTTTCATCTCAAAGTGTTGACTAAGATAGCTTCGTAATTCTGAAATACCTTCAATATCATCGCCTGTAATGATCATATCATCAACATATAATAATAGAAGGACAGTACCATTATCAGTCTTTCGAATGAATAAGGCCGAATCATAGGGACTGGAGATAAATCCTGATTGAGCAATAGTGGAGCTGAACTTGGCAAACCATGCTCTCGGAGCTTGTTTTAAGCCATACAACGCCCGTCGAAGTTTACAAACTTTATGAGTAGAATGATAACCAGGTGGTGGGTGCATATAAACTTCCTCCATCAGATCACCATGAAGAAACGCATTTTTTACATCCATTTGAGAGAGTGTACAATCTCGTGCAGCAGCTATAGCCAAAAGACTACGTACAGATGTAAGACGTGCCACATGCACAAAAGTTTCTTCATAATCGATTCCATACACTTGGGTGTACCCTTTAGCTACTAACCGAGCCTTATAACGCTCGATAGTACCATCAGAGCGAGTCTTGATTTTATAAATCCATTTACAACCAATCGGGGTTTTGTGAGGTGGAAGGTCAACTAAGTCCCAAGTATGAGTTTTCTCCAATGCTTGGAGTTCCTCGGTCATTGCTTGCTGCCAAAGGGGATTAGTACTAGCCTCGCGATAAGAGCTTGGCTCATGAAGAGACGCAATGGTAGAAAAACAATGAAAATCAGAAAGATGGTGAGGAAGTTCTCTTACTCGGGTGGAACGACGAGGGTGAGGGTTTGTTGTAGAACTGTGCTCAGGTACTTGATCTTCAGTCGGGACCGGATCAGTAGGGACAGGCGCTGGTGGTGAAGAGGTCGGACTCGGATCGAGATCAGGAAATAAGGTATCACAAGAAGACGAAGAACCCAAAGGAGTATAATCATGAAATTTTGAAAGAGAAGAAAACATTGTATTTTCCCAAAATGTAACATGACGAGATATGCGCAAACGATTCGAAAGAGGATCCCAACAATGATACCCTTTATGTTCAATCCCATAGCCCAAAAAACAACATAGACGTGTGCGTGGTTCAAGCTTGGAATGCTCATGTTGTGGTAAAAGAACGAAACAAACACACCCAAAAGGTTTGAAAACTGAATAAGTGGGAGGCTTACCAAACAACTTTTCAAATGGAGACATGTTTTGAAGAACCACTGTAGGAAGACGATTTATGGTATAAACACCATTTAGAGCTGCTTCTCCCCAGAATTTTTCAGGGCATGACGCTGAAAGAAGTGAAGCACGAACAGAATCAAGGATGTGACGATGTTTTCGTTCTGCCCTTCCATTTTGTTCGGAGGTATGTGGGCAAGAACGTTGGACAACGGTGCCTTGCTGACTAAGAAATAGAAGCAGGGAAGAGTCACGGTATTCCATGGCATTATCAGTGCGCAAAATTTTGATCGTCTGGGAAAACTGTGTCTTAATCATATGAGCAAAGGTAATATAAATTTGGGGCAACTCAGAACGGTGTTTCAGAAAATATATCCAAGTAAAACGTGAATAATCATCAATAAATAACACAAAGTAACGAAATCCATTTATTGATGAAACAGGAGAAGGTCCCCAAATATCAGAGTGAAGTAGGCTAAAAGGGTTATCAGAAGTGGAATTATTTGTAACAAACGATAAAGCGGGTTGTTTGGCAAGCTTACAACTGACACAATTAAATGACTCGATTTTAGTAGACCCCAACAAACCCCGAGAAGCTAAAGGTTGAAGTTTAGCTGAAGAGGCATGGCCAAGACGAAGGTGCCATTGATAAGAGGTGGATGTGGGTGAGGTGGTTGCGCATGCAAGACTAAGGAAGTCGAAGAGATGTAAGCTCAAATAAGCGACCCACCTTGCGACCTGTCCCAAGAATCTGTCCCGTCTGTTGATCTTGTACCTGAACGCCAATAGAAGAAAAAACAACGCGTAAGCCGTATTCACATAATTGACCCACGGAGACAAGGTTAAGAGATAAATTTGGAATATAATAGGCATCTGGAAGATTAAGGCTAGTAGTAGATAGAGAGTCGGTGTGAGTAATGTGCATTTTATTCCCATCGGCTGTGTGAATAGGTGGTAAAGAAGTCACGGGAATGACAGAAGATAAGGAATTGAAATCATTGGTCATATGATTACTGCAAGCAGAATCTAAAAGCCAATAAGATTTACCGTGAGTAGTAGACATAGCAGTTGAGAGGTTTGAAGATACAACCTGTTTGAAGAGTTGCTCAAGATCACTAAGTGTAATGGAAGGTGAATTCTCGGTACCAGTAATAGAAGAAGAGTCGGAATTGGAAGAGACAGCAGCAGCAATGACAGAGGAATGTCCAGGCTTCGTATGTTTAGATTCCCACCCTTTTTGTCTCGGAGGTCGAGTGGGACAATTTTCAATGATGTGACCCAAGTTATGACAATATATGCATTCAATAGTAGGGCAATTAGCAAACATATGTCCAGTAAGATTGCAGTTCTTACAAAGTTGGCCAGTGGAGTGGACGCCAGATTTGAAATTTGTATATTTTGGAGTAGCGAGG
Organism: Linderniella brevidens; assembly: GCA_004919715.1. Taxonomy (NCBI): domain Eukaryota; kingdom Viridiplantae; phylum Streptophyta; class Magnoliopsida; order Lamiales; family Linderniaceae; genus Linderniella; species Linderniella brevidens. The sequence continues at coordinate 15,927,521 of SWDC01000147.1, read as the reverse complement.
GCAACGTCAGACTGAGGAGTTTTATCCAATTGCAGACGGGTTTCTTCAAAAATGATTTCCTGAATAGCGCTATCCAACGAAGGGAGAGGGTTGCGGTGCAACAGTGACACTCGAACGGCTTCATATTCGGGACGAAGGGCCATGAGAACTTGAATGAGATGAAGGTGATCTTCGCTGATTTTCGCCTGTGAGAGTTGCGTCCAGATTGGTTGAACTTCGGCTAGAAAGTCATTAATAGATTGCCCAGACGTCTGTTTGAGATTGCTGAGATTCATCCACAAGTGATAATAGTGAGCAAGTCCTGTAGTCTTGTAGCGAGTGGCCAAGAACTCTCAAATACCTTTTGCTGACTCAAAATTAGCAAACTGAACATGTATAGATGGATTGGAGGTATTGCGAAACCATGTGATTATTTGATGATTTTTACTATCCCATTCTTCAAGACGGTCTGCGAAGTCAGCATCAGTTTCAGCAGTCGCCTTGACAGGAATAATTATCTTACCGTCAACAATACGCCAAAGTTTCCGTCCGATTAGAAAACTCTTCATGGCTTGAGCCCATATGTTGTAGTTTGAACCCGTCAAGATGGACGAAATAGGCCGAGAAATGTCCGATCTGTCCATGGCGCTATGAACAGAAAACAGAGATTCGAAACAAGAGAAAATCAGGGAGTTTTAGACAGACAGCAGATGCATCGACGATCAAAGACGGAGAAGTACGTCCAAGGCCAAAGATTGACACAATAGCTCTGATACCATGTTAGTGTTTGAATAATGACATAATATGAAAATAATGATTCTTGTGTATCTCATATCACATTGGTACATCATATTTATACAAGAAGAACTAAGCTAAGTAAGGACAAGATAACTATAATAAATGCTATACAATTAAGGCTAGAATCAAATCAAATACTAATAATCTTTACTAGTTATTTGTCATTATACATACGCTAACAATATATATTTATATACATATTTAATTTGTTGAAAATACATTCAGATGAAGCATGCCATATATTATTGCAAATCTAACAGCACCGTTGCTATACTCTTTTGCAGGCTCACTGTCATGTCATAAAATCTAAAAAAGATGTTATTAAATCTCTCTGAAAAGAGTATTTATTTCTCCACTTATTGTAAACTATAACAATAATAAAAAAAATACATAAAATCATGTTCATAATTAATATAATGGCACGCTTTCTTTTCATTGTTCTTTCTTACACCAAAACGTGTCACTGTCACATTGGTTGTTAAGTACAAATTAATGTCGTTGTAGAAATCTTTGTTACTGTTTATTAGATTTTAGATTGAGAGAGAGAGAATTTGTATCCCTTTTAACTTTCTCTCTCCAAATCTTACTACTACTACATGTCTCTATTACAACACAACACTTGCATGTACTTACAACAATCAATAGCGTACTTTTAACTAAAACACTTGCGCTCAAAGTCCTCTCAGAAGTTCCGAGCAAAAACGAACTTCCTAATTCCAAAAATCCGAACTGTTTCGGCTCTGAAACTTTAAAAAAAAGAAAGACTAAATATCTCAGCAATAATATGGATCCAGACGCATTCCTCTTCAAGTGGGACCCACGTGTCTCCCTCACTTCCCAGCCCCAGCCGACCCGAGTAAGCATCCTCGACGCGGTGGCGCCGCCGCCTACTACGCAGCAACCGCCGCAGCTTCCTTCATCCGCCGCATCCCTCTACTCCTACCGCCCCAGGGAACTCGGCGGCCTCGAGGACCTTTTTCAGGCCTACGGCGTAAGGTACTTCACCGCAGCTAAGATTGCAGAACTCGGGTTTACTGTAAACACGCTTTTGGACATGAGGGATGAAGAGCTCGACGAGATGATGAACAGCCTCAGCCAGATCTTCAGGTGGGAGCTGTTGGTCGGCGAGAGGTACGGAATTAAGGCCGCCGTGAGGGCTGAGAGGAGAAGGATCGACGACGAGGAGGCGAGGAGGAGGCATGCCATCTCCGGCGACACTACGACTCATCACGTACTTGATGCTTTGTCTCAAGAAGGTAAATTTCATTTACAGTATTATAATAAAATCTTCTCTTTTTTTTTTTTTGTGGTGGAATCGAAATTGTTTCTCTTGCAGACTCTAAAGTCGTGTAAAGACTTCTTTTTTACTATCAGAACTGTATGCATGAAAATGTATATGAAGACAGGACCAGGCTAGCGCAAGGGCTAGTGCAAGTAATAACAAAATAAAATTATAAAAAAAAAAAATCACCATATTTACTATCATAATTATTCAAGAAACTCTATATCAACATAATGTCATGATTATAGTACGCTATTTTAACATCACCGTTGAGATGCAAATATATATATATATATATATACATATATTTGTGTTTAGAGTAAAAATATATCATTAATACATATGATTTTACATGGCTAACTAGTAGGGCTGTCGGCGGAGCCGGTACAGCAAGAGAAGGAAGCCGCCAGGAGTGGAGGCACCACCACCGGAGCCTGGGACACGCCACTTCCCGGCGGTGGCCGGAAGCAGCACCACCACCAGCAGCATCGCCGGAGAAAAAGCTCCAAAGCCAGGTCCAAAATGGGGTCTGTGGAACACCTCCACCACGAGGATAACGACGACTATGATGATGATGAGACCGAAGGTGCTGAGGACGACGACGTTAACTGCGGTGGAGAGAGACAGAGGGAGCATCCCTTCATAGTAACCGAGCCTGGTGAGGTGGCGCGTGGGAAGAAGAACGGGCTCGATTATCTTTTTCATCTCTATGAGCAGTGTAGGGAGTTCTTGATCCAGGTTCAAAATATTGCCAAGGAGAGGGGTGAGAAATGCCCCACAAAGGTCAGTTGATTTATGTTACATCTATTCTATTTTTTTCCACTTTTCTTGCATGGTGTTATAAAAATTTTAAGTCGTAGAAACCCTAATCAAGTGTCTTGTGTTCTTCCTGCATAATAGGCAGATAATGAATTTAATTTATTCTTTAAATAAGTTAGTTAATAAGGTTGATATGGTATAGCACGCGATGGGATATAGTTTATTAGAGTTAAGTGTTTGATATGTGATGGTGATATTAAGTGTTGTCATTGATTATGATAGACAATTATATTATTATATATATAGATATATATTATCTTACAATCCGTACAAGGAGGCACTGAACCGATCAGTTTGGGCTCGTCAGTTGGGTTCGAGCTGTCAAGCGAGAGCTCGACAGCTTGCGTACGGATTTCTTGTATTATGGGCCCAATAGAGTCACTGCCACCTCGTTTCCTATATAGTATATTACAACTAGTGAGTGTAGTGTAGCGTAGTGGCAATGGCATGAACAACAACAACTGGTGTCACAGTTATATCCACACCACTCATTCCATTTAATATAATGATTCTCTTACGAGTACATAAACTTTTAACTTTCTGTCGTATTCCACAAGGGGTTAGAATATTGAGGGTGTACGGTCATATCAAATGACAAGAGCAAAACATGCTGAGAGTTCTTACTGGTTAGTTTAGGATAAGAATTCTTGTCCTGCTGTCATGGTCTAATTGCAAGTACATTCTAGGGTTTCTATTGTTTCCTTCTTGAACATATTGTGGGACCAGGGTTTTTAAGAGCGGTCCGATCCGGCCGGTCCGATCCGACCGGTTTGTCCCAGTTTGATCATATGTATAATCATTGTATGAAGTTTTTATTTCAGCTTTATTCTGACTTAAACCAGTAAACCCTAAATCAATAAATTTTCCGATTGATTCGAAAACCCGTTTCTGAACCCTAGGACATGGGGAAGATACAGCGAGTCTAGGGGATTTTAGAAAAAGGTTTAATAAATTGTCTCGTCGATCAGTCTTTTTACCTTAATTTCATGGATATTTTTTACATTTACAGTTGGATTCTAAGCTATGTACGGGTTCCCAAATACGTAAAGAGGAGAGTTATATACAGGTTCCCAGCAATATTATGGGAAGTTGAGAACCCACTACATAGCAAGACAATTGGCTATCAGAAGCTAGATTATTTTCGATAAAATAAAAGTTGAAGCATAAGCATGGCCAGATTCTAGCTCGTGCATCATGCTCTATTGCACATGACCACAAATTTTAGCATCAAATATCACATATGGTCAAATTTTTAGGGACCAAGGGCTAAATTTTCAGGGCAAAATTGATCAGTGTTGTCAAATTTTGTGAGTCTCACTTTCTTACAAGAATGGAGCCACAAAAAAAATTAAAAAAACATTCTTGAGTTGTAGAAAACCCTAATAAACAACCCCATTCTCCGAAACCCGAGCAGGTGACCAACCAAGTCTTCCGCTACGCCAAGAAATCCGGAGCCACGTACATCAACAAGCCGAAGATGAGGCACTACGTCCACTGCTACGCGCTCCACTGCCTCGACGAGGAGGCCTCGAACGCACTGAGGAGGGCCTTCAAGGAGAGGGGAGAGAACGTGGGCGCGTGGAGGCAGGCTTGCTACAAGCCCTTGGTGGCCATAGCCTCGAGCCGGGGCTGGGACATCGACGCCATATTCAGCTCGCACCCTCGTCTCTCGATATGGTACGTGCCCACCAAGCTAAGGCAGCTATGCCACGCCGAGAGGAGCTTGACCGCCGCTGGCTGCGTGGTGCAGGGCGGCCCGAGCGGTCATCAGCTGCCTTTCTAGTAGGATTGTGTGTGTGTGTGTGTTGTTGAGCTTTATTTAGGGTTTGTGGTGATATGGTAATAGGTTGGTGATGATCTTTGATTTTGGAGAATCGACTTTGTTTTTTGTTTTTTTTTTTCCCGGTGGAACTTTGGTTTTGGAATGTGGTGCTCAGCTACTTACCTCTTTATATAAGGAGATATTTTATAGTGTTGGTTCAGAACCTTGGGTGAGCACATCGACATAAGAGATGATGTAGCATTGATTGGCACCTTATACGAGCCATTGATAACACTTGTTTTGTTGATGTAGCACCTATGACTGCCACGTAACAAGTGCTCACATAATGTGCTTAATGAGTGGTCACATAACAAGGGTTCATATAAGGTGATTAGTGTTAGAAGGGTTGTGATTTGCCTTGCATATATGAAGACACTTCTTAATTTGTATGTACATTATTGAATTAGGGGTGTTGAAATTTTGAGTTGGGAGATTCCAAACCACGAACATTGAAATTGAATGTTTTTTTTTTATGTAAATAAAACAAACCATGAGATTTATAAAATAATTGTGAAACTCATCGATGGACGGGAAAATAGTACAAGAATTAACATATTAGGAACTTGGAAGTAAACAATGAAAATTTCCAGAAAGACAATGTAGCAATCTTTTTATCCCCATTTAATGGATAGGAAATCTCCACAAAACATCAGCCCATGTGCTTACGCCATCTGTCACTTCTCTGATCACGGACGCCACCTCGTCGACGCTTACGCGTATCTGCTGCTTGCTGTCCCTCTCCCACACGGTGACCGATGAGTCCGAATCGACCGTAACCGCAAAGGGAACACCGAGCTCATCTGTTCTTGCATATTTTTTCCCTATCGATGTGCCTGAAAATCGGCAGTTAACGGAAAATGTGATGGCTGTGAATTCAACCGAGATTGCCCAATTTTACGATTAGATGATATAAATCACAAAAACATTTGTACAAAATCGGTACTTGTGGTCAAGACTGAGGTCTCAAGATACTGGGAAGATTACAAAATTTGAATTCCTCCATCCCCAATATCTTGAGGAGTCTGTGGCATAAGTGGACATGTCCTAATGTGATTTACCTGGTTTGCTTAGTTAACTGGCTATTGCATCAGCCTCCATTACTTGGCTATAAAAAGGTCAATGTTTCACGGGTTTCTAAAAAAAAAATTTAACAGGAGCCAATGAGGTCTTGGTCTGGTGGTCATGACTGATGTCTCAAAATACTGTGGGAAGGTCACAAATTTGAATTCGTACAGTCCCCGAACTCTTGAAGAGACAGTCACGCATGGACATGCCCTAATTTTGCTGACCTAATTGGCATAGTTTGCAGGCTTCTGCGTCAGTCCCTGGGGTTTACTTACCTATAAAAGGATCAGGGTTTCACGGGTCACTCAGAAAAAGAAAAAAAAAAGTTGTTGATGGGACCAAACCTGTGACGTCGATCTTGTGAGAAATCCCGATAGCGGTCAACGACCTCGAGATTCCCACGGCGACTTCCTCGTACTGCTGATTCTGAACGAGAGGGAACACGGTGCACTTGATGGGGGCCACGAGGGGCGGGAATCGAAAAACGTTGAGCTGCTCGTCGCCGTCCTGGCTAGCCCTCGTGTAGAACGAGTGCTCGTAGAGGCAGTAAATGATCCTCCCGATGCCGAAAGACGGCTCGATCACCGATGGGGTGAAGACCCTCTGGTGCTCTTTCTTCTTCTCCTTGGAGACTGAAACCATATTGCTCTTTACGGTCACCGATTTTTCTAATGTGCACACCTGAAACTCTGCTTCGCCTTTTGATTCTAGGGTCGATTTAATCTCCATGGCCTCCTTTTCGCTCATAGCCTGTAGCAAATTTCGATCAAAGAAAAACATCAAAAGATTACATTTTTACATGTCTTGTTTATGGAGATTCGAGACCCTAAAATGCAGAATTGACTATATCGTTGTTTATTTTACCTCTAAGGCTTCAAGCACCATCTTTTGAGTGCCCTTGAAGGCGAGCCCGAGTTCTTTCTTGTTCGGAGTTATGACGAGTTTCTGCGTAAGGCCAAAGAATGTTAATGCTAAAGCCATTACAATTTTGGAATCAATGAAAGGATTCTTTTTGTCCACCGCGATGGAGAAACCACGAGATCTTTGCTTGAAACAACAAGGCACCGTATTGTATGAAAATAGTAACACATCACAC